>CM046039.1:7860502-8460502 GCA_025215565.1 Flaveria ramosissima
CCTCTCCTCCTCCTCCTCCTCTCCTCCTCCTCCTCCTCATCCTCCTATCCTCCATCCTCCTCCTCCGCCTCCTCCTCCTCCTCCTCCTCTCCTCCTCCTCCTCCTCCTCCTCCTCCTCCCCTCCTCCTCCTCCTCCTCCTCCTCCTCCTCTTCTTCCTCCTCCTCCTCCTCCTCCTCTCCTCCTCCTCCGCCTCCTCCTCCTCCTCCTCCTCATTCCTCCCCTCCTCCTCCTCCTCCTCTCCTCCTCCTCCTCCTCCTCCTCCTCCATCCTCCATCCTCCTCCTCCTCCTCCTCCTCCTCCATCTCCTCCTCTCCTCCTCCTCCTCATCTCCTCCTCCTCCTCCTCCTCCTCCTCCTCCTCCGCTCCTCCTCCTCCTCCTCCTCCTCGCCCCTCTCCTCCTCCTCCTCCTCCCTCCTCCTCTCTCCTCTCTCCTCTCCTCCTCCTCCTCCTACTCATCCCCTCCTCCTCCTCCTCCTCCTCCTCCTCCGCCTCCTCCTCCTCCCTCCTCCTCCTCCTCCTCCTCCTACTCCTCCTACCTCATCCTCCTCCTCTCCTCCTCCTCCTCCTCCTCTCCCCTCCTCCTCCCTCCTCCTCCTCCTCCTCCTCCTCCTATCCTCCCTCCTCCTCCTCCTCCTCCTCCTCTCACTCCTCCTCCTCTCCTCCTCCCTCCTGCCTTCCTCCTCCTCCTCCTCTCCTCCGCTATCCCTCCTCCTCCTCCTCCTCCTCCTCCTCTCCTCCTCCTAATCCTCCTCGTCCTCCGTCTTCTTCTTCTTCTGCTCCTCTTCCTCCTCCCCCCCCCTCTCCTCCTTTTTCCGCCTCTCCGGTTCTCTTCCGCGCTCCCCCCCGCTTCGTGTGCTCTCCTCGCCTTCCTGGGTCCCCCCCACTCGTTTATTACCTTTTTCGTCTCCCCCCCCCTCCGTCTCAAATGTTTTGGGTTTTCCGTTTTCTCCTCCGCCCTTTATCCTGCTCCCGATTTGTATCATTGTTTTGAAAATAATTATTAAATCTCTACAATAAATAAAATAATTGTGAAAAACTAAAAGTAAAACCTAACTTTTATTATTAAAATAAATTTTACGTCCAACTAATGGCCCAACCCCATTATTACTTATCGTACCAATATAGGGTTTTTATACTTCTCTAGTTCTCTTTCATATTTATGGCCCAGTCAATACGCACCAAATGTCTGTAGGACAAAACTCTCTTCTATTTCCGCTTGTCGTATCACAAATATCGAATTATTAAGAAGATTACTACACACTCTAATGCTAACATCGTTATACATTTCTTGTGTTTTATTAAATCTTATAAGAATCATGAGTTATTATTGATGTTTAGTAACTTTTTTTAAATGGCAAACCACAAATCCTTAAAAAAATCTACTACTAAATCCACATATTTCTTGTTTGTACGATTTGAACCGGCACCACTTTGGTGGGAATAAACACTAGATGCTACCGTCAAGAGGCTATCGTTAAATGCTGATCCTCAATAACTATCATGTATACTTTGTATGAACATGCATTCCAACATTGATGGAACCATGCTTGTTTGTCTACTTGACATTTATGGTAAACAACTAAAATGATATTTTCAATTAAGTAAGAAGACATTCAACAAATTGATGCCCGAAATTAGAAATTGAAACATAATAAGTTAATATAAATAGATAACCGAATATTCTAGAAACACAACATGAGATACGTCAAAGATATTATGCTTGAAAATAAAGAGTTACTACTAACACACAAACAAATAAAACATACCCTATCACACAAACTAAGCTAACTTCATAACTATGAAAGGAGCTAGCTAACTAGTGACCACAAAACAAGCTCTAGGGATGAGGGAGTACACCACCGCCACCTCCACCAACACCAGCACCACCACCACCACCACCACCGATAGGAAATACACCACCACCAAGTCCACCACCACCGAGAGGTGGTAATCCCCCAAACCCGTTACCAAGACCGCCAAAAGTTCCCACACCACCAGCAGGGCCACCAGGTCCACCATATTGGTACCCCATACCCACACCTCCAATTCCATTTGCACCGCCAAAATCACCACCTACACCAACTCCGGTTCCCATCCCGCCAATGGGCAAACCATTGTTTCCAAGGCCAGTATACCCGCCGGTTCCACCAAAAGTATAAACATTCTTTTGGTCTGTAAGACCAATAGTATTCTTGTTTTCCTTTGGAACGTCTCTAGCAGTAACGATATAAACCGATACTGCTAGAGCTACAATTAACATAAAACAACACCTCATATTTTTTTCACCTTTTTACTTTCTTAAAAACTAGAACTTGAGGCAAGGATTTGTAAAGTGAGGGAAGCCTATTTAAAGGGAAAACATTAGAGTAAGGCACAGTTGGGGGTAGTAAATGAAATTTTAAATTTTGGCAGAAAGAAAATGACCAATCGGTAGTGTAGAAATTAAAGATTCATAAACTTTACCCAACTAAAAGGTTAATAGGTTATGACCGGTCATATACTCCTATAGAATGAAGGGATAATCAAGAAATTTTATAAGATTTCTGATTTTAGATTGATTAACAAAATCTTATATTATTTTTTTTTTGACATTTTGTACATAAAGTCCCACTAGAGTACAACCATCTATTTTTTATTCAAAAACATGAGTTATTGATCTTAATAATCAAGTTATTGTGTCATATACGTTTATGTATCATATATTTTACATCATTTGTTAAATGTATTTATCATTATATATTACGTTTTAGATTGTGTTATTATTGTCATTGTTTCTATAGATTATATAACCTTATTATCTATTATTGTGATTTACAATTAAAGTACAGAATAATATACTTTCATCAATGTATTTATCAAACTCATAATGTTGAAAATAGCACAATGTGTTATTTTTGTTATTTTTATATATTATATAAATTTGTTGTTATCTATCATTGTGTTCTATAATTACAAGTACACAATTATGTTATCTCATCAATTTATTTTTCAAAACTCATAGTGTTCAAGATTACACATTGAATATAATAAAATACAATAAGACATTGTGTTATTTTGTCATTGTTTTTAATATATTAGATTAATTAGTTGTTAATTTATTATTGTGTTTTACATATTAGAGTTACACAACAATGTTAAAAATTCATAATTTAAAAAAACACAATATTATTTAGAATAAACCCACAATAACTAACAAAAAAACACAATAAACTACACTAAAAGACACAATGACGAGATATGAGCTTAAAAACATAAAAAAACTGTTAAAATTTTATATAACAATAAGCTCGTTTTAAAGATTAAAAAAACACTCGTTTTTATGGTGTAATATTTATAAAAAAATAACGTCGTATATAAAAGTTATGAACGTTTAAAAAATGGGAGAACTTACAAAAAGTCATCAAAAGTGGCTTTCCTAAAATATACATCTAACAAGCGTTTTTCAATAAATTGATCTCAACCATTAATTAACAAGATGGATTGTTGAGATTATTTATTATATTTTTTAGTTTTAAAACACGTTTTATTTGAACCTTTATAGTCTTACACATACAAATAATTAATTTCTTCGTACGAATAAACCGAATGTTTTGAGCATACATATCTTTCTATATATGTAGAGTGTGTCTAAAAGAACTTAAACTTTCAACTTCGATATCTTTTTTTCTTCACAATCTGAGATCTCTCTTTTATAATCCTCTATGGTTTTAAGATTTTCAGTAATTAACTCCTCACGACATAATAAGAGAATATGAGAAAGTGCATGTGGGGTTGTATTTGTAACATAGAAGAATATAAGATAGAAGTGTGGGGATGTATTTACAACAATAAGGTCCACTCATAAGCCATAACTAGGCCCAAAAATGGATCAAGGATTTTAAAACTGATGTCACATTGTCACGTGACACGGATATATTTTTATGTTATATATGTAAAATTCAAATGCCACAATATAAAAGGATATGAGAATGACACGATAAGCTAAAAGAAAAAACAAGTGTGGATATTTTAAAACTGTCTTAAACTTCTAACATTTAGTAAATCTAAACATTTTTATGTAATTAACATTGGATAAAATAATAAAATAATAATCAAGTTTTTAATACTATTTTAATAAATCACTTAGAGGTTGTTTGGTAATTTTTGAATGATTAAGTGCTAAACTAATAAAAGGTCTGAATCATTAAGTGTTGAACCATTAAGAGGTCTGAACCATTAAGAGCTAGTATATCGCTTAACTATTCAAAGACAAATGTCTGACCAATTCAAATAAAATGTCTTAATCATTCAGCATTAGACCTCTTAACCATTCAGCATTAGTATAATGTTTAACCATTCAGAGGCAAATGTCTGAACATTCAGACATCTGAACTATTAAGAGGCTGATTCAGATGCTACCAAACAGCCTCTTACATATTCTTTTTCTAACAATAAAACCCACTCTAATTTTAATATTTTTGCAAGCTTGTACAAAAATTTATTATTTTTATTTAATAATTTTATAATTTGGTGATCTAAATATAAGATAGAGTAAATTTAAAAAAGAGACCTTTATAGTTATATTTAATTTTATTTTTCAACATCTATCTTTACCTAATTACATTAGACAAACTTTATGTATATGATTTGTTTCATCATTTGTTTTTTGGTCTAACTGGTATTAGTTTGTATCATTAAGTTAGATAACTTGATTATCACATGCGTCTATCTTTTAGCAATGTTTTAAGTTTATGAAAAAAAAAGTCATTGAATAAAAAAAAACACACACAAAAGGGCACAATAACATCACTAAAAATTTGAATTCAAAATGTGATTGTGGTGTTGTGATTTAGTGAAACTTGATACATTAATGGTTCATATCAAAATAGTGATGGACATAGACAATTTACACACACACTCAATTATGATGCATCCACATGGTGCAAGCTGGTGATCGACCAGAAGCCCCACCCTTGCAAACCATTCATCAATGTTTATACATCATTGCTCCACCAACCAAATATCCTCATTTATGCAACTCTATTTTTAGAATTCAACTCATCATTACATATCTAATTTTGGCTTAAATTAATTTCATATTTGAACACCTGTTTGCTCAAATGTATCAACAGTTAACTCAAACCATAATTTGTTTGACTATAAAAAAAACATTTGAAGAAGTATATATAGAGAGAAGATGGTCAAATTTTTTTCGAAATAAATGCACACAGCAAGTAGCTGAATCTACAAGCAAGAAGGTGTCAGGTGCCCTCTCATGAGATCACAAGTCCTAGTATTAAGACACTCACCCCATAAATCAACACCATGTTATACGTCTATTATACAGTTATACGATGCGTATAGGGTTAACGTCACTGTAAACGAGGAAAATTTAGATGGCTGTCAGTGGGCTATAGACCTCATATAGGCTTATACGAACCTCTATGTGTTTCATATTAGGCCTATACAACACGTATAGCAAAATTTGACACTGAAAACAAGGAAAAATAAGGGGTTGTCAGAGGGATTTTACGTTCTGTATAGATATATACGACCCGTATAAAAGTCTGAGTGATGTTGATTTATATTAAAGGGGTGTCACAATAACAGCTCCTTATAAAAAATGTTGGCTAACCTACTCCTTAATTTCAATGGACCCTCTTCCGAAAATAAAACAAATTGAAGTGGATTTTTTTTTGTTTTTCAGTGTGACAATGATACAATTTTACTGATATGACAATTTGAAGGAAAAGACATGTAAGAAGTAAAAATTAGACGGGGTATGTTTAGTGTGATCCCATTGAAATTAAATTTGTTACTACTCTATGTATTCATTTTTCATTTTATGTGTTTTTTACTTAAATACGACTTTAGCAAATACAACTAGATTCTAGAGGCTCATTCGTGTTCAAAAAGATTTTTACATGTGAAAGTGTTACCATGATTCAGGATATGATATAATGATAAGGATATGACACTAAGTTACAAGTGATATTTTTACGAATATTTTGGTCTTCAAGCTAGTTTAATTATTATATTTAGTGTATAGATTTGCATGAAATTTATGTATTATATATGTCCGTACGTGTATATTTACAGACGGTTGGTGAAGAAGTAATTGAAGTGTCAGCGAAGCGTTGGCTGTAAAGAAGAATCATTTTTCATCTACATTAACCTCATGCAGACTCTTACCAGCTTTTCCATTTCCTTTATATCAAATGCAACTAATTGAAAAATCTTTTAAATTTATATGAATTCATAAACTAATAATTATGTAATTTATAAGAAAAAAAGTTATTTAAAAAATCACCGACGAGTACCCTCTCTTTCCATTTCTTTTTTCTTGGTTTCTTGTGTAAATCCTGCTGACACTCTTAATTTACTGGTCAAACTAACACTACTAAACAAATAAGTATCGTTGATGGGAAGTTATCGACACATGCATTTATCAATAATTATTCATAGGCTTCCATTCGAATAGTTAAATATAAAAAGAACTTCCACGGTCAAGATTTCGTCGTTTGATGGGCATTCATTGCCAACGGATTATTCATCAGTAAATAAAAATTGACACTTCTGATAAGATTCTGGCCCAGAAATTCCAGTGTATTGTTGGTGTGACAAGTTTGCGGCGTACAAACCATCCGTAGGGAAGTAATTACTATATATGTTATAGTGCTTGTAATGTGTAAATGAGCTTGTTTTAAGTTTACTAATTAGCTGAGGCGTGGTTGGATCCAATGACAAAGCTTAAACCAAGTATAAGGGGACGCGAGCGGGTATGAAAGTAAATTATTAATACTACTGATGAAAAAAGAAAACTTAAGTTATAGTTATTTGACATACTATACAACGTCTATCTGTGTTGTTAAAAGTTTATATAACATGTACATGTTTTTTCAAGAATTTTGGGCTCTCTCAAAAGAAATAAACATACTATAAGCAATAAATATATTTATCAAAATATATATAAACTAGCTTTAGTAAACCCGTGTATTACACGGGTTGAATTAATAAAATATTAAATATAATAAAACTATAAGTAATAAAACAACGATAAAATCAAACATTTTGTTTAAAAAAATTTGATTTTTATAAATATCTTTATTATAACTCTCACTTTTAATTATTTTTTATTTATAAAAAAATTACTTTTTAAAAACACTAAATTTAAAAAATTTCATAGCTTTAAATATGTTTGATGTTTTACAAATAACATTGTTTTATAAAAAAATTGTTTCTTTAGGTATAACATTAATAAAAAGATACATTTCTTAATTTATTAGAAAATCATTTTTAACTTAAAAAAGATTTAAATAATATAATTTGTAATTAAGGTAATTATTTAATAGGAGAGAGAAGCGGGAAATTTTTTTTGAGAATGAATGTGGTGTTGCCACATGTCCTACATAGTTACCCTTTTATTAGAGTAGAAGGATTTTGATATAAAAACGTTACAATTGTACGGACAATAACAATCATCTTTTGGTTGACCCACAAAAAACTGTTCTGTCAACTTCCATTTATTTTCCTCGACTCCCGCTCCTAAAATCGAGTATCTTCTTACAATTTCAACAATAAAATGAAAAAAAAATGCCTTTAAATTCAATATACCTGTTACATAAGATACAAAGATAAAATAAAAATAAGTCGAATAAATGGCACGAATCGCGTTAACTACTAGCCTTGCGATGGTCCGGACCTCTCGAACCTTAGGCTTCCGCAGCTCGTTCTATTCCGGGGTCTATCTTCCCGCTTCCCGTAAACATGTCCAGGTCTGTCTTTATATAAAATATGCGCACACACATACAGACATATAATATACATATAATATACATACGTATATTTTAGGGTTATGATAAACGTACCTAGGGTACATTTAATCTATTTTATATCTTTGTCATGTTATCAATCGGTAATTTGACCATTTCTGCTCAGTTATTAGGGATATATATATATGATTGTTTAAAACTAACCGATTATACAAATTTTCTAAAAATTAAAGGTGCGCTCCATGGCGTCACAACCATCGGATGCAGCCAAACGTGGTATCGATGAGGTGAAGAAGGCCGGTGAGAACATAAAAGAACATGTCGCTTCCCAAACCGAAAATGTAAGAACAATAAAACTCAACTAATGCACAACTTATTTTCTAAATGACCGATAAGGGATCATACGGTTATTTATAATTTCTTGATTTTAAAAAATTAAGGTTGCGAACCAATCGAAAGAAGCTGCCGGAAAAGTCACCGGGGCGGCAGAAAACCTAGCCGATAAAGCGAAACAAACGTCACAAGACGCTTGGAAGGCTGCGAAAGAAGCGGCTCAGAAGATGAAAGAAAATGTGACTCAAAAGGCTGATGAAGCTGCAAATGCTGTAAAAGAAAATGTTGACATTGCTAAACGTAAAATCTCTAAAGATTAATTGATCAGGTTAACTTATAAATTGTTTATATGCTATTAAAACATGAATATTGTTCGAGATAATATATCGAACATTGATTTGAATGTTGATTTGTTATATATTGGAAGATACTGCAATGAAATTTTTTATTTGGTGGCTAGGATGTGCACGTGGATGCGACATTTAGTTACGTTCTTTCGTTATACGTTGAAAATCCAGATGAATGTTTCATGTTTGTTTGTCTTACTCACGTGACTTAACTTGATTATAATAATATATTAATGTAGGCCGATTTTTTTATTTTTTTTTGAAAAGTAATGAAGAGTGTTATGTGACATAACAAGGCCGGTTACATCCTGACACAGGTCACAGGGCACAAATGTATAATTTATTATTTTATGATTAGATAATATAACTAAATTTATAAGACCAGCACAATATAGTTAAATTTAGAAAGAATTAAAGTTAAGAATATGTTTGATTGGTTAGAGATAGAACTTAATTAAACTGATATTATTGTTTCCAAGTCTTTTCAACCATAAGAATTTAGAATTATAAGATGTATAGAAGGTATACTTTTATTAAAATGTCTTTAAAACAAAAAAAAATGCAATCACCTAATTATTAGTTAAAGAAATGAGAAACTAAATGAATTTCAAGAATTGAAACAATATTTCAATTGCATTATTTATTGAAAATTAAAGAACCAAACTATATAATAAAAGGTATGTAATTAAAAGGTTTTTCAAATTAAAAGGTTATAAAAGTTGGAATGCTGGAAAATTAGCTATCAAAATAAAAGATTATAAAATCAAAAGGAGATGAAAAAGTTTATTGAATATTATAAAAGAGGAGGTGTTGTTTAATTTATTGTACAGTTTAATTGTTTTTAATAACCTTACAAATCAAAAGGTGATAATGCAAATATATAATCTGAATTCCATTGAATGTTATTTTTTAACAAGTCAACTAACATATCGATTCACCAGGCCCGGATATTCCTGTTTGGGCTGCTCCAACCCAAAATTTGAAATAATAATAAAATGTGATCCACGGTCTCCAAGTAGGTGGGAAACCCATACGGTCAATAGTCGAGTCCAACAACTTTTACTTAGCGTATCAAACGCTTTTTCAACATCAATATGTTGAAATACATTTTTTTTTTCTTGTTAATTAGTTTACTAACGGGCCACTGGCCCACCTGATTATCTCTGTTATTCGGATTACGGAACTTTGGGGCGCTAGGCTGCACGTTTTTAAAGAAAAGCTCGTACATCAGTCCGTCCCCATCAGTCTCGAACCTAAGATGACCATCAGGAGGAAACCCACTTTAGGTGAGAAAACCCTCTGATCCAACCTGGAACACTTTTTTTTGTTTCAGGTAGAACTTGAACCCAAGACATACACCTACTTTTAATGGCCCCCAGGACTTGAATCCAAAATTTGAAATAATAACTAATGGCCCCTAGGATGTTCATGCAAGTATGTTCATGCTTGCGACAAAAAGTTGCTTAAAACTCTGCGTACCCCTGAACTAGTTACAACATTTAGCTGAATTTCGTAATTTCATGTGTTAGTTGGGTCTTTAATGTTAGAAAAAATAATGTAATGAAAGATGCATTGCCTCCTTGGTTCTTGCTTGTGAAAGTGTGACATGAGCTTATAGAAATAACTTTTTAAAATTGGTGAAAGTGTTTTATAAAATTAAAGTTAATCCATCAGGTCGAGCAGAAACAACCTTACTAATCTCAAATGGAGAGAAATGAGCAATTAACGACTCAACATTAGCAGTTAAGATTTTTTTTTTAAATCATTACATATAAAAATAACATATTTATCATACCCAAAAAGTTTAAGAATAAAACCTATATACTTTAACGTATAATAACAAACAAAACCGCAATATACCCTACTTAAAACCCAAAGAAAATTAATATATCATAATTTCCTGTTATTTCTCAGGTGCATATTAAAGAAACACAAAACCATCGTGTCAAATATTGATTTCAGTAATAATTTGGTAAATGGGTCGGTTCCTGTATCCATCTGAAGTCTCTGTGATAAACTGATTTCATTTCGGGTTCATGGTAATTTGTTATCTCAATCATTCCTAATATTGGATTACCTAACGCTAGTTGTAACAGTTGATCGATTCTTGATTTTGGGCGTAATTTTTCACTGGAATTGTGGCTGAGTTTATAGCTGGATTTAGTGGGTTGAAGCAATAATAAGTTTTCTGTGTCAATTCCTAATGGTTTATCAAGATTAGGGTTGGAAAAATTGAATCTTTCTTATAATAAATTTGTTGGGATTTTGCCTAATTTTGGGGAATCAAGATTTGGGTTGTATGTATTTGAAGGGAATGATGCTAATGATCCCATCGCTAGTTGATTTGTGATCAACTATATGCTGATAATGTAAGGCTTCTTTACATGTAAATCCTTAAATAATTAGAATTAGACAAACAACAGATAAACGCGATTTCAAACAATATTAACACGCCCAAACACCATCTCGCCCATAATCCCATATCAAATAACCACTTTCATGAAATAATCAACTCACTAAACATACTTAAATGCCGTTACTTGTACTCTATCAAGAGAATTACATGTAAAGTACATAAATTTACATACTCGTGATAGGCTTTCAGCTTAAAGATTCAACGTGTGATCGAGAACAACGCTTCTGGCCCTGCAGGGCCGAGGTTGAACTTCTAGCAATGGGAAGTAAAGACTACAGACCAAATAATCATAATTCTATTTGACAAACAATTCTATAAAATAAAAGATTATTTCCTTTTGTGTTTCATTTCAAAACTACTAATTTAGCACTGCCTACCTCGGCGGCATGAAAGCACACCAGCGCTGGAGGTAAGAGTGGCGACCACCGAAGACGATTGAGCGCTTAGGCTTGAAGCCTTTGCATAAGTGGCTCCTGCTCCTGCACCCGTTGGTATGAAGTATGCACCGTTTAACATCAGGTCTCCTTCTGATCTCCAATTCCAATGCTTCCATTCCCCGTTCGTTATCACTCTTTTTGTCACCTGTATCAAGTGAACGCACCCACAATGGCGAACTAGTAAGATCTTGTGAAGGAAATTAGAACAAAAAGATTGTGGGTTTTGTGTATAAATACCTCTTTCGCGTTGGGATTATCTGGTGCAAGGTAACGGTTTCCTTCGCTGTTAATGGTTGGGTTTGCACTGCCACCAATCGCGTACATTTCCCAGTGCGTGTAGTCGTTATTTACAACATGGAAATACCCATGCCTACACCTGCAGACGAGCGGGTCAGGAGCGTTTGGTATCAGATCATAATGAGTTCAGATCAGAACAAGTAACTTTTTAGTGCGAGTCGAAACAAGTCTCATCATAATATCATATTGTTATGTACCTTGGCATTCTCTGAACAAGACCTTCACCAAAATGGTTGTATGCAACCGTCACTTGCATAACCTTGTCTCGCGTGTATGAATCGCTATGACCCAATAACATTACCTACGAACCCGAACAGATGTCATTAGCTTCTCATGTAATATCAGTTCATGCAAATAGATACAATTGTTTAAGGTTAAATAGTTAATACCTCATTATGATGAGTGAATAAGTTGTTAGATATGGTAATAGCAGTTGAACCCATTATAGCATCAATCAGACCATCAGCACAATTCGATAACGAATTATGATCAATCCAAATATGACTTCCTCCAAAGATTGAAATCCCATCACCATCCGCGATTGTTCTCCAACCGTAGTGCGTAGGGGAGCTTCGAACCATAGCATTACCGGTATGCTTGCAGTCATGAATATGCAAACCATGAATAATAATATTCGTAACGTATTGGATCGTGATGCAAGCCCCGTTCGCGATATGAACATTAACACCACGAGCATCGATTGTTTTGAAACTGTTCATGATCAGCTCTTGTTTTAATGTAATAACCATGTCTCTTTTAAAGACGATCCACAAAGGTTTGTCTTGGATTACAGCATGTCTTAGGGTTCCGGGTTTAGGGTTTACAGCATCGTCATCGCTAGGGTCGGTTACAACATAGTACCGACCGTCACGGCCACCAATTGCATTTCGTCCGAACCCAATTGCGCATTCTGCCAGGCGCTTGCGGTGGCGTTGCCAGTTTTGGTCACAACGCCAGCAGTCGTCGATTGGGTTTCCTGTTCCGCATGATAAGAAACCTAGTTTTCTTCTCTCTGTGCTGTTACGAATGCTCCTGTGTATTGTACAAAACCATTAATGATTTTCAATAATCCAATTCTTCTACTGTGATGTATAGGAACATTTATTCAGGTTTTCAATAGAGCTATCATAAAAGATAATTGTCAAAATTAAGGGTGTCACATGATCCGAAACATAACTCAAACACGACACGAAATTCATTAGATTTTGTGTTGTTATATGTAATTCATTAATAAACAAGTCGTCGCCTGGTTGACCTATTTAACTTGTTTATTTATTTAAGTTGATTAACTAATCGTTTTGACCCATTGAACCCATTTTTATAACCCACCAACTCGATTCACACATTTACATCTTGATTATTACCCGTCAACTAGCTTGACATATTTGATTAAATGGGTTAAATGGGCCATATTGGGTACATGATTTTAAGTTTATATAGGATAGAGTTAACATTTTTTATAGAAATAAAAGTATGAATTGTGTTCAAGTTTGAACAATTCGACTTGAAAACTAAAAAAAATTATAACTTGTCAACCCGAAAAGAATGTAAATTTCAAAAAAACTTGGAAAAAGATTTAATGATTTATCACCACACATTGAGTAAGAGATTATTTGATAGTCACTTAATAAATTTATTAAGAAGATACCTCTAAACCAGTTAGACGTATATAGTGTTTGGTTCTCTTAAACAATCATCTTTTTATTCACTAACCCTTTTAATCAAAAAGTTTCAAAAACATACTAAATGATCTATAGTAAACCTTTTATTTAGTCAAACCTTTCAGTGGCTCAACAAAAGCAGCCTCTAACAAATTGGTGTGAATAAATAAAATACATATAACACTCGCACCATCACACATCACAGGCCGATTTAAACGAATGAATGTGATTTAAAACTACTGAACCGTATCAGTTATGAGAGGAAAGTGATGTTGATCAAAGTAGTTTAAAAATTTTTCATACCGTCATTATACGGCCTATATACGTACGGAAACCACATTAATTTGATAGCAAAATATATGTATAGTGACAACAATAACTTATCGATCTAAAGTAACGTCGGTGGGGTGAAATGTGAATGATAAATCGAAAATGTCATTAAATGAAACCGTCAAGTTTATGATCTTCCCACGAGAGTTTGCAGGTTAGATCTGGAGATCAAAGGGTCCATTTCGTGGGTCCAAGTCAAACTGGTGAGAATGTGGCGTTTTGCAATCGAATTTAATGTACATGCATGCAGATTTCAACATTGTTTGGGTTAATAAGGTAGGTCACATGTGAACATTATATCACTTCTGTCATTGGGGATTGTTGCATATTTGGTTCAACAACAATACAAACCCCACTAGTATGCTATTTTTATTATTAGTCTCGAGACATGAGTCATGGGGATTAAAAAATTAACAAAAAAAACGAGGAAAGTTATAAAAATAAAACATAAGGAGTGAAAGTTTTTCAAGAATGATCATATTTATGAGGTGTTTTGAGTTGAATTGGGGATAGATTTTGCGGGTAAATTAGGGTGAAACTCGATTTTAATTAATACGGGTATCAGATATTTTTTCTATTCATATGTTACATAATGGAAATTCAGTTTTAATTGTTGTATTTTAAATTCATGATCTTGATAGATCGGTAGAAGGCATTGTGTGGGTATGCCGACACATAGATGAATAGTAAAATGGTATCTCGTTGTCAAACTATTAGGTAAGTTGCAACGTGCAACACAATGTTGTTCTATATATCAAGGTTTTTGAATAAGTGAAGGAGGAGAATACGATGAATTGGAGGAGACCTTAAACTAACCACTCGCTATGTAACGAAGGTGGCACTTGTCATGATCCACATTGAAGGGGCCGGGGGGAGGGGGGTTTCCCTTCTTTTTTTTGTCGGTAGTGTTAAACTTTAGTCCAGTAGTGTAAATTTTTATATAAAACTCGAGTTCGCCCCCTAAAAATATTAATTTTGCCCCCGCCTCATACGGGAATGTTCAAGCTCCGCCACTGATAGGTGGGGCTTTGGTTCATACCAACCAACGCCTATTGACACAATTTGATGGGACGCTCACTTGGAATATTTCATTTAAATGAAAAAAAGGGAAAAACTAATGTTTGTGAAAAGTGAGACTCAACTAAAGAACATATGGACCATTATATAGACAAGGGCATTACGTCAATTACCATAAAAACAGTAATAATTAAAAACTAACGTGACAATTCTATGGATTGATATAGCATACGGACCATGTGATATTTAACAAAACTATTAAGACACTAGTTGCCTTTAAAGCTTAATTGGTACAAACATGTTCTTTTTAATTAATGATTAGAAATCATTATCAACTTCTTATACATGCTCATTTTATAAATACGTGCGGTGAACAGTGTCACTTTTCGTATATTACACAACTTAGATGTATAATTATACTTTTTCAATATGATTCAAAAATTGTTATAATGTCATCAACAATGAGAATAGAGAAAACAAAGATAACATACTCACATGTTAACCATAGAAACCACCATTTCTGGATCATCAACAGCATTATCATTCCTTTCAATTGCAACTCTGTTATCACTCAAATTAAACCACAATTGCTCAAATTTAAGATCTCGAACAAAGAAATAGCGCGTAAATCAAGCGTAACTACTAACTAACCTATTCGCATTCGTCGCATTGCTTACTAACCTCTGCAACTCATGCTCATCTTCTCCACTGAAAACACAAAAACACAAAACAATCAAATAACCATATATCCTCAATGAATCAACAATCAATCAAATTAATTTTACAATCAAATACACATGATTAACCTAGAAACAGCATTGACCGAAGCCTCAATCGCCATAACGATTAATAAACAGAATGCGAGAAATCGCATAGTGTTCGACATTGTTGGTACAATTGAGTAACTTTTTCTCTCTCTTTTTAGAATGAATTGTCAATAGATTGCAAAACAGAGGAGTTGTATATATACGAAGAGGGAAAAGAGGAGACTCAAAGTTTGGTTAAATTGCAACCATGGTTAGGTGTTCCCACACTCACCCATAGTCAAGTGGGATTTAAGTCATTCACGAAATGCTTATAAACTGTTTATAAATTGTTGAATACAAAAAGATATGACGTCACACCATCTCTTAGTCGTGAAAATAAAATAATAACTGACTACGACGATGCGTCGTAATTTTGGCTAACATTTTACTTAAAATGACATGTGAGTGTCATATAGGCATAAAAAGTTTAACAAAAATCCTATTTGAAATAAGTGTAATGGTTTTAGAATGACGATGCGTCGTAATTTTAGGTATTTTACTTAAAATGACGATGCTTCGTAATTTTGGCTAACTTTAACATCACGTTAATTTTCATATCGTTGTTTTAACGCCCTATTTTTGGTCCACTACGTTTAGTCTGGCGTCTGGTATTCATCCTCATTAAAAGTGATAACAGTTCAAGTCTCATAAAATAACAAAGATGGATTTAGAAGTAATTTTAAGAACCATGTGTATGTGATGATAAGAAAAAAAAATAGTTTAGATGATCATTAAAGTAGTATAATTTTAAAAAGCTTAATGCACTGTTAAACATCAAATTTTAACAATTCAAATCTTCAATATTTTTTATGGAAAATACTTTAAATTCACTAACACGACACATTTATATTTCAATTCGAAATTTATCTTAAGTAAAACCCAAATATTAATGTTAGTCTACCAAAACTCCAATCTAAGAAACTTTTTTTTGTTTTATTTTGGATTGTATATATTGGGGTTTGCATGTTTCTTTTCAGTTATATATGATTCAATCATGTTCGTCCTATGTCACATCAAATAATTTCAAGCAAGTTATATATAATCAATAACAAATGTCACATATTCTACGGATATGCCTGTGGAATGGATCTTTGACAC
This sequence comes from Flaveria ramosissima, assembly GCA_025215565.1. Classification (NCBI taxonomy): domain Eukaryota; kingdom Viridiplantae; phylum Streptophyta; class Magnoliopsida; order Asterales; family Asteraceae; genus Flaveria; species Flaveria ramosissima. The sequence continues at coordinate 7,876,997 of CM046039.1, forward strand.
GACTATATGTGTATTCTTATATGGACATATTGCGAAAAACATGCATGTTACATATCCTAGACGGTTGAGTTGGTGATGCGTGTTAAATAATCAATTCAAAATTAAAAAAACTTATGTTAGGATGGCATGTGTACTTGCCAAAACGGCTTGCTTCCCATAAACATAACACACATACTATGTTGGTGTATCTAATCACAAATAAGATGAAGCAACAGCTTTTGAGCTCAGAATTTGACAATGGCTATAAGTTGTCTAAATAACGAATGAAGAAGAAATTATTCTCTTTATACATGTTCTTGCAGGTGGAGAGCACCTACAAGATTCTTGCGTGACAAGATGTTCTCAAAAAGATTAAAGAATTTTTTTTATAAAGTTGTCTGTCTAATTATGCTATACGTAATTGATTGTTTGGCCATCAAAAAGGCACAAGCGTGAAAGTTGGAGGTAGTAGAGAGAATAATAATAAAATGGATATGTGGACATACAAGGTTAGATCGGATATACAAAAAAAGGGTTTCAAGACAACTTGGGAGTGGCATGCATGTCTGATACGATAAGAGATGAGAGATTGAGATGGTCTCGACATGTGCAGAGGAGACAAGTTACGGTACCAGTGAACCGTGGAAACCCTCATAGTGGACGGGTGGAATAGTAGAAACAGACTCAAACCGACATGGATGAACATATTAGATGAAATTTGTTAGACTCGCATCTCTTCGAAGACGTGATCAGTGATATGACTTCTTGAAGACGGATATATATAAAAGGTTTTTAGGGGCAGAGTTGACATGAAAAGTATTAGGATCTCTTGGAGACACAACATAAAGGTTTGGTTTTCTTATTTTAAAGAGGAGTATGGATTTGTCTTAGTGTCTCAGTTTTTTCTACCCCAGTGTTTGCCTCTCTGTGTTATTGTCGATGCTAGTAATCTAAAGGTAGTTCGTGATCCTCAACCTTTTCTCTTATTTTTGTTCTCGTTTAGTAATCTTACTTGTATTACTAGTTTATCACTGCCTATTGTCATCGATGTTAAGTATAATATAAATTACAGTATTTTTATATGTGTTTATTACAAATTAACCCTAAATATATGTCTAAATCTATTAAATCCTTGACACATGATATTTAAATATTTTTTCCCCTAATCTTTACCTTTGGTTTTGCTATAACTCACATTATAATTGTTAAGCATATTTTTGGATATATGTTTTAGATTTGTATCTGAACAGAGATACATGTTAAAAAAAAAAACCATTATACTCATACAATTAATAAAACACATGCGAGAGAAAATAAAACATATAAAATAAGACATGTTTGTAAAATTGTTTACGCGTATGTTACTCTGTTCCACGTCACCAGCGATCCAAACCTCGCCACAATATTTTATAGTCCCCGAGTGCCAAGTGATATTTAATATGAAAACTATTTTTTTTTCTTTTTTTTGCTTATAATCTATTGATATTGATATTGTTGTATCTCCTTCTAGAAAGCAATTAAATGCCACATGTGAATTGAAAATTTTAGATGAACTTGTGAATTTTAGACTTAGTTTCCTTTCTTTTTACTTAGTGTATGATATTATGACTGTTTAAAAGAAATTAAAAACTGATATTTGTTGTGTAATAATCTTAAGATGAACATTTTAGGGATGGTGTGTTCAAACAATGTATCAAATTTCGAATATAGTATAGTTGTAGTAAATAAAAGTATGAACCCAAAATTATGCTAAAATAATAATGTGACATATTAAATGCTAAATGTAATATGAGCTGTTTGATAAAAATAAATTATTTTTTATAAACAAAAATAATAATCTTCATTATCTTAATAATGAACTTATATTGACTCGTCATTGGTGTTTTTTCAATTTTTTTAATCTTATCTATAATGCATGTATTTTTGTAGAAATATGATTAGTTTTTATGGTTTTCATATTAATATAACTTTAACTTACAATTATATTATCAACTAATAATAGAATTGACACCTACTCAAACTTTAAACTCCTTATATATAATCAGGGGCGAAGCTATTATCAACGTAGTGTTAAATTTTAGCCCGATAGTGTAAATTTTTAGCCTGGTAGTGTAAATTTTTATATAAATTTCGAGTTCGCCCCCCCTGAAAAAAAATAATTTCGCCCTCGCCCGCCTTACAAAGTTGGTAAGCTCCGCCACTGTATATAATGTTATGAAACAAACTTAACTTGTTATACATTATCTAAGCTCTTTTAAAAGGAAACTTCCATGGCGTATGAACTTCTGACCAAGAGTCCTCACTAATTCGGCCGATTTTTTGCATGATTTCTTTCTTGTGTACTATTTTTGACACACAAAGTTAAATTATTCTATTAAATAAAAACATACTATATAGTATTATATATGTTTCAATCACTATTTATTTAAATAAAAGGCCCGTGGACGAAAACAGGCCACCATTTATCACTAAATGATTAATAATTAAAAAAAGGTTAAAAGTTAGCAAAAAGCTGTAACTTTTAGAAAAAAAACCTAAAAGGAATGTCCGATTACTTGAAAAAAAGACGTATAGTAACTATTAGTTAATATTTTATTCTCACCTTCAAGAAAAACGTCAATGTAGAAATTGTTAATAAAATAAAAAAAATGGTGTAATAAAATAACGGGCCCTACTCTCCATTCTCACCCAATCACATGCAAATATTCCATCCAACCCGACGGTAGTCATTTATTGTCAAGTTTTTTTTTTTTAACTATATATACCTTCTCTTTTTTACATTTTGGGTTTTAAAAATCAATACGATGTGCCTCATTGATATGCATACTTATTTTTCAATTAAAACAAGTTTTTATTATTAGAGGTATTGAATTATATAGCTTTACCACTTTGATTATCTTACCTAAAAAAAATCAGTTGAATTATATAGTTTTACCACTTTTATTTTACCACGTTTGAAAGTACCAGTGACGCTAATATCATATAATAAGTATTAAACAAATTTTAGGAATCCATTTCCAATTTCAAAACCATAGTTTGTTTCATATTAAAGAATCCTCCTCTCCTCCCTTCAAAAAATCAGTTACATTGTGATTCTATTGTATTTTTCAAATTATTAGGAACTTAAAATCATATGTGTGGATCACTTGTATATCATCGCGATTGACGATTTGAGTTTTTTTTCCTGAACGGATTGGCGATTTGAGTTAACTATTGTTCAAGGTACTTCAATTTGTAAAGCGATGAGATAAAAGAAGAGTTGTATGAACCAAGGCACGATACGTAATTAATTTGTCACAATTTGGTTCACACAGTCGGTATTTTGAGATAAATACTCAAGCTTTATGGAGTTGCCAGAGAAGTTTAGATTCAAGCTCTATGTTGTATAAAGTATCTTATTATCTGATTACACTCGGTTAAACTATTTGGTTAAAACATGTTGAGTATAGGCAACATTGTCATAATATTTTCATATTAAATTCAAAGCAAAATGTAACTTCAATCATATGAGTAAAAATTATTGCATTATTATCTGAAGTTTGAATAAAATTATTGGGAGTCCACTATTATATCACTAATTAGATGAATTAGAAATGCACAAAATGACCTAAAAAGGTGGGAAAATCCACCCAAGGTGCACCACAAGTAAAAGCCATTTTCAAACCAAAAATTTATTGAGAAGCTGACCAAACATTCAAAAGTCAAAACATCCCCTTCATCTATCAATTCTTTACCAAAAACTTCGTATCTACCATTTTCTTTTTCTAGTACTTTGTTGGTGGAAATTGATCCGTACATTAAATCTAGTTTTAGTTATACTATTGGTTTTTGATTGTTTTATTACAAAATTATGTATATATACTACTGCTATCAAAGTATTTATTTATTGTTAATATTTAAATCAAGGTTATTAATATAGTGAAAGTAATGTATAGGTCAATCAAATACGTATTTGGTTTTATTTATATCAATTTCAATAAAAATATATGTTGGAAGATGAAATATTTTGGCCAAGTGAATTACCTAAAACCGGTAAAACCATACACATGTTAGCTCTTGCACATGAATTACTAGGTGGAATTTGTTTTTAACTCACACATGGTTTTAATGTATAGATAAAATCATTTACACGATTAGATGAATTATGAAGTAGTTTTGATATATGAGATGTTGAATACTTAAACAAAATTGGAATAAACTCAAATCAAATACTAATCCAGTAATCCTTAGTTTTAAAAACTAAAACAAATTCAAATCATATGTCAACTCTAGATTTTAGATAGTGAAATTAACTAAATTCAAAAATCAATCTTGAATTTAACTAAAAAATGTTACTATAAATTACAACAAAGATGAGAATGGAGATGGAGAATAAAAAACAAAAGATAAAAGCTGAGTTATAAGATATTACAAGCACAACAACGAACCAATATCACTATCTTTAAATTTTAATTATGAATTTATTTTCTGTTATATGTTTTAAGCTAGACATTTAATCAAAACCAACGTCTAGCTTGAGGGGCATATTAGTATTATATATCGGATATAGTATATTAGTCATGATTAGATAAATATATTAGTTATGATTAGTTGCATATAGGGCTGCAAACGAACTGAACGTTCAGCGGACTGTTCGTGAACCGTTCAGCGGGAAGTTCGTTTATGTTCGTTCGTTTAGTAAATGAACGAACACGAACAAGAAAATTCTGTTCGTTTAGTTAAACGAACGAACATGAATACAAGCCCCGTTCGTTTGTTTATGTTCGTAAACGTTCGATAATGTGTTCGTTTATGTTCGTTAAGGTGTTCTTTTATATTCTTAATTTTTGGGATCAGTTATTTTTATGGCAATTACATAAAGTATTTCTTGATATTTATATTAACTACTTATTTATTTTTTGTTGATTTTGTGTAATGTTTGTAATAAAAAATATAAATTTTATTCTAAAATAAATCTATAATAATTCGTATTCGTTTGTGTTCATTAGCTTCTTTGTGTTCGTCATGTTCATGAGTAGTTGTTTGTGTTCGTTTGATTTTGTTTGTGTTCATTTGCGTTCGTTAAGTGTTCGTGAACAGTTCATGAACATGTTAATTTTCTTAACGAACGAACACGAACAAGAAATCTCGTTCGGTAAGTGTTCGTGAACAGTTAATGAACAAGTTTAATTTCTTAACGAACGAACACGAACAACGCCTTGTTCGTATTCGTTCGGTTCGTTTGCAGCCCTAGTTGCATAGATAAAATTTATTATATTACCTCACAACTAAAAGTTATGATTAAATTATATATTTTTGGTAATTATCTTTATTGTATTTGTATAAGTAATTGTTTGGGCTTGGTGATCATGTTTCTACTGCTCCGCATTGACATTAGGGCTGTTCACGAGCCGATTCGAACCGAGCGGACCTTTGCTCGTGCTTGGCTCGTTTCCAAACCGAACCGAACCGATCGGCTCGTTTACAACCGAGCGCAAAAATCGAACGAGCATTTTTCGAGCGTCAAATTTTCGAGCGAGCGTTGAGCGAACGCAAACGAGCGGCGAACAATTTATACAACCCAACTATCTTGTGTGTCATACGATTTATAATGTATCAAATAAGGTTTAATAACTTAAAAATCAAACATCTCATTACATAAAATTTTCATGGATGACAATACGTTGTGGCTAACGATGAAGCTAAGGCTATAGCCGATAAGGCGGAGAGTATATTGCAGATAACGATGACGGTGAAAGCGGGAGATGATCGAAAAATATCTTTTAATGACTTATGATTTCACTTTTATGTTTAATTCAGAATTCTTTATTAGGTTGATTGATCAAGTATGCATAAATATAATTATATATTTGTATATAATGGGTCAAATCTACTAAAGTGTTACGTTAAACTATATATACATATTTATTCGATCCGAACCGAACCGAGCGGACCTTTGCTCGTGTTTGGCTCGTTTACAAACCGATCCGAGCCGATCGGATCGTCTGCAACCGAGCAAAAATTCGAACGAGCATTTTTCGAGCAATTTCCGAACGACCGTCGAGCGAACGTCGAGCGTCGAGCGATCCGAACAGCCCTAATTGACATACATAAGTTCTTGCTCGAGGCATGAAATCATTTCTATTTTGTTGTGTGGCATGAGTTACTTTACCGATTTGATGTGTATGTACTTGCATGTCACGAGTTCGTACCTTAGATATCGATAAAAGCCTATTTTCCGGTTGCGATGATCGATGTGTTCTAGAGTGTGTATTCTTGTTCCCCTAAACATAAATATGATTTGTTTCTAGATGGATTTTTATCGTTTTTGTCTTGATCTCAATTATAATCTTTACATATGTATAATACTTTAATTTTAACTTGAGCTTTACCGGTCATTCTATATTCTCATGTATATACTTTTATCAATTGAGGATTATAAACTTTTATGATAATAATGAGAAATCCTTCTACTCTAATAAAAGAGTAACTTGAGGTGTCATATGGCACCACCACCATCATTTTTACTAAAATTTTCTCGCCTCTCTCTCATCTTAAATAATTACCATAATTATTAATAATATTATTTAATATTCTTTTACATTTAATAAATTAAAAAAGAGATTTATTTATTAATGTTATTTATAAATAAAAAAATTATAAAATAATAAATTTTTCTAAAGCATAAAACTTTTTAAAAAATATAAAATATTTTAAACTTTGGTATTTTTAAAAATCAATTTTTTAAAACCAAAAATAATTAATTTGGGAGTTATAATAAGAAAATTTTTAAAAATGATAATTTTATACAGTTTATTTAAGAACAAAATATTTATTTATGTTATTAAAAAAATTAAAAACAAAATTTTAAAAAGTTGATATCAATGTTTTATTAGTTATAGTCATTTCTCAAACGTAATTTTAAACATATTATATTTTAGAATATTATTTTATAATTAATAAATTTTATTATATTAATATTTTATTTATTCAACATGTGTAATACACGGGTTTACTAAAGCTAGTTATAATAATATATCTTAATGTTGTATTAGATTAATTAATGAAAACATAATAAGTAAATAAAAAGATACAAATGATGTCCATGATAAAAATGCTCATACAAGGTGATTTTTAACCATGACCGTCGGTGTAAAAGTATTACACTTACAATTAATAAATTATAAACTCTTACAGTTTTCTTATAAGTTTATACGAGAATCATTAAATAAAGAACTAGTGGAATTATTTTCTTGGAACAAAGAAAGTATATTATAGTCGTGATTTGTGGAGCGAGAAAATAAAAGAATTCAACCATCCACTAGAAGAGGTTTTCTATTTTCTAATATTTAATAATACTTCTTTGAACCGTTTTTATAATTTTTAAAAAATGTATGTTAAAGAATTATCATTAAAGTGTATTTTCAAATAATGAATAATTCTCAAATTTAAAAACCTAAAATAACCATAATTTTTAAATAGCATACATTTCTAATTGTAGACTTAAAATGTGTGTGAAGCGTAGACATAAATTACGGGTGTATGTCCAATTGAAGGATGATCATAGCATGTGATATGTAATATTTTCAATTTATATTAGTTATTATATGAGCAATGATACATAAATCTAATAATTTATGTTTCATTAAATATATAACATGTTAGATGTTAGATTTTTTCTTTAAAATTTTTTACACGCCTCAACCTTATATTTAATCAGAAACATAGACATATTGTTTAAACTTTTTGATTCACTTTTCTTCTTTTCTTTACTTGTTAAAATAGAATTTTGATATTTTTTTCTATATAAATACATTATACGTTATGCTTTAATTGGCAAATAACACATGTTATAAGTCCAAAACCATGCAGAGGTCTAAGAATTGTTCAAACTGATTATTTTGACTCCGCATGCATTTTTTCCCTATAATATTAAACAAACTTATATAAAATTATTTTGTTTTATAAATCACCTATCCTTTATACATTTGAGTTGAATGATGGTAATCAGTTTTAAGACTGATATTAGGTCAATAGTGGGGTTTTAAACGAATAGTAATATTTTAATCAATCAAATAACCAATTAAATTTTTTTTAGTTTTGATCAACTCTTAATCTACTTCCACACTTTAATGATTTGAATTCTCGATCTTTTAAATTCAGAAGAGCTACATTACCCTCGTAATGTTACGTTCAAGACAATTGTTTCACATACATATACCCGTCTCAAGTAATTTATTTTTTCAAACTTTTTTTAATCCATCTTATCATTTATCGTTCATGCTTTACCTTGTAATATGTAAATCAAATATTAATGTTCTAAAAATATAATTAATAAGGATAGGTTCTATTTTACTTAGTAGCTACCTTCACATGGCTAAGCTAGGCATGGCGTACACAATCAGCCAAAATGTAGCCTATTAACCATCCCCAATACTACAAATTTTACACTTCTTTCAAACTATTATATTAATAGCAGTATAATACTATTTCTTTAAAAAATATCATCTAATGTGCAATTTTTTATTTTGTAGTGATATATGTTTCTGTCATTTTGCTCTTCTTATATACACTCTTTTAATTTCCCACGTATGATAATGATATTATGAATAGATAAATTTTAATATACTCTTTTTAATTTAATATTTTTCTTACGACGCTTGAAAATATAAATTGTTTGAAAATAAAATTCAAACAGTTCTATTTCAGTGAAAACAAATAGTTCGTAAGTTTTTTTAATTGCCATTAAACCATCTCGTGTTAAGTATAATATATTATGCTAATAAGACCATTAAAAGACATTTATGAGAATAGTAAAAATAAATTATGCTAATAAGATCATGAGACTATTATAAAATTAAGTAGTAAAAGCTCTTCTAGAAACTAAGATTAAAATCTTGTGCTAAATGTTTTTTTCTCATCAAGACCATGTTGAATATATGTATTGGAATTGTATAATACTTGATGAATAGTTATTCAATTAACTAGTATAGTTGAAATTTCTATTAACTAATTTTCTTGATTCTAACTCGTCGCTATTAAGCTAAAATGGCTCTATTTTTTATTTTATTTTTTTGGTAATTTGTCTGTCATCAATCTCATTTTAGTATAGTCGAATTTGGTCGAAATCAAATGAAATCAAGGAACCTTGGTGGCTCAAGGGGGCAAAGCCCCTAGACCGGTGGGTTTCAAGAGGGGACCGCCTTCAGAAAGGGGTCCAAGGGATAGCACAACCTGACCATCGGTAGCTACAGAGTATCAGTGACAACTAAGTCATTAGTGGTAACTATCGATAACAACTTATCAGTAGCAACATGAAAAGTGAGCATAATAGCAAATAAGTTGCCTTTGAAAGAAAAACATTAGTAGCAAGAAAGTTAATACTGACAGAATTACTAATGAGAACGTATTCATTCTGATGTAATTTTCAACTATAGCATTCTGATGTAACTATCAAGTGCTAACCACCAACAAAAAGATTGTGATGATTCATTTTATATATAAAGTGGTTCATTTGGTCCATTTAAACGATGGATTTTGCAACTTCAATTTTACTAAAAAGATTGTTTTTTTAATCATATTTTGATGGGTAATCACTGAAATTTAGCATGAAAATTGCATTTTTGAATATGCCAAAGTGGGTGAAGGTATTTGGAGAATTTGTTTAAAAAATATATAAAATAACATGAACACCTACGCAAGTGTCGTATATAAAGATGATAACATTATGATTATGTGTACGTACCTAACGGGGATGTACGGCCATTTAGGTAACAATATACTAACCTTGCCACTTCATTTTTTAGTCAATTACTCAACGTAATTGAATCTCTCGGGAAAAAAAATTATGCTAGAGGCCTACCTTAATTTCTTTGTAATTTATATTTATATTTAGTAATTAAGTAATAGTTATGTAATTGTAATATTAAAAGTCCAATGACATTATCACATTACTATGCATGTAAAGTATAATCTTACATATTATTTGTGTATGTATACTTATATTACTAATATGTTTTTAAACATATTCTATAACCAACAATAAAACTTTTGGTTAGTATATATAGGAGAATATTACCATAAAAAATGCAACTTGTGTCCAAAGTGTACGAAATGATCTGAGTCGTTGCTCATTCCAACATGTGACTCGGGTTTTGCGTGATAATTTCACATTCCCGCATGGTAATTCCACCAAAAGATGTAAATTTTACCTGAGTGATAATTCAACTTTCAATTTGTATACTTTGTACGAAAAAAACACTTTGCATTATATAGTTTATCTATGTGTGTGTATATAAAATATTAAACTTTAATTACAATTAAAATGTCCGATATATTTATTTAGTAACATTTAAAATGTTATATTTACTTATTATTTTATTTATTAAAACATTTCATAATAATAATAATAATAATAATAATATTACCATCACACCGTTATCCTTTTTTTGTAATTTTCAAATATCAAATTTATTTATTACATAAACATATTGTCTTTGATATTATTCTCCATGTAAAACATCCCTTTCTCAAACCACCATTAAAAAAACAAATCCAAGAAATTAAACACAAACATAACGTCATAACCTATATATATACACACATGACATTACTAGGACGCAAGAAACTAAGCAACTTCAAGGTTCACGAGCATTCGAATAATAAACAACAAAACAATCCAAAAATGCACACCAAGGCAACATCATGAATATGCGAACAAAAAAGTAACAAGTAACATAGCGAACCGGGCCACCTAAAACCGAATCATAGTGAACCGGACCGGCTAGGGGGCCGATCCCCAGTCGAACCGGTCGCAAAAACATTGGAAACCGTCTCACATCGCTCTGATCGACAATGTGCATCTACATTGTCGTAACCTACACAAAATTTGTCAACAATAATATTAAGTATAAACTTGCTTGAACATTACTTAGTATTGCATGGTTGAAGCACGAATTCTCCACATGCATTCTATGTGTTCTCAAGCTAGCTGCACACTCATTTTTCTCAGGTAAACTAAATCCATATAAATATGTTTTTGTTTTCAAGCTCAAAATTTGGGGACAGATCTAGATCGACGACATGGGTAATTTTTTTATATACTAAATAACAGGAGGAAATGGGTGTATTCCGTATCTATAAGTGTGTTTGGTGTATTTACAATAATCTCTTATTTTTCTGTTTTTTATGGCAAACACGTAAACATACAAACTCTTTACCTTACACCTTAAATTAAAACATGCATTCTGCAGTATTTGAACTCACAATCTTAATTAAAAATACATCATTTTATCATCAAATGTCCCATTAGAGAGTATATAGGAGACACAATAATCCCTTACGGATATACATCTTATGATTTTATCAAAACATAGAAATATATATAAAAGATGATTTAAGTCCATAAATATAATGGATCATAAGTCACACTTTTGTCTACCATTATTCATTTGTCAAATTCATAGCTATTGGGAAAACTTATATATATATATATATATATATATATATATATATATATATATATATATCATTGTCCCTTTTCTTAAAACCAAATTTAAATACAATGACTAAAAATTTTCACTTCATATAAATCCATAATTGAAAAAATTTGAAAAATAAACTATAAGAATTCTTTATATACAAACTACCAAAAATAGAGTATAAAAACAATTTATAATTTGGTGATACAAGCTAATGTAGAAATTGAAATAAAAAAAACGTAAGAGGTAGGATAGATTTGCTTATGATTGTTAAAGCATAGTCATGCTCGTAATTTGCACTTCAAAGATGTTGGCAAACCACTAAGTTTTACTCCAATTATGGGTTTTGGTGACTTCAATACATTGGTTTACCAAATCCATTTGGTCTCCAAATCATTTGATTAAGACATAGTGTTACTTTATTCTATTATTAATATGTGACACTAAGATAATTAATGATTAAATATTATTGTAAAACCCCTTTTCAAATAACACATGACACACAAGGAGTATGATTTTAAGATTTGATTGACTAAGTCCATCAATAACATATACTAAACTTTCTTATTGACATGGCCAACAAAGATTAACATCATGTATTGATGACTTATAAATATTGACAATTACCTCTATTTCTCTTTATATTTAATGCATTCAACTATATTTTATTAAATATTAATAACAAAATGAAACCAACAAACTAACTCTCCATATTACTACTACTTCTAAATCTGCGTTTTATGTACCATTAACTTAAACTCTTAACCACATGAGAATTGTCATCTTTCCTACACATTATGATACCGCGGAGGAACTAGCACTTTAATATCAATCAAGTTACTAATTAAATTTTATGTTACTAGTTAATTATTGCTTGATAAAACAAAGTAATCATAAATTGAAAGTGTGCCAATTTTTAATTAAATCATCAGTAATTATAATCTATATATAACATTTACTATATACCATTACCAATGTTAGTTGCCAATGAGAAGCCACCAACTTGGTTTTTGTGATCTATTTAAATACATTGTGTTACATCACTATTAACATAATTGGTTGTAGCAGGTTTCTTATGGTGCATGTCTTTGAGGGAACTGACTTGGGTTCTATCCCTTCCCCTGACAATTATTACTTTTTTGTTTTTATTACTATTTAGTGATAAAATGAAATTTTTTATGACTTCTTTGATATATTAAAGTGACAACAACTATAGTCTACTTATTTTTATTTTAGTTAAACTTTTGTTTTGATTCACTCTCCTTTTTATTTGAATTCACGACAATATTTCAACGTTAGTTTTTTCACAAGTTTATGCATTTGTCGCAAAGTGTGGGTCATCAACTAACTTATTTTTATGAACTTTTATACGTAAGTCTTTTTGCAAGGTTTATCATCGGTACCGCATTGTGCTAGTGTTTATTTAATGAAATAAGAAATGATCTAGTTTTTCTTTTTAAAACAGCTTACTCACACACTATGTAAATCTACACAATCATAACCCAATATTAATATCCATCTTGAGCTAGTACTCTCAATTGCTTAAAATTTTTACCAAGTATCATAATACTATTAAGCTACAAGTCTTTTGATAAGAAATAATCTCATAATTTTTTAGATCCGATGAGGATATTCTAATTTTAAAAACCAACCATGAACACCAACCTAAGACTAGGAGATATTCAAATAGTTGGTGATATCGTATGAAGTGTCGATTAAGTTGGCTCAAACCCATCATAAACCTCAGAAAAAGTTTGTGTTCATTTTGACTACCCATAAATTCTTGCCAAATTTAATTCCCCACCAAACAAACTTTTGAGTCAAAGCACCACAAGTTCTAGTGGTGAAAAAGCCATCTACTTTGGAAAGCGATTTTAAATGTCAACCCACATAATTTCCAATTCCATCAAATCGAAACAATGGTGTTTCTTGACACTTGTTATTTTCAGTTTCTTTTTAAATTTAATAAACGTTTAAATAAATATTGTTATTTAGAATACTTCCTAACATAAACAAAATGAGAAAGGAAACCTATGTACAATCATTAAAGTTGCATACCAATGATATAGTTAATTAAAATGGTTTAAGACCACATTATTTATGCAAGTCCATCAATTGAATTTAAAACTAAAAAACAAATACTCATTACCATATCCTTGATCGTACTTAACAGCTTGAAAAGTTGTTAAAGTCGCATGCTCCATACGACGGTTAAGGATTCGTTATTGCATACCCATGGCATGTGAGTTTCAATAAGCGCTCATTATAGAGGCGTTTGAGCTTGTGTTTTGAGGTAGATTTAAAGAAAAAAAATCAAAGAAGTAATTGTTGACAAACTATATGAAGAAGTGCACTAGTAAGGTGCAATAGTAAGCGCTTGAGTTCCTTTTAGCAGGAGTGTTATGTTCGATTCCAGTGTATGTTGTATTTTACTTATTTCATTTGTCATTGATTTCTAGTAACATGTTCAAAATGTAAAGGTTACAAAAAATCATGCGAACAAACTGAATTAAATTTTCTTATTTTTAGGGAGCACAATTCTAAAAAGGCATGTGGATTCGTGGGATGCAACATAACCTTTCAACCGTAATTTGATATAAAACCTATCAAATCATGTATTAAAGAAAACTACGTTATTACTAAACAATATAACCTTCTAACCATAAGAACTTAAATTGTTTGACCAAAAATTGTTTAGACAATCCAACCATACAACAGTTACCCATTTTGGCATGTTAGTCGTCGTGCCTGTGTTGCACCTTCTGCTCGAATACTTAAATCACTCAAACAAATGTCATGTGAATAATATGTTTCTCTCATAAGGCAGAAGTGCAGAACCATTAACCTGCAAACTTCTCATTCACAACTCAAAAAATATAAAACACATTCACTTGTACATGCATATGTGTGGAAGTTAAGAGCACAAAAAAATGACTACAACTTGTATATACATGGATAGTTTGTGCAGATCACATATATACTAAACTGATAAATGGATGTGAGGTGTTGTTAATTTGTTATCTATAAGCTTTGATGTTCTCGTAATAAAAAGAACTAACAAATGACAAAATGCTGTAAGTACAAGGGGAAACACAAAACGAATACCATATAAGGATGAAGTATCCATATGAAAAACACAATATGGTTATAGTGACTTAGCCATGTGAGCCTTTTTTGAGTCCATTTGCTTGAAGGGTCTTAGACATGTTCCGCAACCGGTTAGTAATTTCGGTAAACGAAGGTCGGATGGTAGGGTCTGTGGACCAGCACTGCTCCATCAACTTCTTCCATTCTGGCTCACACTGGTCAGGTATGATAGGTCGAAGCGTATCCTTCACTATCCCGCCTGTGATAATTGCAAGAATTACGTACTCAGAGATTATGCAAGGAAAAGAATGTAAATTTACCTATGATTGCCCCGCAATGCATATTTGCGTAAGGTTCTTCGCCAGTTAGGATCTCCCACATAGTAATACCAAAAGAGAACACATCAACCTGCCCATATAAAGAAATAAAATAAAAGTTAGTGATTAATTACTAAAAACTAGTAAAAAAATCTTTCTTATGTTGATATGTCGTACTCTTAACCTTTTCAGAAACTCGAGTGGTGCTACCGTTTAATAATTCTGGTGCCATCCATGGTAAAGTTCCTTTGACACCACCTGAAACTAGAGTATTCCTTTTGATCCTCGACAGTCCGAAGTCACCAACCTGCACACAGGTCGATTTGAATTATAATAATTTCTAGCGTAAAAACTCACCCAAAGTGAAATCAAAATGCATAAAGCCTCATAAACTGTTTTATTAATTTATTAACATGACTAGATTGTTGTTGCAACAATTTAGTTTTTGTGATAATTATAACACACTGATTATTTATTAAAAATTCAATAAAGAATCGAAAAAAGTGTTTGTGGGTCTATAACTCCAGCACATCATACCAACCAAAGTTTTCCGCTTTGCCCACACAAGAAGCTCATGGCTTCTTTTTGGTTGCCCAAGTGGAGAACTCTCAGGAGGTCATTCATCCTAGAATTACTCCCACCCAAGCTGCTACGCTTAACTATTCAGTTCTCTCATCCACAAACAGTGTGACTCGCACGCGTTGGTGGTATTCAGACAGGACATTTCTTATGGCCCCGTATCCCTCCTATGGATGAAACTAGGTAGGATTTGCCTAAGGCGTCATAGGATCTGCCCAACCTAACCCCATATATTGACCCATTACCCACCTCTAGTAATACCATGAGTGTGCCAGTTTTAATTACCTTGCATACAGGTCGTTGTGGATCTCGCATATTAACCAACAAGTTGTCACATTTTAGATCAAAATGAACAATATTTTTGGAATGCAAATATTCCATCCCAATAGCTGCATCCATGGCTATTAAGAGCTTTTTACGACGATCAAGTGACCTGCACATGAATCAAAATTACCCATTTAAGACACAAACAAAGATAAAGATTTCATGAGGAATAAATTGATAATGAACTCAAATTCACCTATCCTTTTTTATTAAGACGCTTCTAAGTGAACCATTTGTCATAAATTCAGTAACAGTGGCTAAAGATCCTCCAGCTGCATCAGGTACAACTCCATAAAATGCAACCACATTTGGATGATGAAGATTTGAAAGAATGTGTGCTTCTCTCCAGAAGTCATTTGTCTGCAACACATAAAAGTCGATGAATAATGTTAATAAGTCAAATTGGTAAAATAAGAAAGAATACATTTAGAAAGAAAACACGACAAAGGTGTTGAAATTTATCCAAATGAAAATTTTAGTGAAAACAGACTTCAATATTGTTTTATTCAAAGGTTTATTATTAATGTAATCGTACAGTTTTTGCAATCATATAGAATGCATTAATTGTTAATGTGAAGTTAAGAAATTGGACAGAGAAGTGTTTCAAGTCAACACAACTTGGCCAAGCACCCTAGCCTGTTGCGACTTGTACTAAGAATTACCCTTGACCCATTACGTGACCCACCAACTTTGTGACTTATGGCTAGGATGACCTACCAGCCGTTCTTCCTCAGAAGATCTCCCAGCAAAGCAGCTTTTCTTGATTCTTTTGATAGCGACATCTGACCCACGCCATCTGCCATGATAAACAGTTCCATATGTTCCAGAGCCCAACTCTCTTAGTTCTTCTAGTTCAGCATTTTTTATTATCTGCGTGAGATGCCCATTCATATTTATCAAGGATAAGAGCTAAACTAGCAGCAAAAGCTAAACTAACGGCAAAACGATAAGAAAAGGCTATGTAATATCAGAGTTACATGTAAAAGTTCATTTGATCAAATAGAAGTAGCAGAATCCATATTCATAGAATCTGCAATTGTTGGGGATACTTTGCCTTAGTAGGTTACATTATCTGACCCATTCCATATCAGACAACATGTAAATTTGAAAAGTGAAACAGAAACTTGGACCACCACCATAATGGAACCTTGAAAACATAATAAAATTGAAACAGAAAAGGCGGATAACCAACACAATGGAACCATTGTAAACATATTAAAAAGTATGTGTGCATGGACACATATGATTCAGTTATAACTTGACGCTAATTATGCAATGATTCAGGATTTGAACAAGAACATGTAACGAACAGGTGATGGAGGTCAGTGACAGACCTGGAGTCCATACATATCAGCTTCCATTTCAGCTATTAATGCACTATTAAATGGACCATCTTTACAATCATTATCTGTTGCAGCATCCTGCATAAAGATATGAAAATACCTCAACTACATGTCTGCTGGCTATTGCTTCATTAAACTTTGCAATTTATGTAATATTGTAAGTATTGGATTAACTTTATTTTCTTGTAGAAAAGGATATGATAATTTTCAATTTGACTATAAAATGCTTAGCTTTAGTTCAATTCGTATGCAAATACCTTGAACTAAGTATTGTACAGACCAATATATTCTTTGGGACGAGTAAGCTAGCTTGATTTCACATTATTCAGTAAATGTCTAGGATTGACGGTCAATGTAAGGATGAGATATTGAAGCGTATGATAATATCAAGTCATGTGTTAGTTTTGTGCCTTGTGCTAACTGCTAAGTATGCCACATTATCACTATAGTCCTCCCATTTGATTTTTCATTTATTATCATGAGTCCTGTTGGTTTTTCTACATTGATCTTTCACTTATTTTGTACATTAATCTTAATATCTCATAGCGAAGTGCATACCTCAACATTGGAATTTGAGAAAGTGCTCTCAGCTCCTGTTGCATTCGAGGGGTGAGCTTCAGTGCTGACTGCATCTAAAACATGTGAACAAGCTGCAGAATCAGTCACGTCTCCTAAAAGATCAGCCAACTCCGCTTGATTTTCTTTCTCATCCTTGATAGATGGGACTTCCTTCTGCATATTACTATAATATCCTTCATGACCAACGTTACCAATTTCCTGTTTGGTGTAATTGAAGAAATCGTCATCCATTGGTGAAATTTCTTTCATCAAACCAGCACCTGTTGTTGGATTCTGCATCAAAGAACCAAAACACAATGGTGACTCTAGCCGTGAATTATCAGTTCTTAGTGTAGGCTTCTGATTATGCATTACCTTCTGATGTGAACTTGGCAGTTGAACAGCAGATTCATGAGATAAGTTATCAGATAACCCAGAAAGTAGATCAGTCAAAGATTTTTCAGGATTATGGGACTGTGGTGTATCGTTCCCCTGATCATCATTTACTATCCCGGTAATTACATACTGCTGATTCTCATAAATTCTCTGGGTGTTAAGAGTAGGCTCAGGTGGAGACTTTTCTAAATGATTGCTTGAAAACTGCTGCATCGCAGCATCTGCAATAGCCTTTAGATTTGGTGCAGTTGATGCAGGGATGATGTGGTCCAAGACTTGCTGGTTATGCAGAAAAGATATGTGATCAAAATTTACCTTTGATGCTTTATTGATGTCACCGTCGGTAATTGCAGAAGAGATATTGTTTGAAAAAAGATCAGCTTGATAAAAAGTTGGTATGTTTTCCTTTGAAATCTTTTGCAATCCAACGTTTTTCCTTAGGTCTTGCTTTGCTGTTTGCAGGTTCACATCTATGCAATTTGCATCATCATGTACTCTCTTCAATTGATTTGTCTGACTGTACAAAACAGGTTGTTTCACACTCGGCATCTCAATTACAACTTGCTGACAGGAATTCTCGTTTTGTTCAACAGACTTCTCTTGCAAGACAGCAGATTCCAGCTGTGCTGATATTTGTGGTGGCACAAAGCTCAGTGTAGAAGGTAAAGTGTTTCCATCTTGAGAACCGAAACAAGAATTTCCTCCAAGTTCCTGAAGCTGAGGATCAGAAAATGTATACAGCATTGTGGGATGAGTCCCATTAGCATTAGATTCCAAAAACAAATCCGTTGTATCAGCAGATTTCAAATGGTTAGCTTCACTTGTCAAACACTGTGAATCATTGTTTCTTGTTAGATTGTGATCAACTATTCCATTGACCGCAACTACATATTGATAATCTGGATTCTGCTGCTGATTAGAATTGGCTTCAATTGTAAATGTAATTTCAGATTCACTTAAAGGAATCAAAAATATTCTGAGTCGCATGGACCCATCAAGATTTCCAAGCCCATTGTACTCCTCTATCATATTCTGAAGGTCCTCATTAGATGAAACTGATATAAGAGCATCAAGATCCTCTCCTGGAAGCTGGTACTTAATTGTGTAAGTCTGGTTGCAAAATTCACTAGTTCTCTTTACAAGTTCTTCCCATGAGATATTTTTCTGTATTGAGACAATACGTGTCTCCCCTCCCACATATCTCAGTTTTCCATCACTGGGTCGAGGCAAAATTTTACCGCCAGAACTACAAATAAACTTAATCTTCCCTATTTGAGAATCATCTGAAACAGCTGTTCCTAATGGAGCGCTTGGTTTAGAAAGAGATCCTCTTTCAGCAGTGCTATCTGCCATATCAGAGCTACATACAGAATCCACCCTCTGCAACCCAAGCATAACACTAAGCTCCTCATAACCAAAATGATGGTTTCCATTAGTTTTCAATAATGTTCCATTGCTCACCACTTTATCATGTTCATTATTAACTTGACTTACTTTACAACGATCCTGAAGAAATTCCATGGAGAACTCCTCACCTGTTCTTATAGATATGTTGTTCATTGTATTCTTCACAGCCAATGCCCCATCTTTCAAAACAGAATGTGATTCTTGCTTGATCCATTGACCAGACAAGCAAGGAACCTCAGTTGTCATTGCAGTAACTATATTCTAGGATCACTCACAGTTTCACTGGAACTGTGCATTTACCTTAACACTCCATTTTCTCCCTCCAATAATAAAACTACCATGTAAAACTACAGCACCACCGCACCTATGCTATATGAACATCTTCACCAATTTACCTACCCATTGAGCAAGCCACCACGACTACAAAGACAGTACTATAATCAAACCAGGCACGGTGACCGAGCAACGACTACAACCGATCCTTCCAAGAGTTCTTTCTTTGTACAGACCTAGTTTTCCTCCAAGTTATCTTATCCTAGCTCTTCCACTGAAACTATAGCCACTCTGTACAGACAAAACAATGATAAAACAACTCAACAGATAAAACTAGCTGATAAATTCAAAATTCGTGATATTGCATGAAAATCAGACAATCAACCTTGAGCAATTGCGATAAGATACTACAATTTTGATGAAAACATCTAAACATCTAACTCACAGTATCGACCAACCATCAACTTAAGCTATAAGCACATCACACATGCATTTCGTAACCATCACATCATCGTAATTCCAAAATTCGTGATACTGCATGAAAATCGGCCAATCAACCTTAAGCAATCGCGATAAAATCCAGTAACTTCTAACAAAACACCTAAGCATCTAACTCACAGCATCAACAACCATTAACTTAAGCTAAAAACAACAACAATAAAGTTAACCACACGCATTTCGTAAATCGTAATCATCGAATTATCGACAATTCGACATTAGATCATAACTCAAAGTCAATCAAAAAGCATCAAAACGATCAGATCAAAAACTGGTACACAATTAAGCAATCGAATTAGCGAAATTAAATGATCACCTGTTTGTTTTTTTTTAATCGATGTCTCTGTTCGCGAGGTTGATTTGATGATTCCTTAAGTTGCAGTTGAAAGATTGAGAGTGAAAAAGGTGAAATTGAGAAGCGTGATTAGTAGGTATATTGGAGTAGAAGATTGTGTAGGGTTTGAAAATGAATAAAGGGGGAGTATTTGAATTGCAAATTGGCGATGGTGGGACAATTGGACGCCATTAACGCTATGATGGATCTAAACCCTTTTCTTTTGACAGATTCTTCACTTTTTGAATTTAAATAATCAACTTTATTTATTTTTATTTAAAATATTATTTTCCAGGATCGGTATCGTATGTATTTTCAAAACGATAATTCACGCACTTATCTACCCATATACTTGCAAGCTATATTAATTCTTAAGCTAGCTCATGTCAGTAGTTAAACACGACGAATAAGTATGATCTATATAAACTTTTTAATTAACACTACACACGCATATGCATCATATTAGAAATAAAGATATTAACTATAACTAGTTTTTTGTGCCGCGCGTTGCCGCGGCTATACGAGTTTTAACATAACCCTAAACCAAAATCGAAATGAAGGTTCAAAACCATAAAATCAGCAAAACACACAAAGTAAAACACACCAAAACCCTAAATCCATAACACACAAGAATATTTAGAACCCAACACTAAATCAAAACCCAACACCATATACAAAACAAACGAAAATCCAAGCCGCAAGAAGGCGACAGTCAAAAATAGAAAACCGACGAAAACCAAAGCCCCAAAAAAAGCAAACAAAAGGAAAACCCAAACCTTAATAGCGAGGATCGTCAGGGTATCAATAACGAAAGAAAGAAAGTAGGAACCCGGAGAAAGACAACGACAACGAACATAATCAAAACACACATCAAAGAGACGTGCCCGGACACAAAAAACCAACAAGAAAAACATCACCCTAAACCTCGAACGCACACCCCAAACAAACTGTATAAAAACACAAACAAATACAAAACAAAACAAAAAAAGAGGAAAACCATCACCGACCAAAAGTTTTAATTAGAATAGTAATTTATTTTCAAAAGTCGATGCCCTCAACAGATGGCACCAACCACCATATCACTGCTAATATATTATTTTGTATCAAGATATGCACAAATATATTTTTGTCACAGTTGGTTTGATCTCTTCAATTTAAAACAAGATCGATTCCTACACCACTCAAGTTTCTTTTTCTTTGTTTTTATTATTTTCATATGTTTTGTCAACAGCCCTTTCTCCCATTTCAAGTTTTAACTTTTGCATTTTCATCCTTAATATTAAAATCTTATAAAATATAACTTTGACCCCTTTAAGTTTCTAAAGTTTTAGGTTTACTCTTGTACATTTTTTACTTAGAAAACTATTTTCTTACATTCGTGTTTTTTGTACGTGTCAGTATAACTTCGAGCCCCTCTACGTTTTGACGTAACTTTTCTTTGGAAACGAGTACAGTTAAATATAAAACGTTTTCGACTTAATTTTTATTTAGACTTTGAGTGATCTACTTTTCGATGTAAGTTTTGTTTGGAAACACGTAGGTTCAAATATTATACGTTTTCTTTCGACGGTATAAATCCGAGTTACTCTATATTTTGGAGTTAATTTAATTTGAAAATGAGTGGGAACGATTGTAATCAATACTTTATCAAGCAACATACAATGTCATTGCACGTGCTTTTTATGTACATTTTGACTCTAGATTTCCCCATAAAAAGTCAAATCAAATATAATATGTTCTCATTCAACGGTATAAATTCGAGTTACTTTACGTTTCGATGTAAATTTAGTTCGGCACGATTTGGGTCGATTGTAGTCAATATTTTATCACGCTGTATACAACGTCGCGCATTGCTCGACGGGTGAAAATTCTAGTTCATAAAATTTATGAAATGATATGTAGTATTTATTCATTATATAAAAGAAATGAAGGGAATTTACTTATAACAGTTTATTTTATTAAACAAATAACTATGAAAATAATGTTTTCATTTGTTAGTTAATAACCTTAGTGATGGTTCTTTTCGATCATAACCGGTTTTATGTTTTCTAATATTAAGTAAATATGATATTATTATAATTTAAACAGTAATTCTTTCAAATATTGATGAAGATATATATGAAATTGTCTTTACGAAGAAAGATATAATTGATTGACCGTCTAATATTCCTTTAAAACAGTAACAGATTTAAAAAGTTTTTGAAAAGAAACTATGTTACAATAGTTATTAACTTATTATAAATACTAGCATGCAAAAACTCTAAACTAGAATGCCTACTTTATGAATAAAAAGTTGAAATAGGAGTTGTTTTTACCACTTAGAAAAACAACATAAAGATTAAAAGGATGATGCCTGCTAATATTTTTAGATATCGTTTTGTTATTAAAAATTATATCTTTACACAGGACTATTTCAAACTTTGTAACCCTTTTGCAAAACGCCAAGACACATGAGAAAATTTATTTCCAAAACAAATAACCTGCCGCCCACTAGGAAGTAGGAACAAAATCCATTACATAGTTTCAAACTTTGAGAATAAAGATGCAATATGTGGCCCTTAAGGAAGAAATATAAAATTTAAACATGCAATAAACACTATAAGCTTTTTCCAACACAATTGATTTTTTTTTTAAAAAATAGATTTTAATTATAAACTTTTTTATAAGATTTAGAGGTTGTTTGACAGCATCTGAATTAGACTCTTAATTGTTTAGATGTTTAAATGGTTCAACACTTAATGGTTCTGTTTGTTTCGCAAACAAATGTTTGAATAGTTAAGCATTATACTAATGCTGAATGGTTAAGATATTTAATATTGAATGGTTAAGACCTCTTATCTAAATTGGTCAGACATTTGTCTTTGAATAGTTAAACGATATACTAGCTATTAATGGTTCAGACCTCTTAATGGTTCAAACATATTATTGATTCAGCACTTAATCATTTAGAAATTGTCAAACAGCCCCTTAGTTGTATATTAATATTAATGTTATTATATAAGTTTAATTAAATATTATTCAATTATTTCCAAAAAGATAGATTTATGATTGCATACATTTGGTAATTTCTTTGTTGCAACATAAAAGGTTTAGCCTGATTCGATATTAGTTGGGATCATGACTAAACAGTCTACCTGTTTCAACTTTTGTGGACCAACCAACCAAACCAAAAGCAAACATTCAAACTAAACCCAACAAGTCCACTTTGTTTTGGTATCATACTTTTATGATTTCAATCATTTATTTATTATAAATAAAACTTGATTATTTTCAGTAAAGAAAAACCAAAGTAATCAATTCAAAACTATAACTTTCAGAAACTGTTGCAAACAAACTAGAGTTTAATTTTCTTCGGTACAAAGAAGAATAGATTGTTTAAACGAGTGTGATACGATTAGTTGATTCTATCTTGATATGTAGTTAATCCAATAGTGAATTCGTATTTGAAGCAACTTGATAAAGGTAAGCGAACTAGAACATCTGATTCGAAATCAGATGCCAAACCAAACCAACTTTTACGCTCTATCAATTGACACTTACGTTCTTGAATCACATTTTATATAACAAAGGTGTTACACCTTATTAAATATAATAATACATAAACATTTGTACAATATAATATGAATATGAGGTTGATCTTACAACAAAAGATTGTAACTAAGAAGGTATATTCACAAAGAAATAATTTGGATTATACCTTCTAATTTACACTCGTGATAATAATAGTAAAATCACCTGAAAGTCTAAATATAATGTTTCCGGTGGACATATTACTGAAATCCAGACTTAAACTATAGTTGTATGATCAACTATAGTTGTATGTATTGACAAGTTCATATCTAGATGAACCGGCTCGTGTTTTGTTAGTTTCTTCGGTTTCCCAACTCCGCTAGCTTTCTAAGGATGCTCATCATGGCAGGAAGAAGCCTAGTGGTTAAAGAAAGAAGCCCCGGAAGCTGGAGGCACAATTATAAAAAGAACAAGTAATTAGAGACAAAGTCAAATTTAGTTTCGTTTGTTTAAACTAGTGGTGGTATCTAGGGCGAATAAGGGATCAAACAAGTAATTTCGAGTATGAGTCACGCCAGAATGACTCGAAATACTGTTTAGTTTTTTAATAAATAACTAGCATGTCAAACATGATAACTAGAAAAAAAATTATTATTTTAGTAAGAATTTGATTAATTTAATAAAACAGTTAATGAGATTTTGTGTATTAAAAATACACTTTAAGCGACTTTTGACTCGTTTTCTTTTTAAACAGTTTTTTTATTTAACTTGTCTTACCCATGAAAGATAAAATAACCCAAATCAACTCATTTTTAATTAATTAGGTTGAAATGACCACAGTCTAGTTAACGCCTTTTAGCGTGGATCACAAGTTAGTAAACGAGACCCGTTTACACATATTTGTCTCCTCAATGGGACCCACAAAATGAAAATGAGGATTTAAGATGGTTTTTAACACATACCATGCCATTTTGGAATTCAGAAGCTATGCCTAGTTGAACCCATAAGGCTTTCAAAAGCAGAAAACCAACAAAGATAAAGAGCACATATAATGGATTCCTGAAATGAAACAAGCAAATCACTATATTTTGTAGCAATTAAAAGTGAGAATATGAAGGTAGGGACTTGATTAGTCCAAACAAACCTCAAAAGAGTCATAAATTCATCAAATCCAAGCACAAACAAAGCAAGAATAGCCCATGGAGGTGGTAGCCAACTGCTGTTTTGCTTGTTAGCTTTCTGGAAAACATTGAAAATGAAAGGGAAAAAACACATGAGTTAATAAACTATAGTAAAAAGCATTATGAACAATCATATCATACTATATAAGCTATACAATGTGTATCACATATCAACAAATATATGTAAATTCCTTATATCTTACGCCTGCAATCAGAATTCAACTCGTTAGCATCAGAAAATCATCTTTTTTTCTTCTTACATTTTACTAGTGCAAATCGCAAAAATATAGTGTCCTACCCGCTTTTCACACACATGTATATGTACCATATATTTGTAACCATTTAATGCAACATTTCTTAACAAAGTTAGCAATTTGTTTCAGTTAAAAAGTTGCAAGTATTTGTACTTGTTACTTTTTAAATACTAAATTACAAAAGCTTGTCATCATCTCTAGTCAGACTTGTTCAATCAGTGTCTAATCTGTTCATATACTCAAACCTATTGCTCAAACAATGCTCAAATTTGTTCCATTGATGATTAGATTTGTTCAGTTGAAATTGAAAAACTCAGACCCATTGCAGTCTACAATCTAATTTGTTCAAATACTAAGCGCCCCATCATCACATACGCATCATCATGTGATGCGCGCAGCAACTGCATCTTGTGATGCCCGCATTATGTGCTCATCATCACGCGTTTTATAACCAAGCTTTAGGGTAAGGGACATTAGTACTAGTCATGTATCTAATTGTAATTATATAGTCCAGAACATCTCTGTGTGTAACATCAAGCTCTATATATTGAGCCCTATGTAACTCTATTATACACACAAATAATTTACAGTTATCCTTTGTGGTTTAACTTTATGTATTATATATTATCCGCTCGTTATTCTTCATCTTACCTTTAAAGAAAAGGCCGAAAACTCACCAACCTATGGGATTGGGATTTACAAATCCATGTTTTGACATTTTAATTTCTACTAGCAAAGAAACCTTGTCGAATGCTAAGATCATTTTAATCGTACCTGAGCAGTTACAGCTTGAGTAACAGCATATTCTGTCTCTTTCTGAAATTGGTTCCACAAAGACTTGCACTGAACAGGAGTTATCAATGTCTTTGAGTCCGGAATCTGCGTGTAAACAAATTAACCGCCAACATATTCAATATGAGTATTATTGTAATGGATACAAACACTTGTGTAACGAGTAGTCTGGAATCTGCGTGTAGTACAAGCTTCACCACTTACATTAGTAATCCAATAGATGAACAAATTTTATATAAGTTCCATTATACCTTTTCCCATTTACTTGTGGCCAAAGGGTTTTGCAAGTTGGAGTTCTTGTCTGCGCTGACGGTAGGATCTGCTAAAGCTTGGACAAGTGTAGTCTCAATTCTATCAGCGTAATCCTCCAAACGAATAGCAGCCAATACAGAGAGCAACTTCAAAGCCTGAAAGATGTGTATGCATGATAAAATAAGAACACACATCACAAGATCATACTAAATCATACTAAAAAGGCCTACTTTTAAGAAGTTTTATTTTAATAAGACGTAATATAATCCAATAATTCTTACAGAAGTGCGAGCAGTTTTGTTAATTGCACGAATATCTTCCTTTCCAGTCCAGGTCCGTGGCATTAAATCATTATCATGGTTGAAAATGGTTGTAAACCTGTGTTTCGGTTTTGTTAGAGTGTGAAAAAGTACACGGGTCAAACCACTTGGATTAGAGGTGGCGAAATGGGCAAGTATGAATGTATGATGTGTAATGGGTCAAAACAGATAATTATCTAGTGTGGGTCAAAATGAGTCAGGCTCGTTGGGTCAACTCAAATTTTTTTTTTATATATTTTCTAAAACTATGTTTTTACAAATTAAAGCAACTCATAAGTTTTTTTTACATTTAAATACCCATCATAGGACTTTTATCCCATTCGACTTGTTTTTATCCATTTAACCTGTAAGAGATAAAACATGACCCAAATCGACCCATTTACAGATATAGGGGTCAAACTTTGCATTTATACAGCAGTGATATTATAAGCATAATACCTCTCCTTCATGTTATGTAGAACTTTACCAGCTTCTTCTTTAGCCTTCCCTTCAACCACGTCTACTGCATAATTTTCCAATTTTGATAGTAGATTTTTCTTCGCATCTTCATCCATTTCAAAACCAGCAAGTGCTTTAGAAAACTTAGAGAGCGCAGTTTTGGTCTCATTTCGAAGAAGTTTCCTGATTGCAGGCCAAGTATCAGCAGCAGCCCCTTCTAGAAGAGCTTCCACAGGTCCATGTAATGCATTCTTCAAGTTCGACTGCAAAATAATCCATATGCTTGATTTGTGTGGCAACAGTTCATGATACATGTACATAAAAACTATATGGGTTGGGTTGATTATTACTAGCAAACACTTTTTCTATAATTTTATAAAAAAGCCAATATGTTAACTATCATGACATAAATAAATATTACAAAAATAATACAAGTATATGAACAAAATGATTAAGAAGAATGTGTGCATTAAATAGACTTTCGGGGATATTCAAAGCGTTCAACCTTATATTAAACAACCCAAAAAGAGCCATCGTAAGTAAATGGGTCATATATCACCTCCAGTGTTGGTATTTATCTTGTAAAAGGCATCAAAGAGGGGAACAAAGTTTACAAGAATATTTAACATCAACAGTATGCCAAATTCAAGCTGCTAGTACCTCGTATAGTGTTGTAATATCCGACAGTTTAGCAGTACGAACATCAGCAATATGTGATTCGATATCCTGAGCGACTTTAGCCCTTACTTTGGATGTGTCCCAGTCAGTTTGCTTAATAATGGCACCTTTAGATTCATATGTATTAATCACACAATATGGTATAATATTAAATCAACTAATCTTCACACCAGTCCATTATAATATTAAATGTGCAGTCATACTAAATCACATTCAACAACCTGAAGAGTTGAAGATATACCTTTGCTTTGTTCATCAAATGTTTTCATTGCTGATATTGTGCAATCACGAGAAGCTACTTGAAACCCTTGTCCTTTATTCAACGCGTCTTCAAATGCTTTTATGAATTTTTCCAGTGTCTCAGACCTCATGTGTTGCAATGTTGATTGATAAGCCGGTTCAATAAGCTAAAAATAACACAAGACAACACTTGATGAGGGAGATCAATAAAGAAACCAACAAATTAGATATAATCTAACACTGTTTTATCAAAAACTTGTAGCAGACTGCAAGTTAAGAGACATCACCAGCAACAATTTCTCTATCAATTGTTTCCGCTTCGAATTCCTAACTCCTTCCTCAAAAAATGCAGCCTCATCATCATAACTAAAATAGTTTTCAGATTAAATTAAATTTAAAAACAATAGAGTTAAAAAAACATGCATCAAGGGTGTAGATATGTGCATACCCTACAAAGCAAGTGTCAAGCAGCAAACTGATCTTGTTTCCAAAATCAGGCACAAGTTGAGACTGTACAGCTTCCTCTAGTTCACACCAGTCCTGTGATAAACAGTTAAGTTATAATTTAGAGTATCTAGAAAAAGAATACTGTTAAAACTAACTAGACATATAAGAATATGAACCTTGTTTTTAGCAAAGGCGGCGTATTTCTCATTAGCAATCTCTTCACATCGTACGGTGGCCACCATAACCTGCAGTAATATTAACAAAAAATGAAGTGTGACACCTTGAAATATGCATTATACATATAAAACATACAATTGAATAATATTATTACCTTGTGAGCAGGCAGATCAAGATCTCTATTTTCCTTGATAACTTTCCAGATTTGTTCAGCACTGAAACAAAATCCTGAAGCAGGAACAACTCCTTGTCTGTCACCCGCAAGCCCTCCAGGTGCGATAGAATGTTGAAATCGGTTCCTGAGGTTGGCCACCTTTTATAAAAATATTAATTATAACATGCATACCATGAATTTTGGAGATATAAAATGTTTTGATGTGTTGTTTCTGTCTTTTTACCTGCTCTTTGAATTGATCTTCCTTCTCTTCGTAACTAGAAAGAGCAACGACGTCGATCTGATCCAATTGGCAAACATTAAAGAAAGTGAATCATTAACCGCGATAGTAAATTGATCTTAACAAATGATAATGAGTGGTATTTTCAATATCTTACATTAAAAAATGCACTTAGTGGTGTTTCCTTGTGGGCTTCTGGCTTGGGAACAGAATCCCATATCTAGGGACAAATAAAAATACTTAGAATAATTTTTGAGACTTGTATCAGTGGATAAAATGATTACAGAATTTTACCTTTTGGATATCTTCTCTCAAGACAGGCTCTAAGTTTTCCAGAGGTGTCTTTAAAGGAACAAAGAAAAAAAGATCAATAAAAATCAGCTTCTCCTTCATAGAAGACGATGGAACTTTATCCAAGATATATCTATAAATCTACTTACTCTTGTTTTATCACGGATGACAAAAATCATAGTTGTTTTGCGTGGACTAAATAATCGTGTCATGACCTATAATTGGGAAACCATAACTTAACATTCATTCAATATAACAACAGTTAAAGAAGAATATACACATTATATACCTGGAATACAGTTTTTAGTAGAGGTTTGTTTGCAGCATGCTCACGACCGATATCATGGCACCACCTAAGAGCGGAAAATTTCACATATGTATGAAATACAAGTTTACACAACTTGTGAAAACACATAAAACTATATAGCTTAGTTTATCAGTATACGTACATGTTGATTAGCACTATGTCTGAAACTGCAAGAGCGAAAAGTGCACTTTGTTTCTCAAATGCAGTATCATCCTGAGAAAAAGATGCAAATGTGAAGTCATATATTCATCTTCCATCAAACTGTCACATGGTGATCAATGGAATAGCCGAATATCTATGAGGGTGACAAGTGTGGCAATCGTGTCAGGTTGGTTGGTTGACCTTATAATATATATTATTTTTTTTATTTTTCTATCACCACCCATTTGGTTAAGCAGGCTAAACAAGTCAACCCAAACACGACCTGTTTGTTAATCACGTTAGACGTGACCACTTAAAACATGATCAATTTTGTGCCAAGTACATGTCTTGTACTGTATACTACTTAGAAGTGTAATGGGATACAACAATTCTTTAAAGCACTAGTGCAACCAATACTAGAAAAACCCAGTGCAACCCACAAACCATATTTGTCAATGTACCTATATACATTTCATACAAAGAAGTAATGAAGTAAACTCAATAAGCATAATTCCAACGAATGAAAAAAAGTGTTCGTATGCAACCTCTCCTCTTTCTCTCCCATCAGTACCCTCGAGATCCATCACAACAGTGCAAGGTTCAATACCAGTGCATCTTGCCATCCAAATACCTTTTGTCGTCTGAGACCTGATACGCGTGCAGTGCAGTTAGAGACTCTTTACCTATAATTATACAAAAGTGAAATAACAAATTAATGGAACAAATGCATGCCTTCCTTTGAAAGCATCCATTTCCTGGAAGTTGGTATGAAACAGATGATTTAGAAGTGTACTCTTCCCTGTTCCAAACAAAATATGTCACTACAAATATTCAATATAACTATCAAAAAACCAACCATTGGTATTTTGATGCAAATTATGTCATAAATTCGTCGCCCTAGACGTACAGTTATGTTTAAAAATCGTATACTAATGCGTACCGCTGCTTTGTGGCCCCATGATGGAAACAATTGCATACGAAAGCCCACATTCGGAAAGCTTGACTTCCTTCATAAATTTCTCGAGTCCAACTACATCCATAGTACCATCTCCATCTATGAGGTGGGTAGAGCAACAGTCTGCAGGTTTGTCTGAAAACAACACATGTTCATCATAGCTCATTGCTTAGAACAAACACATAATACATATCCACTTATCTCCATTCAAACAATTGGATTAATTATTCAAATTATATTCATGGATTGAAAACAATTATCATCCCTAATCCCTAACAATTTGCTTGAATATTGCAAAAACAATATATAATAAAATGGTGGCAAATTTGAGGTGATTGTGACAACATCAAAGATTAACATTGATCCAAATGAAGGCAGATTGATGTGATTGGGGAATTTAAAACGCTAATAGGGCTAAAATCATATGGCATTGTGATTTAAATTACATCATTAATGTTAACAGAGATCGGAATTGAAAAGGGTATAGATCAGATGGAATTACCCATTGTAGAATAGTCGAATCAAATGATGATCGAATGATGTATCATTGATTTTGTTGAATGTGGATCATTGTTTGTGTGTTCTTCAATGGGGGATTGATGTCATGATCATGAAAGGGAAAAGTTTTTTAACAACTCGAAATGTTTGGTTGATATGTTTAGTTACATAAAACCAAATTAAAATGGTAGCATGATGCATTTCATATGTTGTATGTGGTTTTGGCTTATTTATTTTTTTCAATTGACCAATCATGGGAATGTGTTATTTTTAGACATGTGTAGATATGCTTTATATGTTACATGTTACATACATGATGACTAGAGTAGGGAAGAGAAAATGAGAAATGGTTACGTAAGTGTCTTACGTATCATAGTTAAACGCTATGTATAAATGTATTATGTGGTTTTCTCGGATCTTAACGTATTATTGGTTATGGAATGGTTTGTAATGAAAAAAAATGAGAACAAAATAACACATTGCATTATTGCTACTCTCATTCAGTTTTATCTAATAGATTCCAATTTAGATGTAGTGTGTGTTGTACCAATTTATTTTTAATCTTCAAATCAAAACGTCAACAACTTTTGTTTGCAAAACTAAAATATATAAAACACGAAAAAATAATTATACCAAACAATATACAATACCAAAAAGAACGTTTTTTCCTTTCCTTTTTCTAAATATACACCCACTTGGTATACGTTTACTAAGCATTTTTTTATGTTTTTTTAATAACGTAAAATGGATTTCACATGTTAAACATAATCAAATTTTCTTCGTACGTAAATAACATTGATTTCGCTTGTGAAACGTAATTATAACACCTGAGAAATAAAGTTAAAGCACTTTTACGTTTTATCAAACACCTATGTACACTAGAGGTGTAAACTTGTATTATGTAAACTTGTATTATTGTATATTTTGTTTGTAAAATTGTGTCTCGTACCCGGCTTAATACCTGCCGGTGTCTGTCAGGTAATCACACGTCGAATACTAGACATACTCGCAAGTATTATGTATAATCATTAGTTTGTTAAAACTATATAATTTTGATGATAAAAATAATTCTTAAAAATACAAATACATCTTTTATCGTATACAAAATATAAATAATAATTATAAATTGTATATCCAAAAGAAACAGTTTATCTCGTACACAACAAACTACCTATTCACAATAAGCATAACAAGGCTATTAGAATGATACAACTAGACAAACATTAAGAGAAAAAAACTAATTTTATTCTATGCATATGTTTTCTACTCCCTACACTTGGTTTTTAACCTCAAAACTTTTATTTTTTTACCTATATCCAGTATTGTCTTACTATCAATTCTGAATGTTTTATGACTTTAGGTATTCTTAACGCGCTTTAATTTTCTTTTTAAGAGGAGGGGGCGGCCACGCTAGGGCTCCCGGCATGCCTCGACGTGGCATACCAACGCTACTACCGGTCTCGCGGCGTTTTCTCACGGCATGTTATCACGGCGTTACTCGTCGTCGGTTGCTTCCAAAATCCGACCGTTGCTCCCTCCCTCAACGACAACTTTTGATGGGTTTCACTATTAGATGGAGACTTATGGTACGAGTGCCCTTTCGTTTTGTTTTTTTATGATTTTCTTAAAAGAAAAAGGGGAAAAAGAATAACTTCGTTTATGGAGCCAAGGAGTATAAAAGCTTATTCTTCTCGTCAGTGGATCAACCCACAACTTCAATTTTCGAATCGACTCTACTCAACCGAACCCATGGCGCACAATCCCTCACAGCTCCTTCCCTCAGGTTCACATTCTTTCTTCTTCTTCTTCTTCTTATCATTATTGTAACCATACTTCATTTGCCACCATTTCATACAACCAATTGTTAAATCATATACTGACTTCACGATGCTGATGATGCAGAGCTGATAGATCGATGCATAGGGTCGAAGATATGGGTGATAATGAAAGGGGACAAGGAGCTCGTTGGAACCCTCAAGGGTTTCGATGTCTATGTCAACATGGTCCTCGAAGACGTCACTGAATAGTCAGTAACTCTCGTTCTATCCTTTTTATTCTGCTATGATTTCATAGATTTTAAATAGCTCAGTGTCCAATTGTGTTAATTTGTTGCCATAAACTGCATTGGTTAAGAGATGTTTGAAAAGCTCAACGATTGTAACCTGTTAATTAGGGTTTACGTAATTAGGGTTTTATCGAGGGGATATGATATAGTTGAATCCATTAGTTGTAGAAGGTAGCCTAGTGCCTAGGAGCAAGTCGTTTTAAAAGTTAGTTTTTTTTAAGAGATGTGCGGCACAGTATAAAAATACCATTTTTAGTTTTTTTTTACATGTTTTACAGTTGTTTTGGCTAGTTTAGGCTGTTTTAGGTTAATTCTAGGCTTGTTTAGGGCTAGTGTAATTGTTTAAGATCCGTTTAGACAGTTTTGGCCGGAATTTGGCCAGAATACGCGCTGAAAATGTGTCTCAGCAGTCAGCCCTGAGCACCTGAAAATGGGGCTTTTGAAGCAAGGCGACAAGGTTGTGCTGGGCTACGCCTGAGGGGTTGGGCTAGTGCGTTGTAGGCTTTTGACAACAGAGGTTGAATCTTCAATCATAGGTATGATATTTGAGTTATCTAACTTTATGATGGGTGATTCACATATTTATGTTAGAGTTTAGTGACTGGCGAGTTATGCATGGTTCTAACTTATAGTTTAGTGATATTGTGAAATCTTGGATGTGCACTTTGTGGCTTTGCCAGTAACAAAGATTTTACAAAATTTTGTTCTTGAATGTATTTACTAATTTATTGAAGGTTTGATTACCCAAAATAGGGATATGCAATTGGCCATTTTTTGATTTAACAGGGTGACAAACCGTAGCCTAATGTTAATACATTCATCTTTACTCTCCATTTGTTGGTGTAAAACTCTTGGCAAGAAATTTGACATGCGAGAAACTACATCTACAAACATTCCAGTATGACACATAACTACATAAGCAATCCAACACTAGATAGTTTTTTGTTCAACTATAGTTTTTTGTCAGTTTGGTTAACTGTTATTTTTGTTTGTCGAATTGACAAATCATTTATATATATTTGTCATTTTGGTTGTTACTCCTACAACAAACATGCCTCTTTATTCTCTAAGATAGAGGTAAGGTTTGTTCTCATCCCACCCCTAGATCCTATTGCATTAGTGAGATTTTTGCTGAGTAGGTGGTTGTTGTATTCTTGTAGTAACATGGACCCTGTTTTATTTATTAATGTTCATCTTTGCACATCCTAGTGATTAACAAATCGGAAGCTAAACAATCCGAATTTCTAGAGAAGGTCCTTCAAGCTTATACTGAGACAATCTTGTAACTTGGTATATATACAACTTGGTGAATTGCTTAATTCTATTATTTGTAAGTCAAATGTTAACTAATGCTAAGAAGTGCCCATATATTTATCCAATGAATGACAATATGACATCATGAACTGTTTGGAACAGATTCAAACATGTCCATAAATGAACACAGTTGAGCAAGTTTTTATTTTTGTACAATGTGATTACAAGGACCCATGAACTTGACTGAAGTCTATTATATATACCAATACATAACTTGTTCTTTTTATATATTGTAGAAGTTCTGTTTGATCAATGTTGTGAAATCAATCGAACCATGGTCTTTTTACTTGTTTGTTTTCTTATAATGTCCCTCAGCACTCAAGATGTGAAGCAATAAATTACATGTAAAAATATATAAATATAATCACTACTTTTTGGTCATTTCTTTTAGTTTGGAAGAAAGTTTGCTCTTGCCCTCTAATTTAGACAACTTGTAAACCACATTACTATTGTTTGTGATATATATCTTGCAGTTTTATGCTCAACAAACATTTATTTGTTGCAGTGAAATCACCCCTGAGGGACGTCGGATTACTAAGCTTGACCAGATTTTGCTGAATGGAAATAACATAGCAATTGTAAGTCCAGTTTTTAGCTTCTTGGTCTTTGTTCAAGCATTGATATCGAGATATTAATACAAATTGGCTTCGGATTCCCTCGTTTACATCTTCTGAACCCACTATGATTTCGTTGTGTTGATGCAGTTGGTTCCTGGTGGTTCTCCAGACCCAGAATGAACACAACATGAGTTAGATGATCTCCTCTGAAGAGTAGAAAGTGTCTTTAATTTGTTATGTTGAAGGATGGGGTGCTTTTTTAAACCCATATTGGATTTGTGTGTAATGGCTCAGAATTCTTTATCCTTTGTATGGCATTCTAAAAATACTTTGGAAACATTTGGTTTTGATCAGTAAGTTGTATGTTGTCTCAAGTATGAGTTAAAACGGGTTGGGTTAACCTGATGATATTTTTTTTCATCTTTTCGAGTTTTATAATCCAATAATGTGTTAAGTGATGTTTAAAACGATATTTATGGAACAATAATATACATTTTTAAGACTCATCAAAGACAAATAATAAACACTCTTACGATATTCTATATTACGATATTCTATATGAAATGTAAGTTTATAACACGTCTACTTTATGGTTACTGTTATATATAATACTAATTTTCAACTATGTTATGCATTAGGTGGTTGTACCTTATTCTTTTCAAATTTATTTGGCATTAGATTGTTGTACCACAAGCTTATCAACTTTACTATAAAGTTATATATCTTCTTATTCTAATAAAAGGGTAAATGAGTATGCCACTTGTCACCACCACATTCATTCTCATCAAACTTTTCTTGCTTCTCTCTCCTATTAAATAACCATATTAATTACTAATAATATTATCTATTTATTTTTATATTATAATTAGCTTTTTAAAAAAAATAAGAAAGAGAGTTTTTTTATTAATGCTATTTCTATAGAGATAATTTTTTATAAAATGATTTTTTTCCAAAAATGAATAAATAAAACTGTTTTTAGGTAATATTTCAAAACTGGTTTTTTAAAGTAATTTTTATTAACCAAAAATAATTAAAATAAGGAGTTATAGTAAGAAATTTTTTTAAAAATGAAAATTTTTTAAAACGTTATTTTAAACCAAAATGTTTAATTTATCTTTGAAAAAACAAAAAATAAAATAAAATTTTTATATTATTGTTTTATCACTTATAGTTGTTACTCATACATAATTTTAATCATATAATGTCTTAGTCTATTATTATATAATTAATAATTTTTATTTTATTTATTTAACCCGTGTAATACACGGGGTTACTAAAGCTAGTTATATTATAATACTAATTATTAACGTTATTATGCATCAAGTGTTGTACCTTTGGTTTTTTTCATTTTTTATTTTTTTATTTTTAATTCTAATACTTTTACATATTTTACAATTTAATCTCTATAATTTTTTATTTTCAATTTTGTCTCCTATATTTTCATATTTTATATTTTTTCATTTTATGAATTTTACGAGTTAGTACACCGCAACGTACGCGTGTGGTTCAACGTTTATGCTTAATTTTTCCCCTTTAACGATTCCAGCACAACGTGCGGGTCGTAGATCAACTTTATAATATTTTATGTTTCATGTGCGTGATTCAACGTTTTTATTTCTACTTTTCGTTCGATTTTATATTTTTTTGTTCTCATTTTTTTAATATGAGATTTTCCGATGTTGGTGGTCGCTAACGGTGATATGACATTCATGTTACTTTGGTACAGTTTACGCCCCCGTTGTAACGCGGAAGCTTAATACTAGTTATCTTTCTAAATACTATAAAAAGTTGAAAATAGTGGACAAAAGTAGCATTAATGGTCAACGATGAAAAGAATTGTCTTTACGCCCCCGTTGTAACGCGGGAGCTTAATACTAGTTATCTTTCTAAATACTGTAAAAAGTTGAAAATAGTGGACAAAAGAAGCATTAATGGTCAACAATGAAAAGAATTGTCTTTACGCCCCCGTTGTAACGCGGGAGCTTAATACTAGTTATCTTTCTAAATACTGTAAAAAGTTGAAAATAGTGGACAAAAGTAGCCTAATACTAGCTTGATTCTCATGTCAAAGATGGCACGTGTCACCATCCCGCTTACTGATACATGTCTTTACTCTTTAGTCTTTAGTTTCGTCCTTGAACGACTATGACTCCGACTAGTTTTACGCAAGAAGTGCAACCACTCCTTTGTATGATTTTCTATAAACGTTGAACCAGTCATAGGGGTTTAACATAGTCACGTTGCTCGTGAGCTATTTCGGATCGACTAGTAAAAGCTTGAAACAAGTTAAACTCATACTAACTTGAGCTTGATCTCAAGCTTAAATTGAAGCTCGTTTAACAAAGTAGTGACCCCAAGCTTCAAATATCGAGCTTGACTAGTCACACGAGACTGACCGACCCTTTTATTTGTATGATTTTTATTTAATAAATTAAATGTGTATTATACACAAAATTCGTAATCAAATGTAAATTAAACAATAGTAATTCGTAATCTGTATTATGACATATTTAAAATAATAATTATGATTATATAAAAATAATTAAAAGTATATATAAATAAAATGATTAAATAAAAAAATTACTCTAATCTAAACCGAGGTCAAACTTGAAAAACTATCACAAGCCAAGCTCGAGCTATAGAATAAATCTCTAAAGGAGTTAGCTACTAACTTTCTTAATGAGTCGAGCTTGTGCTTATGCTAGCTTGTGCTGAGCTTGGCTCACTTACAAAACATTTTTTTCACAAATTAAGTGGACACAATCTTCAAACATTTGACAAGCCACATTCTCCCACCACCAAACCTTGCACATCTCGTGCATTTGTTGCACAACCGCAACGTCATCTTGAGATATTAGCTTTACTTTGTCTTCTTGGCTAGAATTGAAACGTTGATGCAAACGTTCAAGGACCATTCATTATCGGGGCTGGTTATGCAACACTATCTACTCATGAAAATTTCCGGCTTCCACCAACCTACCAATCTTTTATGACATCGTCCAACCTTTGAAAACAATCTCTCCCCAGGTGTGGGACATTACTATTTCTTTCAATCTTTAGTTTCGGTTTGTAACCAAATGTGGCTTGACTTATGACTTACACACAAGCGTATTATGAATATTCAAAATACTCATTTTGATCCATTGGTCTTCCACATTAATTCAGGCAATCAACTTGAGTAGAGCACGCTTAGTTTGAGGGTCATGTTATTTTGACACTACGTCAACAATATGATTTAAGTTCTCCAACGAGTCCCCATACACTTTTTTGTCTTCTGTAAAATTCACTTGGCATTATGAAAAGAGTTAAAGTCGTTGTCACCTTTAGTGCTTGTAATGACTTTCGCCGCGAGCCTTCAAACACCTTTGCTACAATTCTTTAGGTAATTTAACTTACCAAGTCACCAAATCAACATCGATTAACACTTGAGAAAAGTGAACATGTCTATTTGTCCGAAGGCTCAACCGGCTTAAATATTAATTATATTTATAATTTTATTTATGTTCAAATATTTGCTCGATATAATATAAAATTAACAAAATGCATGATGAATGTCGCTAGACAAATGTACCGAAACATAAAGAAAAACACTAGATTAAGACCAAGTACTTATCAAAGCATATGGATGGAAATCGTGATTCATTGAAAAAACAAAACTTTAGTTATAAGACATATATATGAAACAAATGAAGTAGTTTTTGTTTTTTTTAACTAATGAAGTAAATTCGATATTTTTAAACAGACGACTTATTTATTATTTGATAGCACTATATGCTATAAATGAATTGTTGATGGTGGTTTTGGTTCATAGTGTAGACGTGTAGTAGTTCCTTTATTTGTCATATTGAAAATTGAAGTTTCACGCTACTTTTTTATTATTGAGACGATCAATATAATTATTTTGATTTGGTTTTTTCATACTTTGATTGTAGGGTTGAAATATTCTCTTTTGCTTGTTGTCACATACAAAATCTTTGTAACAGACTAGTGGTGTCGACGACGACCTATCACAAAAGTTTTTTGGGATGTAAATCCTTACAAACTTATTTTTTTATACAAATTATACAGATAACATTAAATAATAATAACAATCTTTTTAATGTTAATGGAAGGGTATTTTACTCAAGTATAAATATTAAAAAATATGTGTAATTATAAAAGATTATATAATTTGTTTACATTGCTCTCTTTCTCTCTCGTGACAAGATTCCTATATATATTTTAAAAAAATTACATATACATACATGTGTGGAGATGTTTTCTATATTCAAATATACATAAATTCACGAACAAATAAAAAAATTCAAATAACAATATTATATTTTGATACTCATGTAAAATTCTTAATAAATGCAGAAATAAACAAATGTCTTAAACCAAGTTTCGTGAACTCTCGTAATATTTGTTGTTCTACAAAGAATACCCCCTTTTGTTAAAAGGTTTCAGCATATGGACAATTAAAACGGTAATTTTTTTTTTATTTTTTTTTTTTGTAATAAAGGTTAAATTTTTAGATCTATTAATGACAAGCAATGAATTAGATCAAAAGGTTTCAAACAATCAAATCCTATACTAAAAAGCAATGTTGATTGACTCGGATTGGACCGGTCTGTACGACCGGTTAAATCGGAATTCGGTTGGGCCACCAATCCAATCAACCACAACTTGTTTTGTTCTCCAATAACCGACCGGTTCGGACCGGGAACAGGAAACCGAGTCGGACCTAATTTTTTATTTTATTATATTTTTTATTTCAAGCATTTTAACAGGTAGGTCGGACAATAAATTGGAGTGTTGTATGATTATTGTTAAATTATATATATAACTATAAAATATACATATATATTAAATTTTATACATATATAATTATGATGTTATCCGGTAATTAAATCTGGTACAATCAGTCGACCAGTAAAATGACCGGATTGCTATATGATCGGGTTATGATAACTTATACATAAAAATAAGAAAAAGAAAAATCTATGACACTTTCTAATTTAAATTTGTAGTTTCATTTCAACTAGTATTAATACCCCGCGTTACTGTGGTGACGCAATACCATGAGAAAACTAATATTGAAATGTTGTCGTGAATCCACGCTTTGAAGAGAATTTGATAACATACGTAACTTTATATAAGAAAGACGAATTATGGCATTGTTGATATTAGCTGGAACCTTATATTAAAAGTCGAAACATCACGCTGCGGCGGAGACGACAAATCTATTGGAAAAAAGTAAAGTCAAACGCCGCCGCGAACCCGAGTGTTGATAACAACGAAATTTTATACAAGGAAAACAAAACATGGTTGTCATTGATAATATTTCAAAGTTTATGTTAAAAAAACAAACTACATGCATTAATAGTTCTTTAGAGCATTCACACTAACTTCCCCAACCCCATCTTTATATTTATATTAAAAACATTAGTTTTTTACTATCTCTTTCAATTCTTTTCATTATCTTTTTTGTCTTCTTCACTCGCAACCACTTTTAAAAATATTAAAAAATTTATGAGGGTTATACTGTGATTCTCCGTATTTTCCTAAATATGACGAATCACGATACAACCCCCAATATTATTCTTCATCAGTCACTCACAACTACTAACAACCATCCCCATAATATATGACACACACTAACATCAAAAATAAAGAACACACTGTGAATGTTCTTAGATAGCATAATTTATTATACATCACGCATAAACTCTTGTATTTCACTGTACATGGGGTTGTATTTTGTATAGTATGTAATATATTCCCCAGCCAATAATAATCACACGTAGCATCCACTCGCAGAGTCACGCGTGTGGGTTTTACCAAAGAAGTAAAAATCGGGTCAGCTCCCTAAACCGTGGCATAAAAAACTAACCGACCCGAATGTGTGTGTTAACTGTTAAGCAAAACTCCATTCTACTGGGTTTTAGCTTCTTCATCTTCTTCATCATCTCTCTCACTTTCACAAAAACCAAGGGTTTTAGGGCTAATTTCACTCCCTAGGGTTTTGATCGCCATGGATAGGTACACGAAGGTGGACCAGAAGAAACCAGACATACCTATCAACGAAAATGAGATCAGAATCACCTCTCAGGGCTTAGTTCGTAACTACATCAGCTACGCTACTACTCTTCTTCAGGTATTCACGTTTCATTCTTCTGTTTGCTTGACGTATGAGTGCTGTTTTGTGTTTTGTTCACTGTTCATTTTGCTGTCAGCTGTTCGATTTATGGTTTTAGGTGAAAATCTGTGTCTGATCTTCTGGTGGACCTATGGTTGCGACATTGTTTCGATGAGTGCATTGTTTGCTTATCGTTTTGGTTTTGTTTGATTTGGTTCTTATTTTTAAGGGATTCTGCATTACAACGCCGATTGTGTGTGTTTTTTTTTGTGTTTTTTGTGTTCTCTGAGTTGATCGTTGTAGGGTTCTAGTATAACAACAATCGGTTTATTTTCATCGAGCTGGTCTATTATTGTCATTATTGTTTGAGAGTAATCGGTATCTGGTTTATAGGTGCATGGTTGGTATGGACATTGATTCTCCTAGTTTTCCATGGATATGTGCGTTCTTTGTTATTTTTGTTAGGTTAGAGTGTAATGTGAAGAATACAGAATCGTTTTTGTGTTTTTTTGTTTTATTTTTCATTGAATTAAGCTTTCTACTGTTCTGTACAAAAGTAAGCATTTAATCCTGATATAGCTGGGTAGGTAAAACTTACATGATTTTGAGAAGACTTGAATCATCTCTATGGTAACTCAACTTCTGAACCTGTGACACCTACATGTTAATGTGTATATCTTCTTTTATAACCCTATTTCTGTATGTTTCGTGATATATTCATCTTCCTGTTTTCAATTGTGCTACAGTTATGTTTATACAATGAGTTTATACTGTAAAAACATCTGTTGGTTATAAAACAATGAGTGGAGTGATGAAGGATGCATATGTTGTCGACATTGAGTCTGAAAGATGGCTTGGTCCGTAAATTTGTAATTCGGATTTGCTTATCTTAATTAAAGTGAGCTTTGTTTATACTGCTATGCTTATTAGTCCTGTAATTGTGTAAAACACAGTACGTTATGTCAGTGCATGGAGAACAATGAGCTAGTTATCTTTGATGCACAATATAGCTATAAATAGTCAAATACTGGTTGTTTTGAAGAGCTACTTTGCTTAAATACGCTTCAGCATTATCTATCTACTCTGTTTCATATGAAGTTATTTATAACAAGCGTTCCTGCAGTAAGTGCATGATATTTAGTTTCGTCTATTGTCTTGATAAATCTTTTTTCTTACTTCTTAAGTTCGCTTAATTGCCAACCTTTTGTGAGTAAATGATCTTGGTCCTGTAGTACATTGTATCCAACTACAGGTTGTGGTTGTTGTTAATTGTTTTGTTTGCATGGCCAATCAATTTGATTAATATAAATTGAATTTGAAGAAATAGATGAAATTGAATTTGATTAATATAGTGTTCAGCTTTGCAACAATGTTTATATTGACT
The DNA here is from genome assembly GCA_025215565.1 of Flaveria ramosissima. NCBI lineage: Eukaryota > Viridiplantae > Streptophyta > Magnoliopsida > Asterales > Asteraceae > Flaveria > Flaveria ramosissima. Next base: position 7,919,865 of record CM046039.1, read on the forward strand.
TGGCTAGCTGATCATTTAACTTTGCTCAATTTGATCATTAATAGGTGATAAGCAGTAGCCAATAGGTATATCCTTAATTATGCACCTGGTTGTTATTGTGAAGAATCTAACTCAGATTGTTTCTATAGGATAAACGTGGGAAAGAAATTGTCCTGAAAGCAATGGGACAAGCAATCAGCAAGACAGTAGCCATTGCAGAGATCATTAAGGTTTGCTACTCAAATTACCTGTTTAAATTTCATTGTTTTTTACCTTTTCTTTTCTCATGTGGAAAAGTGATAAGATGCTTTAATTACAAACAGAGAAACATTTCTCGATTGCATCAAGATACTAGCATCAGTTCAATAAGCATAACTGATGTATGGGAGCCAATTGAGGAGGGTCTTCTACCGTAAGTTCCAAAATTTGTATCTGACATTTTTTTAAGCTTCAAGTTCAAGAAGAGAATCGATTTCTGTTTTCAAACCACCAATAATTTGTGCTAAAATACTTGTTAAAAGTTTCACTTTTGTTATATAAAAATCCAGTGTGGAGATGACTCGGCAGGTGTCAATGATTTCCATTACCTTGTCAACTAAGGAGCTAAACAAGAATTCACCAGGGTAAGGTCCATCTTATCTTGTAAATGATTCCTTTCAAAGCAGTTAAACACATATGACAAAAATTATGAGCCTTCGCAGCTCTCTTCCTTTTCTTTAATTAATGTTTTGCTTTTACAAAAATACTTTTCAGCTCTTCTGTTGTTGATATTAGCGTTATTCATGGCTTAGGTACCAAGCTCCACTCTATCTGGAGAGACCAAAGCCACAGTATAACAGTTATCATAGACAGCAACAGCCAAGACAGGCACAGCAATCTTACCATGAAGGTGGGTTGGGCGTTGGTCAGAATGGGTAAATTTGTTTAGGGGTTTGCTTGGGTTGAACGTTCGTAAAAAATCTTTAAACAATTAGGGTGCCTTGTATGGTTAGAAAAATTTATATCTTTTCAACACAAACAATTTTTTAAAAGAAAATGATTTAGCAGCTTTTATAAATTAAAAAAATCTCTTTAGGCCTTGCTTAAGCCATATGACGCATTTGACCGGTTTCTTATAGCTATTTGTGTACTTTATGAATTTGACCCTTTCACTATAAAACACAACCCAAACTGAATTGCTTCAAGTAAATTGCCACCTCTACTAGATCCTTTTGTCCTTTTCCTTTTCATTGCATTGATTAAAAAGTGTTATTTGCATTTGTAGAACCATATGGCAGAAACTATTATGGAAATGGGGGCCGTGGTCAAGGCGGCAGGGTAAGAGGAGGGAGAGGTCGTGGCTGGAACAGTGGTGGTGGCTATGGAAACCAAGGTGGTGGTTACGGGAGCTATGAAGGAGGGGATGGGTACAGAAACTATCAAGGAGGGAATGGGTACAGAAACTATCAAGGAGGGGATGGGTACAGAAACTATCAAGGAGGGGATGGGTACAGAAACTACCAAGGGGACAGTGGATATGGTAACAACTACCAAGGTGGCAGGGGACCAGGGAACTACCGAGGTGGCAGGGGGTATGGTAACTTTCAACGTGGTGGTGGTGGTGGTGGATATGACAACTACCAAGGAGGCGGTGAATATAGAAACTATCAAGGTACTTTAGCTTTTGCATAAACTATCAACATTAAATTTGACTCTGTCATTTTAGTTCACTAATTTTTCTGTTTTCAATAGATAACAATGGTTATTCAAACCGCGGCCGAAGTGGTGGTCATGGGGGTTACTCAGGCTATCGTGGTTAGTGCTTGCTTTATTATTTTACCCTTTCATATTTTTCTGTTCAGTCTTCCTGATGTATATGCTTCATCATACTATCATAAAATACATGCATGCTTAGTAAGAACATAATCTTACAATGCTGTCAGTTTAGTGGTGACAAATTCGGTAACAACTTAACGCGTGCTGCTTTTGACCCTCATTATTAGTGTGTCAAATATGATTACAAATCTATATTTGAACAACTATAATCTAATATTGTTAATAAAATGCTTTGGTGGCCCAAATCAATGTTATTAACAGAATTAACTAACAAAGAATTAACTAACAAATGCAAGGAATGTTTATTGAGTGAAGTATTGAAAATCATCCCACCAATACACACAGCCCACCTATTTATAGTTGTTAGAAGAACAAACTATTTACACATCAAGCCCCTCTACTTTCAAGATTTACACATCTATACTAAACATATACTAATCATACAAATACAGAACTACAAAACTAATACAAAGAATTACAATCTAACAATCACCCCCTTAATTCTTTGAATTCACCAACTCCTAAAAGCTTCTTCATTACCACAAACTTTAACCTTGGAAGAACTTTGGTTAGAATATCAGCTCTTTGCTCATTACCACTTATATGCCTTACCACCACCATTCCTTTCTCTACACACCCTCGAATATAATGGTATCTGACATCAATGTGTTTAGATCTTCCATGAAAAACAGGATTTTTCATTAACTGCACAACTGATTTGTTATCCACATGTAACAATATAGGACCCATCTTCTTTCCTGTAAGTTCTTCCAATAGACTTTTCAACCAAACAGCTTGCTGAGCTGCAGCAGTGGCAGCCATAAACTCAGCTTCACAGGAAGATAAAGCCACTGTCTCTTGCTTCTGGCTTACCCAACTTACAGGTCCTTCACAGTAGTAGAACACAACACCAGTAGTACTCTTCCCATCTGCTTTAATTGGTGCATATGAACTGTCACTAAACCCAACCAATTCACTAACTCCACCATACTTGTACCAAACCCCATTATCTATAGTTCCTTTCACATACCTCAATATGTGCTTCACAGCCTGCCAATGTGATGTTCTTGGTGATTCCATGAACCTACTTGTGATTCCCACTGCATAACACAAGTCAGGTCTTGTCTGAGTCGGGTACCTTAAACATCCAATGACTCTTCTGTACCTGGTAACATCCACTGGCTCACACTCTTCATCTTTACCCAGCTTTAACCCTGGATCCATAGGAGTCTTGGTAGCATTGCACTCCCACATTTTATAATCCACCAGAATCTTCTTAGCATATCCTGATTGACATAAGAAAATCCCATCACCTTCTTGTCTCACCTCAATCCCCAAATAATACTTCAACAAGCCAAGATCAGTCATCTCAAACTGAGATTTCATCATAGACTTAAACTCCTCAACAACATCCATTATAGACCCAGTCACAACAATATCATCAACATAAACACCTATTATCAATGAACCAACATCAAAACACCTTCTGTATACTGCATGTTCCTGAGGACATCTTTTAAACCCAAACTTCAGCAAAGTGTCATGAAGCTTCTCATTCCAGGCTCTTGGAGCCTGTTTCAGCCCATACAGAGCTTTTATAAGCCTGTATACCTTCTGTTCTTGACCAGATTTCACAAATCCTTCTGGTTGAACCACATACACCTCCTCCTTCAGATCTCCATTCAGAAAAGCAGTTTTCACATTAAGATGATGAACCTTCCACCCATTAGATGCAGCCAAAGCCATAATCATCCTTACTGTCTCTAACCTTGCCACAGGGGCAAACACCTCTTCATAATCAATAACATACTTCTGCACATAACCTTTCACTACTAATCTAGCCTTAAGTCTAGTAATTGCCCCTTCTGCATTCTTTTTCAACTTGAACAGCCATTTCAAACCAATTGGCTTCACCCCTTGTGGACACTGGACTAATTCCCAAGTCCCATTCTTCTCAATGCTATCAAGTTCTTCTTGCATAGCCTTCCTCCACTCTGGTTTGTTCTTAGCCTGCTCATAACAAGTTGGTTCTCTCATTAATAGCAATTCAGATTCCTCAAACACAGGAGGTTCAAAAGGGATCTGCTGTTGAATATCTGTTCTATTAAACACGTCCTCCATGATCCTGAATCCCTTTGAAGGTGTATCGACTCTGCACACTGTGAGTCATTGTCACTCCAAAATCTGCATACCTCTGTTTTGGTTGGCCCTGTTTATCCTGCTCCCAATTCCAAGGCATTCTTTCCTCAAACTTAACATCTCTACTTACCACAATTCTTCCTTTATCAGGATCAAACATTCTATAGGCTTTAGAACCTGGTTCTATGCCTAAATGAACCATCGGTTTACTCCTATCATCCAACTTTCTGACCTGATTGTTTGGTACTTTCACATGCCCTTTGCACCCAAACACTCTCAGGTGTTTCACCTTAGGCTTCCTATTATACAGACTCTCATAGGGGGTAACTGCATCCAAGGCTTTGGTTGGACTTCTGTTTAACAGGAAGACTGAGTGTCTCACTGCCTCAGCCCACAAATGCAAAGGCATATGCATAGCCTTTAACATTGATCTCACCATGCCCATCACAGTTTGGTTCCTCCTTTCCACCACTCCATTTTGCTGTGGAGTGTATGGAGCTGTAAAGAACCTCTTGATTCCATCTTCACTGCATAGTTGCTCAAAGGTTCTTGAAGTGAATTCCCCCCCTCTATCAGTCCTTAGAGCCTTAATCTTGTACTCAGTTTCCACCTGAATCTGAGTTTTAAACTGCTGAAAAGCCATGGGCGCCTGGTCCTTTGACTTGAGTATGTACACCCACATGTATCTTGAGCAATCATCCACTAGCAGCATGAAGTACTTGTTCCCTGCAAGTGTGGGTGGTTCTAAAGGGCCACACAAATCTGCATGAACAAGTTCCAGTGGAACTTTTGCTCTGAAACTGCTAGAACCAGGAAAGGCCTGACTCCTGTGCTTTCCTACCAAGCAACTCTCACACACCTGTGACTTGTGGTTCATTTTTGGCATACCTCTGACCATGCCTAACTTGGACATTTGGTTTATGGCATCAAAGTTCAAATGCCCAAGCCTTGCATGCCATGTCCAGGCATTATCATCCATCATAGTCAGTAGGCACTTAGGTGTTGCAACCTGCAAATGGATCTTGTACAGTCTGTTCTCAGACTTCTTTACCTTCATTAAGGTTCTTCCATTGTTTTCATACACCCACAAGAATCCATTCTCCATCAATATCCTACAGCCCACTTCATCAAGTTGGCCTAGGCTTAGGATGTTACTCCTTAATGCAGGTATGTAGTACACATTTGTGACTACTCTGTGCTCACCATTCTTGCACTGGAAGCAGATTGAGCCTCTCCCTTTGATTACAACCACTGATCCATCCCCAAACTTTACTTTTCCTGTGATACCTTCATAAAGATCAGTGAAGTGGGAATGAATACCAGACATGTGGTTGCTGGCCCCATTATCAAGATACCAGGAGCAAGTATCCCCTTCCTGTGGCAACCTCTTGGGGAACACACCCTGTTCCTCTAACAGACCTAAGTCTCTTGAGAGTTTTGCCATCAACAGGGCAGGTTCCTGGTCTTCTTGGGCCTGTGCAAGATGTGCCTCCTGTTCACCCCTTCTAGGAGCCTTGCACTCATTTGAGTAGTGCCCAAGTTTATCACAGTTGAAGCACCTTATGCTTCTCTTGTCTTTCTTGTTGCCTTTCCCATTTCTTTCACAGTTCTCAGGGTTGGATTTCCCTCCCCTGCCCTTTGTAAATCTTCCTCTCCCTCTTTCTCTACCTTTGGTGTCACTGGTGGCAGTACCCCGCTGGCAGTACCCCGCTGGTGCTCTGATTTGGACTCATTTCCTGTCCTCTCTAGCCACTCAGTTTTGGTCAGGAGAAGTTGACCAGATGAGTTCTTGCTCCGTGTCACTGGCTTCAGTCTCTCCTCGTAGGCTTTCAACCGCCCAACCAGTTCCTCAAATGGCATCTTCTCAAGATCAGAGAACTGTTCTATTGCTGCTACAATAGGCAAGTACCTCTCAGGTGCAGCCTTCAAGACCTTCCTTACTTGCTTCATATCTGGGATCACAGTTCCCAGAGCTCTATATCTTGAGACCAATTCTCCCATTCTTCCTGCAAACTCATCTATGGACTCATTCTCTCCCATGCCCAACATCTCAAACTCATGATCTAAGGTTTGAATTCGGGCCTGCTTTACTCTTTCTTCCCCTACATACCTTTTCTTCAAGGCATCCCAGACATCTTTCGCAGTCTTGAATGCAGCAACTTGCATCAAGACATCTTCTGGCAAAGACTGGAAGATAAAGGCCCTCGCCTTCTTGCCTAGTTTCACATCAACTGTGGCTGTGCCAGGGGGTTCTATGGCATCCCAGATTCCTTGGACATCCATAAAGGCTTCCATCTTGATTAACCAGGAGGTGTAGTTCGTCGGGGTTAACATGGGGATCTTAAACGAAATGGAGTCGCTGGTATCTTTCAGCACCACCTGTGCATCGCGATCTGCCATGGGTTCTTTGGAGAGTTTTGAATCTTAGTCGCAGATGATCACTTCGGAAGATTCAATTACAATCGCAACTGATTGTAATCAAGAATTCAAGAGTTCAAGAATTGAATTCCAATGGAGTTCAATTCAATCGGCAGTAGGAACTGCGTGGGAGAGATTAAGATCGTGAGAGAGAAGAGGATTCTTCGGATCGAGAGCCTTTAGAGCTCTGATACCAAATGTTATTAACAGAATTAACTAACAAATGCAAGGAATGTTTATTGAGTGAAGTATTGAAAATCATCCCACCAATACACACAACCCACCTATTTATAGTTGTTAGAAGAACAAACTATTTACACATCAAGCCCCTCTACTTTCAAGATTTACACATCTATACTAAACATATACTAATCATACAAATACAGAACTACAAAACTAATACAAAGAATTACAATCTAACAATCAACCCATTGATAAGTATATGTGTTGAGACTGATGTTACTATTGTTAATGACAATCAGGAGGGGGATACATGAGGGGAGGTGGTGGTGGTAGGGGTGGCCGACCGAACGAAAGAGGTGGCAGAGGAAGGATGGGCGGGGCGGAGTAGTAGAGACCGAAGTTGGGTATGTGTTGCTCTATTGCTATATATAATATGCATGCTTGCCTTAATGTTGGGAATCTGTTTAAAGAAGAAGTTAGAAAGGATGGGGTTTATTACTTCATCTCTTTTAGGGTGGTTTATTAAACAGTAAGTAGTGATTTAAAACTCCTAATATCTTCTTTTTATTCCCTATTTTGGTTTTGGGTGAGCTATCTATCTGCTATTGTTATAGCAAAATGGTATATTCTGGATTATGCTTTTTCTTGTATATGGTCATCTAAGGTTTCTTTCGTTTTATATTTCTGTTATTTCATTTGATATTTCAAAGGAGTTGGTTGGTTCGTAGGCCGGTCTCTCTTTGAGTGTACGTGTGTAAATAAATTGTTTAAAACGTTCAAACCGAAACACGTTAGCCGCTTAGGTACGCTTTGAGATTCATAATGGTATGGGTCCATTCACCCAACGCTTTGATTTGTTGTTTGTGGAAAATAGTCAACGGTTCTACTTAGAATTATTGTCAAAACTGGTTGAACCAGAATGTAAACACCCCTGTCAATTTCTTTTGAATTTTGAAGTTAAAATCATATATGTATTTTGAAGTTAGTTAAACAGCTTGAATTGATGTAAGTTGTTACGAGATGCTATTTTGTTAAAATGCTTGTTTGACCCTCTTCTAAAAGCTAATCAATGATAAATAGAATTTTAATTGGTTAACCGTTCAAACTGATATATGATTGGGCTTTTGAGTGGATTTTGGTGATAATCAGACAAACCTTTGGATGTTGGATCCTTAACAACCACCATATTTTGGACTTCTGTTCACATAATTTTCTAATTGGTCTAAGAGGGGATGTAGTGGTGTTCTTAAGGGGTGTTAAATTTGTTGATTTTGATACATATAAGGTATTAAAATCACTACATCCTAGTTTAAGGGGACTTCAAACTCATATTTCGTCAAGCCCTTACCGGTGTTAAAGGGGTGCGGAAATTATTTCTGCCTACAATATAGCATCAATTTGGACGTCAAAAGCATTTGCAATTAATTAACCACTACACTTGATTCAAAGAGTTTTATTGAATTCATTTTTACTTGCATAACACTTATGTGCTATTTTAATTAAACTACCACTACGCATATTCTAATTAAAGACTTGTGTCAATGGTTTAGTTCCAACTAGAATTGCTTTACGGTCTAAGTGAAGCGATTATAAAGAAAATAAAATCTAAATTGATTTAGTGAAATATAGAAAATGATTCTTATAACATACCAGTTTCTTATATATACAAAAATCATAACAACAATGGAGTATCCAAAGTTAAAGGTTTAAAATTGATTTGTCTGATTGATATGAGGTAATGAAAAAAAATAAAGGAACAAAATGTACAAGAGAATAAAATTGAAAATTGAATTAAATGAATTATTACCATTCCATTGTTTTATGTGATTAGCTCATGAAAGTAGAATAAATTATTACTTTGTGTTGTGTGGTAAACTTTAAAAACAAAAGAATGGAATATAATGGTGGTGGCCATGGTTGGTGGTGGTGGTGCTTGGTGTTTGTGGTGGTGGTGTTTGGTGTTTGTGGTGGTGGTGGCGTTTGTGGGTGGTGGTGGTGATGGTGGTGGTGTTAGGGGTGGGTTAGGTCATCAGTCAGGAAATGTGTTGGTTCATTGTTCAGGAATTTAGAAAAAAACAGTTCATTCTTATGTGCTTAGCAAAAAAAATTTTCTTCCATTCCGGTGAATGACTCATTTCATTTCATCTACATTAATGTATACTAAACGCTACCTTAAGGAATAAATCAAAGAGATTATGTCACTCATCTACGATTGCATTGTTTTTTTAATAAAAATCAACTCACATATTTATCTAATTTATTTTTAATTGTAAACTATAACTAATTAACATTGATTTGTCATAGATAAGACTCGAACATTTTACCTTAGATGCAACCTCTCACTAGAAGTGTACAAAAAAAACCCATCGAAAAAAAACCCGGTCCAGTTTCAGAAAAAAGCCCAACTTGATTCGAACCGTTGGTTTATATACTGGTTTGTAGCTCGACACCTAAAACCGGTTTAAAAGACGGTTCAAATATAGGTTCGAGTATCTAGTTTGGAAAACCGGTTTGAAAAAAAAAACATTTTGATCTTATACCAAAAAAACCGATCTGGTTTAAAAACCAAACCAGTTTAGAAAAAAAGACCGGTTTGTACACCTCTACCTCTCACCCTGCCATTAAATTGGTGAAGGCATAAAGAAGTTTTTGTTTTTTTTTTTTAACAACAATACTTAGAATGTTTAAGATATAATGGGCAAGACTTAAAATGGTTGTGGACTTGTCACCTTCAAGACTTAAATTTACGATCTTTGGTTGGGATGAAATCATCATTTTAATTTTTTTAAACAACAAATATACTTTGCTACTACTTTCAAACTACTTCAAATTAATTTGAACTTAAATCATTCTTCTAAAAATAAATCATACGTTAAAAGGGATGGCTCCCCATTAATACGCCTCGTATAGCCAGATACAAAGCGTATAAGGTCGACGACATTAAAAACGATAAAAAACAGAAAGGCTGTCAAATGGCTATACAACACTAAATTCGAGGAAAAATTTAAGTGGATGTTAGAGGGGTTATACGCCCCATACGAGGCTAAACAACCCCATGTACAACACTTGGATCAAATCCATAGGAATCGTGGTGTAATGCATATCCTCCCTTGTTTCGATCATGGAATGGATGAAATAAAGAAAAAAATGGATTTTTGTTCAAGAGTGAAATCTTGTTGGAACCGTCCATATCCGAAACTCAAATAAAAAACTCTCCCCATGGGACCGGGTTTTGAGGTTGTCATACCACTTTCATCCGATATCTAGTTTGAATTATAAGACCCTCTTTCTGATTTATAAGGGCCTCTTTATGCTCTTAAAGACCGGCTTCTCAGCTTCTAAATCCAATCTTGACCCCTCCACTTCATTCTTTTACATGTCAATACATAAGAAATGTATTGAATTGATTCTTTTTAATTAATAGATCCAATCACAACTTCAAATATGAAATTCAAAGTGATCAATTAAGAATTCTGATCCTAGAAAACGTCCGAAAAAACCTGCTACGGAACTATTGAGCAGGGGACGGCAGAAGTTCCACAAGATTTTTTCTGAACGGCTAACGAATAATATTTAAGTCCGGTCACCCGGGTAAACCCATTGGCGAAAGGCCACCCACGCCCGTGAACACAGACAACGCTGGTGACTCGGCTCGCCCACCATTCCAAGGGAAACCCATCACCCAAAGGTCCACTGTGGTAAAACCTTTAACTTATTTGGAGCATATTGCACCTAGTGAGATCTCTACCCATAACTTTCAATTTGAAAAGGTATAGGTAAGTTCAGGGTGTCTACTTTTAAAACAGTTGATCTATGAATCACAAGAATATGACTAGAGAGATATGTTCTTCTTCGTGCACGCAAGTCCCCACCGTCAAGACTTTCCGGCTCGAGGCTAAAAGCCACCGTACAAAGGGATACTAGTATAAATTCTGCGGCGTTGATTTATAACGATAATGTGGTCGGGTCAAGACTACACCCGACCCCACGTCAAATGCATAAAGAATGAGACATGAAATCCTACCAATCACATCACAATCACACCGCCCACCAATCCAAAAAAAACCTTCACCGATTCTATCATCTTCTTCACTCTCACCATCTTCTTCATCATCTCACCTTCACCACCCCCATAAACCCTAATCCCCAAATCCCCACTCAAAATGCCCCTCAAAGAGCCCCAAATCATCACCACCAAACACCAAATGCGCAACTGGTCAAGAACCATGCGATCCCAAGGCAAAACAATCGCCCTAATCCCCACAATGGGCTACCTCCACCAAGGCCACATCTCCCTCATCACCGAAGCCCAAAAACACACCCACCTCACCGTCGTCTCAATCTACGTTAACCCCGGCCAATTCACCCACAACGAAGATCTCTCCACATACCCTTCTGACTTCTCAGGCGACATCGAGAAACTCAAGTCGATCCCTAATGGCGTTGATGTTGTGTTCAATCCACACAATTTGTATGATTATGGGCGTCAGAGTGAGAGATATGATGTGGAGGTTGATGATGGAGGAATTGTGTCGTGTTTGGAGGATGGTGGATTTGGGCATGAGACGTGGGTTAGGGTTGAGAGATTGGAGAAGGGGATGTGTGGGAAGAGTAGGCCTGTGTTCTTTAGAGGGGTTGCGACTGTTGTAGCGAAGTTGTTTAATGTTGTGGAGCCTGATGTTGCGGTGTTTGGGAAGAAGGATTATCAGCAATGGCGGATTATTCAGCGGATGGTGAGTGGGTTTGTGTTTGATTCGAACTTCATCGTCTGTTTGAAGCTCAAATTGTTGCTGATTATGTTCATACTCTGATTCATGTTGTTATTGAAATTGGTTTAAATTGGTGCTAGTTGTGTTCATACTCTGATTCAAATTGCTCTCGAAATTGGTGATTTGAACTTTTTTGATCTTTTTTGATCTGTTTGAAGGTCGGATTCTTGCTAATTATGTTTATACTCTGCGTCAAATTGTTTTAGAAATTGGTGATTTATACATTTTCATCTGTTTGAAGGTCAAATTGTTGCTATTTGTATCCATACCCTGCTTAAAATTGTTTTAGAAATTGGTGATGTGAACCTTTTCATCTGTTTGAAGATGAAATTGGTGCTAATTGTGTTTATACTCTGCTTCAAATTGTTATACAATCTCTTTGAGTGCTAATTGTTTTTATACTCTGGTTCAAATTGTTTTAGAAATTGGTTAATTTGTTGGAAGGTTAAATTGGTGCTATTTATGAGCATACTCTGCTTCAAATTTCTTTAGAAATTGGTTATTTAACTTTATATCTTCTGTTTGAAGGTTAAATTGCTGCTAATTATATTCATACTCTGCTTCAAATTGTTTTAAAAATTAGTGATTTGAACATTTTTCATCTGTTTGATGCTCAAATTGTTGCTAATTATGTTCATACTCTGCTTTAAGTTGCTCTTGAACTCGGTGATTTGGACTTTTTCATCTGTTTGAAGCTCAGATTATTGCTAATTTGTTCATACTTTGCTTCAATTTGTTATAGAATCTCTGTTGGAGTGTTTGATTTTCTTTCTGGTTTTTGTCGTTTTGAAGTTCTGCAACTTATTATTATATGTTGCTAGTCATTGTCATATATTTTTTGTCTAGTTTGTTTTGTGGAATGATTCCACCTTGTTGCTAGAAATTTGATAATCCAACATGTTTGTCAATGTGGGATGTCACTTATGATTTGAATCCAATTTAGAACAATCAAAGCTCAATTTGATTAACATCATGATAATCTTTACGGGTTTATGATAAAAAATCTGATTACTTTATAACGAACAATGTACATTTAGGTTCGAGATCTTGATTTTGCTGTTAAAGTGATTGGCTCTGAGTTGGTGCGAGAAGAAGATGGCCTAGCAATGAGCTCCCGCAATGTGCATCTTTCACCACAAGAAAGAGAACAGGTCGGGTCCAATTCATGTTTAATATTTTCATAGTGGATCATGAATCCTGATGCCGCATAAGAAACTAAATCGAAATAAACTATATTCTTCCATAAATTGCAGGCCTTGTCAATAAGTCGGTCTTTATTTGAAGCCAAATCGGCTGCCAAAAAAGGTAAAAACATTTGCAGTGAATTGAGACGATCAGTGGTCGAAAGTATAGAAGCAGCAGGTGGGAAAATCGATTATGTTGAGGTGAGACATTAACAGTCTTTAAATTAGTATGTCATGTACAATAAACTCAAATAAAACTTAAATAATCCATATTTAAATGCTTAGGAGCTAAGCATCCCACCAAGATAATATGGGTACATCAGTCACTGTTTTACTTAACAACTACTAGCTCTTAAATCTATATTTTTTAAAGTACATGGGGATTAATAGATTTCTCTTAACTTGTTCTGCAAGTTATTATTCTATAAACATTGCAGTCAATACTTGTTCTAGTGGTAACTTTAGGGTTTTTCTTTAATTCTTGCTAATTTCGTTTTTAACTTTTGTAAATTTGTTGAACTTGTGGATTTATGTTTGTTGCCCCGTGTGCAGATTGTAGATCAAGAAAGTCTAGAAACAGTTGACGAGATTAAGAACGGAGTTGTGGTGTGTGTTGCAGCATGGTTTGGGAAGGTGAGGTTGATCGACAACATGGAAATTGATGTGTCTTAGACTCTTAGTACACACGTTACATGGAAGCTAATCCATGTGTAGATGTGAAATGTTAAATTTCATATACGTTGGTTTTGAACTTAAAATATAAAGTTGGAAGTCCGTCAAGCATTGGTTAATTGTTAACTTCATCAATCCTATACCCAGTCTTATACGCGAAAGAATACTCGTTTTGGATCTGTTGGATTCAGGTACTTTTTACCATGCTAGAAATGTTGGAACTAATAATGGTGAAAATACATCCCAATGCAGACTATTTGATCATTTGTTGTAAATTATCACGACACCACCACGTGATAAAACAAAAGACGACCCCATCAACTGTTCAACACATACAAAAAACAAAAGAATGTGCATCAAATTAATATAAATTGTCTGCTATTTGTTATAATTTTTTAAACTTTTCAATTTTTTATTACATTTTAAGTTTAGTTATCATTTAAATAATACTAATAATCAACTTATGGATGCATTAAGTGTTATACTATATGCATTAAAGGTTGTACAAACCCATTTTTTCTTTTAATTTTTTTGTTTTAAACCCAATACTTTTACATATTTCACAATTTATCCCCTATAATTTTTCACTTTCAACTTTGATTCTCAAAACTTTTATTTTTTACATACTTTTTGATTTACGGTCTAAATTTTAAGAGTTAGCATGTTGTAACGTACACGTGTGGTTCAATGTTATTACGTATAACATTTATTTTTTTCCATTTAACATCTAACAGGTGAGTCCTAGATCGACTTAAATATTATTTTTAATGTTTTAGGTTTCACGTGTGTGGTTCAACGTTTTCACGCCTGCTTTGCGTTTGTTTTTATTTTTCTGCTGTTAATGGTCACTGACGGTGGGGTGACACTGGTGCTACTTGGTATGGTTTTACGTCCCCCGTTACAACACGCAAGGCTTAATACTAGTTTAGCCTAATTGACAAACCTACTTTTCTGGCTAACCTGTTTCCCGTCTGTCTTTTTCAACGATCAGTGCGTCGCCTTATAACTAGAGTCTCATCGAGTCTTGTTAGAGAAGATGACACGCACCATGTAAGCAGTTTACATATCATAGTTTAAATTGCAACTTATAACTGTAAGTTAATTAAATCTATAGTTTATTGCATGCAATGACAATTTGTGTAGGGCTTTTAAACAAGAAACCAATCAGAGTTTTCCTACTATATATGTATATCAAAAAGTTCATACAAGTACAAGCTATACAAACGTGGTCCCCCAATATAAGCTTTATGTAGAAGTAGATAAGTGCAATCAAGCAAAAATGAACATAATACAAATAATGAAAAAAGAAACAAATGAACAAAGGACACTGTGTTTTCAATTCAAAATGTGCTTCAATTGCCACAGTTGAAGCCGCCGCATGCTGATAGAACGATGATGAGAATCAAGGCGATAATGATCCCGAGGACTATCAGCTTTATCTTCATATTCTGCAACCACATTTTCCTTCTCATCTGAGTACCCTGTGTCCTGAAATCTTGTGCCTGCAACATAAAACATCACATATAAGGATTTATATTTCTAAGATGAATATTAATTTACATTAACAACAAGTGAGATGACTCCCATTTCAAGCTCAAAATCAAGTGTGCAGTCATGACCCGTTTATCAACAAATGGGTTGATTTGGTAGACAAAAATCACATATGGGTTCATTTGGTTCGACTCAAACCAAAAATCGATTCAAAATGGGTCCCTCTTATGAGTTTTAACAGTTGCTAACTTATAATGGGTCCATATGGGCGAGCAACCACGACCATTGTTTACCGCCACCATCACCGACTTAATGAACACCTAGTGTCACTAGTCGATGTGAAAGTAAATATAACCGCATGAACCCATTTTGATACCTTTTTTTAGACTCATTTCAACCCAAGCTCATTTTATTCTCAACACGTGTTTGCTAAGCTAACTCAAAATGAAAAAATGAAAATAAAAAACTAATTCCCATTTCCATTTACTAACCTGAGAGCGAAGGGTCTCTGTTTTATCTACCAGAATCTCAATCTTCTCTCCACGGTCAAGAACCTAAAAATCAAATCAAAACTTAATGTCATGTGTTATTAATTGCAAGTGCTATACAAGAGGAGTGTTTTTTGCATAAACCTTACCTTTTCAATGTTTTCCATCATCACCCCTTTGACTTCTGAAACTTGAGCCTTCACCTTTGAGAGCTTGCTGATCTCTTCTGGATGGTCCACACAATACTGCATTTGTTCCTTCAGCTTGGGGCTGAAAACAAATAAGATTTGTGTGATTGCATGAAAACCAAAGAATGCTTACTTGTTAAAACATTTGAACGATGATGCAAATTTAAAGGAGGGTGAGAATACCTGAATTCTTTGTTCAAGCTCTTGGCAGTAGCTGTTGCAGCTTTCCCACCACCATATTTCTTGGTGAAGTCATCCTTGATGCGCTCAAGAAAAGCAATTGGAACCTGTCTGCCAACGGATTCAACCGCAACAACACAGTATGCTTCATAAATAAAATAGATAATGTTAGTCAACTTATAATGAAAGAATTTACTCATTTTTAATATTTAGAATTTGATTGAAAGATAGAAACCAATGTACACAAAAAGAGAATGTTGTACATCCAAAGAAACTAGCAGCACATGACAATTTAGATTGCAAATTTGTATATATAACAGAAAGAAATACATGACATATCACTTAAATTGATATCTTCATAACATAAGATCCGTTCAAAGTATCCGAGGCTCTGACCTTTTAAAAGAGTTCATGCTCAAGCATAATTATCAGCCAAGTGAATCTATTAATACTGTTTTATCTATGCTTGGTGAATAAGGTTTATAGTATATTTAAACTGTATCATACTATCATGATGTAATTCAATAGAGAATGTAACATGTCAAAAGAAAATATAAAATGCCACTTTCCACCATGTTCGTATACTTGATGAAGCAAGGTTAAGCTATATACAATCATAAGTAGTTCATTTCTGCAGATGTGGATCAGATTTCCAACATAACTCAGAACCATGAATTCGAACTACAAACTGATGTACTTACTACTTAGCAATATTACACCCTGATTGGTGAAGAAAGTCTATGACAATCACACCAGGGTATCAACGAAATGCAAATTACAATAGGTGGTTTGATGTGTAAAACACCAAAACTCTCAACAATATGACAAATTCAGAAAGTTATTGCCAGTACAAGATACATAAGTACTTATATCTTCTAGATGTTAAATATTTTAATCATACACTCATACAATAAGTAAATACCAGAAAACAACAAAACCATGCTAGGAATTGTAACATTAACATGTCAGCATGCAACTTAGCTTGCAAATGTAAATCATTTGATGCAAATTTTCATATTTCTACAATTATAAGCACTTAACATCCAAAACCTCTAAACACAAAACCTCAGTAATCTACAAGTGCAAACATAGAAAAAGGACTAGCCTTAACTCTAAGTTTAAGCTGAAATTGAAGCAACTCCTATCCATATTTTGATTCCCAATTAATTGCTGCAGGGAGAATATGCAATAAAACTTTAAATTAAAGCTAGCAAATAAATAATATACATGCCTGATTCAGATCCAAAGTACAGCATTGGTAACTACAACACCATGCATCTTGGATTCACATTCAAGCAACAACAGTACATCAAATACACATGAGCATTAATTGATCAACAAGAAGCAGATCAAGCAAGCAGGATCCATCGTCATACTCCACGAACGAAATCAACAACAACATCAAAGCTAAACTTACCTTATGGACAGCTTATCAAACCTATAAATCAGGCGATTAAGAGAATAGAAGCATCTAAAACAGCATCAACGCATAACAAAACACAAAAACTAATCAACTAACATATCAAACTCACAAATCACTTCTCATTATCAGATCAACCAAAAAACAACAACACAAAAACCAGATCTAACTCACTGAATCCATCTTCCACGAGGTAGTTAAACGTATGACCATCGCAGTTGTACGTAAACTTATTATTCGTCGCCGGAAGCTTCTGGAGACACTGAGCCGCGATCTCCGTGAAATTACCACTGAACTCCGTGTACTCCGTCAGAATCACCGTCCCTCTCGCCACAAAGCTGTAGATCAACGACTGTTGCCCCATGGTAGCCTACTGTACGTCTCCGGCGACTGCAAATCCGATCACCACCGTGTGCGGAGGATACCTAATGCACCGAATCGGAGGAAACGTGAAGATGAAGATAGATGTTTGAGAGAGATTTGTGAAGGTGAAATGAATGAGAAGAATGATGATTATGGGGTCTCGTATATGCAACGAAAAGGGGGTTTTTGTTGACGGTGTGGTTTATGAAAATAGATATGCAGACACGGGGAAATTACGGAAGTGCCACGCGGTTTTTTGTTGAAAATGTGTGTTTGAATTTTCAGATCTGTATAGTATTAGTGTATACGTCCTTCCTCTAGAAAAAAGATAATATTATTCTTTATATCACATAAAGAGGGATAAATATACATGACATTATTCATAAAGTTTACACGTTATCTACTAATAAAAAAATACTTTAAGATAACACGTGACAACACCACAATCATTCTCATAAAAATTTCCTCACCTTTTCCTCTATTAAATAATTATTTTAATTAATAATATTATTATTTAACATCTTTTTATATTTAATAAATTAAGAAAGAAATCTATTTATTAATGTTATTTCTATATAAATAATTTTTGTATAAAATAAAAATTTTTTCTAGACATAATGTTTTTTAAAAATACGAAATATTTTAAAATTGGTATTTTTAAAAAGACATTTTTCTAAAAACAAAAAATAATCAAATTTCAAAGTTATAATAGAAAAAATTTTAAAAATGACATTTTAATACGGTTTGTTTTAGAACAAAATGTTTATTTTTTTGAAAAAAGATTACAAACAAAATTTTAAAAAAGTTGATATGATTGTTTTATTATATTAATATTCTATTTATTCAACTCATGTAATACACGGGTTTAATAAAGCTAGTTAATTTTATATAAGTGTTCCTAGTATGTTGTTATGTCATATTTTTCTTATTATTTCTGTAATATTAACCATAAAAGTAACCATAAAATACATGTATTAACGGATCTTACCACTTGTACAAGTTACTAATGCATTTGTATAGGTGAAAAAAACAAAATTTAACAAAATGACAAAGGAAATTGGTTTATGATACGTGCAACTGCACTTCGGGATGAGCAAGAGGTTGTGGGACGTGTGGTGGTAGGACATGTGATGCACTAGAGGAAAATGGAGTTTGTGGGACGTGCGAAGGTTTTTTTCTTCACGTTGTGGATAGCCTTTGTGAAAGAATAGTATCAAAATATTTTTATGTAGTGCATAAAAATATCATGATTACTAAAAGTATTAATATATTGAAATAATCAACTAAACAACCATTTGATTTATTATTTTAGCAATAAGGATAAAAAAAATTATAAGATTCTTATTTAAAATTGATTATGTATTGATCTTTTGTGTAAGTATATATAACCCAAAACCAACATTTTTAATACCTTACAATACTTTTATAAGTAAAAGTAAGTCATCATAAGATTGTCTAATGATAAAACACAGGTCCAAACATTTTCTATTTAAAGATACATGATGAATAATATTGTTGAAAAAATAAAAATAAAAATACACATATTTAAATTTCAAATTGAAAGCTTCTCGACAAGAAACATAAATGATAGATCAAATCCAAAAAAGTACAACTTTTGGTTTGAAAATTGAAACCTAGTCTAATAAATAATTAACTAACAATCATATGTCTTTTGTTAAACCAAACCTATTAAAAACACTCACAGTGGAGTCTTTAAAATTATGTGAGTGTGTTTGGTATATTATATGGAATGGTTTTGAGTGGTTGTGAGTAAAGGAGAGAGAAAATGTTATTGTGGATTGGTATATTTGAAGAATCACTGTTCAATCCTTATAAATTTTGTAATATTTTTTAAAGTGGTTGTGAGTGGATGAGAGAGGAAAAAGTAATGATAAGCGTATAAAAAGTATTATTTAATTGAAAAGGTGAGAGAAAATGTAGTGATTTTTAGTATAATTATATGGATAAAGATAAAGAAGCTACTGTGAATGCTCTAAGACATAATGAAATATGTCAATTGCTAATATTTTAAACTGTGAAATAATGTATGTTGGTTTATTTATATTTTTTTGCTAAGAACACTTCAATATAAAAACTCATAAAATTATATTATCCTTTTATGTCAAAAGTATGTTAGATGGTTATTTTAGGTAGAGCCACTTTTGTTCATTTTTTTTAATTTTTTTTATTTTTTTAAACGTCCATAACTTTTATATATAACATTATTTTTTTGAATTACACCAACAAAACAAACGTTTTTTATCTTAAATATAAAAAATAATAATTTTTTTACGTTTTTAAGCTCATATAACGTTTGCTCGTTATTGTATTTTTAGCGTAATTTATTGTACTTTTTTCTTAGTTATTGTGTTTTCTTGAATATCATCGTGTTTTTGTATAATGATGAACTTTAAAAAAAATACAATTGTGTAATCACATTGTTATGTATCTTTAGCATGTAAAACACACTAATAAACTAACAACTAGTTAATCAAAATATTAAAAAAAATGACAAAACAACATAATGTCTTGTTGTGTTTTTTGATCGTCATTATGTTACCTTGAATGGTGAAATTAAAAAAAAAACTAAAAACTAAACTTATTAAACTTTTTGATAAAATTTTATGAAAGCAAACATTTATGATAAAAGTTAAAGACATTAAGAGTATATTATTCTTATCTTCCCATTTAAACTTGTAAAAACAGTTTAAAAATTATGCTTAAAAAGCATTATACATATGCATTGAAACTTATATTTTACAAATATATATATATATATATATATATATATATATATATATATATATATATATATATATATATATATATATATATATATATAATTTTCAGGGGGAGAATGATATATGTAATTCTCCTCTATTCTCAAGATGAAGTGTATTAATTTCAAAATTTAAAACTAATTTATTTTTAATTATTTAAGGCTGCCGTAATTTGGTCATTTGGTGGTTGAAACAACAAAACCAAAGAATAGGTCCAGCTGACCAACCAAGCTTTTGCTTGAGTTTTTGACTTTCTAGAACGTAGAAAAATGGTCAAACAAAGACCCCGTATGCAAAACGACCAATTTTTTTTAAATATTGTTTTGTTCCACAACATATTTTCAACACCACTTTAAAAGCATTCCCCTCCTCTCTTTTACCTCTATTCCTATTCTTAAATTATATTACAAAATAGACAAACTTCTATAGTTTTACGTCTATAGTTTCATAAACTAATCATCATCTGTGCTTTTTATCTTTAAATTTACAGTGAATTCTCATATTTGAGAAGTCATTATACAAAGGTATGTCCTATCCCCCAATTAACAGACAATCTGAAGCGAAAATTTCATCGTAGAGAAGCATCAACTAGAAGAAAAATTCATCTTCAATACAAATGTACTAGTTGGGCCCAGAGATCAACATGTACATATTCTAATAGACCTTTAGTAGTATGAATACTCTTATTGAATTTCACTATGTGTGATTTTTCCAACACACAAGTCTCACAGAAATCCAGATCAGAAACTTGAACCCCACTAATACTCCTTGCTTGTTTAACTCAAACAAGCCTTGATGACTAATATGTCCTAGCCTTTGATGCCAGATCTTAGCAGAATTTATACTATTACTAGAGGTAACATGTAATTTTCCCTCAATGACCTCTCCATCTAGCACATATGTATTATTCTTCTTTCTAGTCCATGAGAACACTACTAATGAGCCCTTTATAACTCTGGCCTTACCATCTTGTACACTCGCATGAAAACCTGCCCTTTCAAAAGTTCATATGGATACTAGGCTTCGTTTCAATTCAGGTACATACCTCACACCCTGAAGCTTTAATTCAGTGCCATTGTTCAGCTTGAAATCAACTGCTCCAACTCTATGAATCTTGCAGGCTCTATCATCTCCAGGCCTTACGGTACCCAGATCTTGATCTTTATCCTCACTGAACACCTTTTTCATGGGTGTCATATGAAAAGAACACTGATGCGTGCGGATATTATATATATTTTGATAAAGGTTTTTCGTATAGATTTCGTTTTAATTGGTTATTACTAATACTAGACCACACACAAAAGGCAAGTGTACATGTCGTGTGGTAATATAGTGTTGGTAAGAACCAAGTATCAATCTGTGGACATACTAAGCTACTCAATAACCCTCATAATTGACTATCAGTTTTATGTTTTGAAAAATAATAAGTTAAACAAAATAATGATAAATAAAGATAGATTGAGACTTTCGGTGTGATTCTTTCAATGAAGTAAGACTGATATCCTAATTTAGATTACACTTATGTAACTGTAATGAAATGGTGGTATGATTAAAGATATTAATTAAGGTAATTATATTAATGTTATAAAGGTGAGCAGGCACGATTTCTCGTCTATCCACTCTGTAGTGACTAGGATCACGTCAGGTTGAGTTTTACTGCTTAGATCAAAGCCTTAGTAATGTAGGTAAATCTCTTGTGACCTTTTGACATACGGTTTCTGAAAACATAACTTAATGTTAAAAAGAGAGTTGATCAGGTTTCTTTCTAACATACCATTAATTTTTGAAAACCATAACAGTTACTATAGATTTCTCAAATTAATAAAAGGAAACCTGCAAATGATCAGAAAGTTAAGGTGATGTGATTTCTAATAACCATTTCTAGTTCATTAGCCATGGATTTATTACAAATACCAGTTTCACGAATAAAAGTTGATCGTACGTTTTTCAACCGTGTATGACAATCACAATTACAAATCATAAAGTTATAACTTCTCGTTCAAG
Source organism: Flaveria ramosissima (assembly GCA_025215565.1). Lineage (NCBI taxonomy): Eukaryota > Viridiplantae > Streptophyta > Magnoliopsida > Asterales > Asteraceae > Flaveria > Flaveria ramosissima. Next base: position 7,941,938 of record CM046039.1, read on the forward strand.
TATGCTACCCATCAAAAGTTTTTTCAAGACCACCATAACATTAACATAATATATATACCACATCATTGTTTCATAACAAATTACATAAGGTTTCACTAAATCAGGATAATAAATAAAGTTTAGCTCATAATGAGCCTGAACATAACAACAAAGATAAAAGATAGAATGAAATCATCGGTAAATTAGAACAATCAAACCGATGATCCACTATGGATGATGTTAAACGATCTCAAGCTTCTTCAAAGTGTTGAATGAACCTCCAAACCTTCAAAGGACCTCCAAAGGCTGGGCTACTGAGAGGGAACACCAACACTTCACCTCCCAAACTCTCCTCTTAAAGTTGCAAATAAAGTCCTATTTATAGGATTCCTAGAGTGTTTAAGCACGACCCCATGCCTAAAAGGCACGGCCCCATGTTAGTACAATGTACGTAAAAGTTGACCGGCAGATCTTGTCGGGCACGGCCCCGTGTTTGTGGTGGGGCACGGCCCCGTGCCTCCTGGGGCATGCCCCCATGCCTCAGGTCGGGAAACAATACTTTTGGTCCTGTCGGACTGACAAACACGGGGGTGTGTTGATTTTAGCACGAGGTGTGTTTTAGGCTGGGCATGGGTGCGTGCCTCATGAAGCACGACCCCATGCTTGAATTCCAAAGATTGGTTTTCTTTATTTTCTTCTTATTTAAGCTCCTTTTGTTCATCTTTGTCTTTTTCAAGCCTAAAAACACAACAAGAACAATTTAAGTATCAAATCATCATTTTCGGTAAGAGTTTCTAGAATAACCGATGTACAATTGATGTATTTTATATGTACAATTTGAGCACATCAAACACCCAGAATCCAAGATCCACTCTTTACTTTGTTCTTCTTCAGTGATTACAAGAACATCGGCACTCTCATACCCGTCTCATACATCACCGGATTGAGTGTAGTTGCTAATGTTCTTTGACCCACTGGATTCACCTTTCTTTTTCTTCCACTCTGGGAAATCTTTCTTCAAATGTTTGTCAGAACTACACACAAAGCACTTTCTCCTAAACTTCGATCTTGATCTAGTTCTTTCTTTAATCCTGGAGCCTCTTTGTTCTTTCTTCCTCTCACAAACAAACCTTCACCCAATTCTTCCCTGATGTCGCCTATTTTCTTCAATTCTTTGGAGTACATTACGGCTAAGACTTCTTCTATAGATAAGCTTTCTTTGTCGTACATCAATGTGTCCACAAAATGCTCATAGGACTGAGGCAACAAAGCAAGGAATATGATCGCTTGATCTTCATCCTCTAGAGTCACATCAATATTCTCAAGATCTAGAACCAGTTTATTAAATTCATCCGTGTGATCTTCTAGTGTCTTCCCTGAAGCCATATGAAAAGTATACAACTTCTTCTTCAAATATGGGCTGTTTGGTAGTTATTTTTAGGGGTGTTCAAAAATATCTGTATCCGAAAACCCGATCCGAAAACCCGATATTCCGAACCCGAATTACCCGAAAATTCGGATACCCGAAAATTCGGATACCCAAATTTCGGATATCCGAAAATTCGGATTCGGATTCGGATATCAGTTCCTAAAAATTTCGGATATTCGGATATCCGATTATCCGAAAAAAATGTGTTTTTAATTTTTTTTTAAATTAATACTCTAATAATCTAATATGCTTGCTTTACTTTCCTTCCAGGGTTTATTTTGTCAAAAAAAAACCCTAGCATCTCCTTTCCTTCAAGTCGAGCAGAACCACTAGTCACTCACCACTCACCGCCTCAACGGCAGCCGCCGCAAACACCAGCCGGCAGCCGCCGCAAACACCAGCCACCGACCCACCACTGCTTGAAGTTTGTGGCTTTGTGCACTCGCTTGAAGTTCGCGAAGATCGGAAGATGCACAGGTAATTTGTGCACTCTCTTGAAGTTTGATTTCAAGTTTTAGAGATCGCTTGAAGATCGGATTTAATTGTCTCAGCATCAATGTTTTAAATATACATCTTTAGAATGCTTTTGGGGCAGGGGTTAAGTACTAATCTTAATCCTTTTGTCATATGTTCAGGTAACCCGTAACCTAGAAATAGTTTTGCTTAATCTTGTATTTAATTGTCTTTACTTGTTTAGGAGATTCAGTTCTAAAGGTCACTTGTTTGTCTAGCTCCGTTTAATGTTTTCATAACATTGCTCACCATTACATCAAATCGGAGTTTGAGACATAATTTTACATAATCGTTGGTGCTTGTATCTTTGTAGAAAGTAACAGTTTAGTATTTGACATTGAATTGTTTTAAACATCATTCCATTGCAGAGCATTGAAAGTAAAAGTTTAGTATTTGACATTCTGACTGTACAAGAACAGTTGTTGCATATATGTGTTTATGGCTTTATATAATCTTCATATTTTGTTTACTACTTTCTATTGCAGAGCATTGTCACGTGGGTTCAAATAACTATAATCTTCTTAGTAGCCGTAGTCACACGATATTTACTTTGGTATGTCATAACATATTTCTATTTATTATTCAAGACTGATTAGTGATTTCTATTATGTTTTTAACAACATGCTTTTTGTCTTATTTTCAGTTTTCGATGGCTAATGAAAATGTGCTTAATAGCATTCCAGAGGCAAATGCTAGCAACTCTGATTGTGAGCTAGTCTCAGAAAATGAGGTGGTGTCAAAGAAGGCTAAACAAAGGAATCAAAAACAGAAGAAAGATGGTAAACAAACTAATCCCTCAACTGTAAGTGAATCTTGTCAAACACGTGCAAATAAAAAAAGATCTATTTGGTGGGTTCATTTTACCGAATGTGATGTTGATATGGCTGAATGCATATATTGCCATAAAAGAGTTGGTTGTTCTACTAAAAATGGTACTACCCCTATGAAAAATCACATTGGGTCATGCAAGATGTATCCAGCAAATATTGATAAAAAGCAAAAACTAATTGATCTTGAGTGTAGAACCCATGTCAGTGATGATGGGTCAATTCAAAAGATGTCAATTCCAAAGTTATGGGAGTTTAGTCAAGAACTAATTAGGAAAGCTTTAGCCAAAATGTTAATTGTTGATGAATTGCCTTTTTCAACTGTCGAGCGAGAGGGTTTTCGTGAATTTTGCAAGGTTATGAATCCTCATTTTGTTGTACCTTCACGTTCAACTGTAAGAAGACATTGTTATAGTTTGTTTATTGAGGAAAGGAGAAAGTTATCAGATATATTTAGAAATATGACATCCAAAGTTTGTTTAACCACAGACACATGGACTTCAGGTCAAAATTTATCTTACATGTGTTTGACTGCGCATTTCATAGATGATGAATGGAATTTGCATAAAAGAATTATTAATTTTTGTCCAATTGCTGGTCATTTGGGGCTCTTAATAGGGAGGGCGGTTGAAAAGTGTTTGGTTAAATGGGGTTTAAAAAATGTTTTGACTGTGACGGTTGACAATGCTAGCTCAAATGATGTAGCCATTCAATATTTGCAAAAAGTTTTTAATCATTGGGAGTACTGTAGTGTTTTGAAGGGGGATTTTTTGCATATGAGATGCGCGGCTCATATATTAAACTTGGTTGTTAAAGATGGACTTAGTAGTTTAAATTCATCAGTCAAGAAAGTCCGTACACTTGTGAAATATGTTAGGTCTTCTCCCAATAGACTTGATAAGTTTAAAGTAAGTATTGAAGAAGAGAACATTGATAGTAAGAGTTTAGTTTGGATGGATATTGAAACTCGATGGAATTCCACCTATTTGATGCTAGAATCTGCTATTAAGTTCAAGAAAGCTTTTTCTAACTTACTTTTGAAAGATTCTCAATTTGAGAAAGAGATGAAAAAGTGTGAGGGCGGTTTGATTAATGAGGTTGATTGGAATAATGTTCATGGCTTGTTACCTTTTTTGAAGATCTTTTATGAGGCTACCTTAAGATTTTCTGGTTCCCGTTACGTGACTTCCAACATGTATGTGAATGAGATATTTGAGATTGGTATGGTGATTGATGGTTTTACAAGAAATAATGATAATTCAGTTAGTAAAATGGCACTTGAGATGAAAAAGAAATATCAAAAGTATTGAGGGGATGTTAATAAGCTTAATCATTTTTTGTTCATTGCCAAGGTTCTTGTCCCTCGATGGAAATGGCAATATATTGATTTTATTGTTCAAGAAAAGTTTGTAGATGAGAGTATCAAGTTAAGCCTTGACTTAAACTTGCGTACTTTGTTCGAGGTTTATAAAAAATCCATGCCTCGAAAGGAGAATGCCTTTGAGACATTAGTATCAGCATCAACTAATGAGGTATGTGGTGGTGACCAACCAATGGACATTGAAGAAATCATGGCCAAGAGATTTGAAATGGCCATGGGAAGTTCCGAATTATCTTCGAGTAAAACCGAATTAGACAAATATCTTGGTGAAGAGCGGGAACCTAAGGACCCACATTTTGACATTTTACAATGGTGGAAGCTTAATCAATGTCGATATCCTATTCTTGCTAAAATGGCTCGAGATATTCTTGCCATTCCAGTTTCCACGGTTGCTTCGGAGTCCGCTTTTAGCACCGATGGATGAGTGTTTGATTCTTTTCGAACGTCCCTAACCCCAAAAATGGTTGAAGCGTTGGTATGTGCACAAGATTGGCTACGTGCTACCAATAGAAGAATTATGATTGATGATACTTTACTTGAAATTGAGAATATGGAAGAAGGTTAGTGTAAAATTATTATTTTAACTCAAATTGTACTTATATTTTATGTTTGTATTTTTAATATGTTCTTCTTGTATATCATAGATTTGAAGGACTTAGCTATGGAACAACCAACGATAATCATTGATGAGATGATTGAAGAAAGTTTTTAAGGTTTAAAATAGTTTAATTATAAGATCTTGAAATATGTTCTTGTATTGTTTACCTTTTTTTATAAATATGTTTATTTTTAAAATTATTGTTTGGAATATTTAAAAAATACGATTCTCATTTATCTAATTGTTTTTGAGTTGTTGACTTGTAGAGTTATAGGTTGTGGACTTGTGGTGAATGGTGATGATGCAAAAAAGTGGACTGCTCGGATACTCGGATATGGAGAATGAATGATGCTTTGGTTTTTGTATGTTTTAAGATGTTTTAGGTTGAATGTAATTGTACTTTGAGTTTTTGTATTTAACTTAAACACTATGTTATTTGGATGTATTGGTACTTTAAGTTTATTTGTATTAGGACTTTTGATAAGTAACTTAACATTGAAATGAATGAAATGCAAAGTGGGTGTTTTTTTCCGGATATTTGGATACTATCCGAATCCGTATCCGGATTTTCGGATATCCGATTTTCGGATATCCGAAAATTCGGATACGGATTCGGATAGTAATAATCACTATCCGAAAATTTCGGATATCCGAAAATCGGATATCCGAAAATCCGGATACCCGACTTTGAACACCCCTAGTTATTTTGTCATATACAAGCTTTCTAACTTCGACCAGATCCCAGTAGTTGTGGTTTCTTTCGACACTTCTCTTAGAACTCGATCACCCAGACACAGAATGATAGCACTATGTGGTTTCTGCATAACGTCTTTCTTTTCCTTGTCAGTGAGTGTCGCCGAAAGACTTGCTTCTCTGGCGAGGGTGTCAACTACTCCTTGGTGGACTAGCAGTGCAAGCATTTTCAATCTCCACATGCCGAAATCGTTCTTGTCATCAAACTTCTCAAGATCGAACTTAGTTGACACCATCTTCTCTCTTAGAGTTTGACCCTTTTCTTCACGAAATCAAGCACAAGGTTTTGATACCAATTGTTGAGTAATTAACACAAGAAAAAACGAAATCAATAACACAATCAACTAAGAACAATCGAGACTACGTTCAAATGAATTGATTTACTAAACTTCACTCACACAATGAACAAATACACATTTCCCCTTTATACAATTATTACAACGGTCGATAACAAACATTTAACAAACTCGAATTTCCATTTAACACATATACACCTCTAACTATCAGTAATTACAACTAGACCCCTTAACCTTTGTAACTACTAAAGAATCTTCAATTTGACTTTACACACACAACACATACAAATATAAATAATCAGAACTTACAATATACAAGTTGTATTGAATATATTTTCAACAACCTCCACAACCTAAATTGTTGGTTACCATTTCATTATGTCGAATTCACTAATTTCTATTTAGAGACAATAAGATGTATTCCCATCCACATTCATGATCTTTGTAGATTTATGATGTATTATATACCTAAACAAGGTAAAGCAAGAGTTAAGCGTCGGTGTTTGTTGTGGGGACAGACTACTAAGCTGACAATTAACATCTTTTGTCGCACGTGACAATTGGCAATTACCTAAGTATACACGTATAGTGCAATGGTGCAAAATGCATACACACGCATGAAATGTACTATTACGTATTTAAAAAGTAATTAATTATTTTCAATCCAATCATAGTGAAGTAGTCAAATGTATATATGAGATCATACATGTACATGGTAATAAGTGGGTACAATTGCAAGCAATGCAATTTCATGTAAACTAACTACGTTCATAGCTAGATTAACCTTTAGATCGCTATGCTATGTAATACGAGGAATTGGCCGGGTTAAAATTAACGGTAGTCCACATGCAAATTTGACATATGTTATCTTACAAAGAAAACTAGAGAATATATATGTTATATTTTTTCTAGTGTGGAATTACGCCGTTTGTGTTAAATTATGAATGTTTGTACTATATGTTTCGTCGGTTAGTTAAATTTAAAAAATTAGTAAAAGTATAAAACAGACGTAAATTATTTATATATAAGTCGGTTAAGCAAATTAGAAAGATAAATAATAACATAACATGAAACTAGTCGACGTAAAATTATTTGTTTATTTATAATAAAAAGGATGTAAAAATAATAAAAAATAAAACCTAAACTTAACCTTATGTAGGTTTCACATGCTTATATTGCCGAGTTAGGTCAACAAAAAGAAGAAGAAGAAAGAAAATGAAACCATACGTGGCGTATGGGTCCATACGCCGCGTATAGCCTTCGGTTGACATGGAAGTTGCACCTTGTACGACAGATGGATGTTAGAGAATGTTTTTCGCCTTATGCCCGGTGTATGGACCCATACATCACGTATAGGGTGACGAGATATTGATTTAAAATCTTAGGGGTGTCTAAACATGATGTTTGGAACAACAATTTGCATCCATGATCACCCGGACATTGACTCTACGTACTATAAATAAAATCTGGTACGCAGCGAGTCACATCACCTCCACATTCTTCCTGCAACTGGTACCCGCTCTCTCTAACACATGCGCACGCACACACACACACTCGTTTTCTCTCTCTAGACCTCTGCAACATATTGTAGCTTGCTAGGGTTATGATTTCACATTCATCTCAACATAATTCTTGTTTTTTTCAGTTGATTAACAATCCATCGCCGGTTTGCAAGGCGCTCTATACGTGTGTGTGTTGATCATATTTTGCTTGATTGTTTGATTGAGTGAGGAGTTTTAGTGATTTTGATAAATCTCCGTTTTGACTTGTTGATTAAGTTTTGCTCTGCGTGTGTGTGTGTCTCTATCGATCATATTTTGCTCGCTTGATTGATCAGAGTGATGTTTTGACCGAGGTCAATGTTTTCAGAACCGGATCGGACGTCGAACCGGACGCCTTACTGGTTTGGTGGTCGGACCGGTTTGACCGGATTTAACTATATTTATATATATATATATATATTTATATATGTAATTAAATATAAGTAATTTATATATGATTTATATATGTATTTTATAGTTATATATAAAATTTTTCTATATTTGTATATCCAACGTACTAATTTATGGTTTAACACCCCGTTTTTACTCATTAAAATAAAAAAAGTACCAAAAACTTGTCCGAACCGGTCCGGTTTTCCAGTCCGACCAGCGGTTCCGAACGAAGTGGCCGGTTCGACCTCTCAAAACCAAATCATAGCAGACCGGACCGATCCCCGGCCGAACCGGTCGGACTCCAAAACATTGACCGAGGTTTTTCGATCTCCGGTAAGTTCTTGCCTGTTAAACAAGTTTTGATTCAGCGACTCTCGATCTGTGCTTCACTTCTGCTAGTTTTCATGAAAATGTTTTTGAATTAGATTAGTTTTTTGAAGTTCATCGATCCGCTTTTGAATATTGTTGAGTTTTCTAATCTGATTTACTAGGCGTTAATCCAATTAGGTTGAACGAAGTTGTGTAGATGGACATAATATTATGATACATGAATGACACATCATGTGTTAGGTTAAGTACGATATGGTTTACGAGGTTTTGATGTTGATGATCGGAAATAAGGTTTGATGATTTCATTGTTTTCTATCGATTTGGTGGTTTACAACTCAACGACCGGTACCAGTAGAACTTTTTGTTTTAAATTCAAACTAGAATTTCATTAATTGGTATAAATTGGAGATTGATCGACAGGCAAATATTCATACAAATGTGCACCGAAGTTGGAATTGAAGCATTCATTGTCGATTGTGACCCGACCCTGTGGTACGGTTTTAACTCGGTCCTAATTGTTTGGGTAGGTCGGTTGATGTGATCCAAATTATACATATAAAACACATCAATTGCACATCAATTATTCTTAAACTCTTACTGAAAATGATGATTTGATACTTAAATCTTTCATATTGTGTTTTCAGGCTTGGAAAAGACCATGATGAACAAAAGGAGCTTAAATAAGAAGAAAATAAAGAAAACCAAGTTTTGTAATTCAAGAATGGGGCCGTGCTTCATGAGGCACGCCCCCATACCCAGCCTGAAACACACCCCGTGCTTAAATCAACACACCCCCGTGTTTGTTGGTCCGACAGGACAAAAAGTACGGTTCCCCGACCCAAGGCACGAGGGCGTGCCCCAGGAGGCACGTGGTCGTGCCCACCACAAACACGAGGCCGTACCCATTGAAAACGGGGTCGTGCCCGACAAGATCTAAGCGTACGAGCCGACCAACTTTTAAGTACATTATACTAGCACGGGGCCGTGCCTTTTAGGCACGGGGCCGTGCTTAAACATTCCAGAAAGCCTATAAATAGGACTTCATTTGCAACTTGTAGATGAGTTTTTGGGAGGTGAAGTGCTGGTGTTCCCTATCGGGAACCCAGCCTTTGAAGGTTCTTAGAAGGTTTTGGAGGTTCATTCAACACTTAGAAGAAGCTTGGGATCGTTTAACATCATCCATAATGGATCACCGGTTTGATTGTTCTAATTTACCGATTATTTCATTACTATCTTTTATCTTTGTTGTTATGTTCAAGCTCCTTGTGAGCTAAACTTCATGTGTTATCCTAATTTAATGAAACTTTTGTAATTTGTGATGAACTAATGGTGTGATATATATTATGTTAATATTATGGTGGTCTTGGGAAAACTATTGATGGGTAGCATCTACATTTGAACGGGAAATTATAAATTTATGGTTTGTGATTGCGATTGTCATACACGGTTGAAAAACGTATGATCAACTTTCATTCGCGAAACCGGTCTTCATAATAAATTCATGGCTAATAAACTATAAATGGTTATTAGAAATCATATCACTTTAACTTTCTGATCATTTGTGGGTTCCCTCTTATTAGTTTGAGAAATATTCAGTAATTGTTACGGTTTTCTAAAATTAATGGTATGTTAGGAAGAAACCTGATCAAATCTCTTTTTAACATTAAGTTATGTTTTCAGAAATCATATGTCAAATAGGTCACAAAAGATTTACCTACATTACCAGGGCTTTGATCTAAGCAGTAAAACTCAACCTGGCGTGATCCTAGTCACTACGGAGCAGGATAGACGAGAAATCGCGCCAACTCATCTTTATAAACATTAACAAAGTTACATTAATCCATATCTTTAAATCACATCACCAATTCATCACAGTTTTATAGGTGTAATCTAAATTAGGATAACAACCTTACTTCACCGAAAGAATCACCAAAAGTCTCAACCTATCTTTATCTATTTTTATTTATCGTTATTATGTTTAACTTATCATTTTCTAAAACATAAAATTAATAGTCAATTATGAGAGTTGTTGAGTAGGCTTAGTGTGTCCACGGATTGATACTCGGTTCTTACCAACACTATATTACCATACGACAGGTACACTTGCCTTTTGTGTGTGTGGTTTAGTATTAGTAATAACCATTTAAAACTTAATATGTGCAAAGAATCTATATCAAAACATATATACTATCCGCACCCATCAAGTTTTTGGCGCCGTTACCGGGGACACATGTTAGTTTGAAAGATGATCCAAATTTTTGACTATTTTGTTTTATTTCAAAAAATATATATATATTTAAAAAAAATTTAAAAAAATGAAAGAAGATGTCTATCCATAAAATGCTATCAAGGTTGAAAAGAATGACGGACTAAGCTTCAAAGCCAATGGTAATCGGTTAATGGCCAAATCGATGTACGAAATCAGGCAGCATCGTCACTACTGGCGGGGATGTGACATCGCATACTAACCCCGTAATCGGAGTTCCGGCTCTGGCTCTGGCTCTTGTAATCAAACAAATATTGTTGGTGTTCAGCAAGGCGAAGGCGACCAACTGTCTGACAAATCTATTAGAAAAAATGTAATAGGAAGTAACAATAAATTGGATATAATGTCGATAAAGAGAACACGAGTAGCAGCGAGACAAGAAGAAAGCACGGAAAACAGAAAAGCATGAGGAGAACCGAGCTTATGTTTGACACAATTCCCTTAAACAGATTCGTCATCTGTTCCCAGGGTACACTGGTTCAAAGCAGTGTACTGTCGGACTTAGCACTTGCCTGAAATATAGCCGGAATCTGATGAAGTTTTCGACTTTTCTTTGTTATGTTTTTCTTTGTGTATTGACTTCTCTAATGTGGTTCTATATAAACACAAAAAGAATAAGGTTGTAACAGAATACAATTTATTACAAAGAACGGTTATATCATTATTGTCATTATTAGACAATAATGATCATTATTGATAAGATATTCGAAATGTCTTATGTAACCGTCCGTCCATAAATTCTATGTTGTTCAAAACGGTTTTAGTAGTGAAAAGGACCTCTCGTGAACTCGGGTTTTCAGAGCTGCATTCGTGTCTACATGTCGCGCGGGTGACACATTGGTTTAATAAATTTCCAACCCAAAAGCCCGTTTTCTGCACCCACCCTGCGCGGGTAGGTGCTAGAGTAAAACACAACATGAATTTAATAAGCCTTGGAGGCTTATACATATAAACTAAATAAACATTAGTTACCACACCAATGTCGGACTAGATAACATTCTTTTAAATTCTTATCAAGATCACACAACACTTTGAGATTTCGACATCTCATTCAATCTTCACACAACCAATCCCACATATGAATGGAGGTCGATCTCAGAAACATCAACATTCCGATTGAATTTTAATAGTTGAATCTTGCATAAGATAGGTAGGTGTTACCCTTTGACCTTTGCTTATGAAACGCACTTAGTCTACTGGCTCTGAGTAGACGGCGATGTCTTTAAACTCGTCTGCCGTTTGTGTAGGCGATAATACGTTTCACACAATACTCTCCCTAACAATGCTAAGTCCTCATAGTAATGTTCGTTCATGAACATGTGCCTAGTTCTGCGAGAGCCATTAAGTATTGTCCCCAAGCAATACCCTTCAAAGCGACCCCACTACTCTCTAACATAGGTGAGTCACTATGTATGGTAACATAAGTCGAATCATTAAAAGCCATAGGCTTAGCCTCGTACTTGTCACTTTTAGAAATGGACTATGAAATTTACTAAACTTTGTAATAAACTCTCTTTTAAATATGTAGGGTTATCCCCCCACACTGACCTCACTAATTCATACAAATAGGGTTTCCTATTAAACTTAATTTTTGGGATCTCCAATATGTTGAGTTAGGTTTCCTTCATATGAACTTTAATTTTTTATAACCTTTAGTCCCATTTCTATTGACGACTTCTGAACTAACTCTCTACTTAAGCCTTTTGTTAGCGGATCCACGATATTCTCCTTTGACTTCACGTAGTCAACAGTGATAATTCCTGTAGAGATTTGTTGTCGTACCATATTATGTCTACGTCTAATATGTCTGTTCTTACTGTTATACATTGTGCTATGAGCTCCGCCAATTGACGTTCGTCCCACTCCTGTTCAAATGGCGGGGGAATATTAGCCGATATTATTATTGATTATTATTAGTGATTTGTTATTATCTCTTTCATATTTGTCATCATCTATTCCATGTTTAGAGTAAATATTTGAATCTTGTACTTATCTATTCATCCTCCTTATATAAGGAGATTTGGTTTTTCAATAGAAATCATAGAATTATCGAGTCATAAACACTTTTAAAAATGAATGTAGTTTATGTTTTATAACTATAGACGCATTTGTGTTATGAGTTTTGAGACAGATAATAAAACAATTTGAATAATTTTCATGTCCTCGTATTTATATGATTATATTTTCAACAAATGATGAACATAATTATGTTCATCGAGCTCCATCACATTACACAATTACTTTCTAATTTACACGACAATGAAAAATAACAAAAAAAATGATATGGAAAGTAAATATTTTCCACATTTGATTAAAATATATTAGTTATTTTTCACGCTACACGCAATGCACATAATTTTTTTCTCATACTCATAATAACATGCGATTGGATATTTCGAAAGGTTAATAAAATGGGGATGTTAAAAAGTTAAAGTGAACTTCGTTACTAAAACAAAACATAAAACAAACAAAAAAGCTTAGAAAAAGATGATGGTAAAAACAATGTATAAACATATATAATAATAAAATCAAATTAATAAATAAGTTCAAAACAGATTGTTCAAATTTAACCCTTGACGAGCTACCCTACATCAGAAACCCCCTACCTTGCAATCTTCTTCGTGTAAACATGCATCACATCACACCTCTTTCATATACACAACAGTGCCAACTAACACACCAACCCAAAATTCTCTTTTTGAATCGGGTAGCATTAATTCTCATGAACAATAAATTTTCAATTACACCCCATGGATCAAGCAACAACTATTTTAATGGTCATAATGGCCTTCAGAAGAATTATCATAGAAAATGATCAAAATGATATTGCACTTCAACCTTGCTTTTGTTAATTTGCATTTACCTACGATACTTGTGTCTTCAGTAGTGTTGAAGACCCAACACCCATCTCGAAAATTTAAGATGTTGCCATAAAGCAACGAAAAATCATTAGTGCTCATTTGTTGGAAAATGATTCATCCACATGTGACTTGAACTACGACCAGAATGGTGTTGTGATCCTTTGACGGCTCACGAAAAATAGAGAAACATAAACAAGTGATCAATATTCCGATAGGGGTTGCTTAGTCAGGCTTAGAATTGTCGAAATTGCAACGAAAAATTGATGATTTGCATATAGGGAGACAAGATGTTTGGGTCAAGTTGTGTCGGGCTAAATTGCAACTATAAATACACAACTAGGACCACCCGAATTGAAGCACATGATTCATAATTTACGCATGATTTAATAAATCCAATTCACTACGTGTAACGAGAAAAACTAAGTGGTAATAAGCTAAGTAGTTCTATTCTTTTAAACAAAGGATATGTTTGATATCTGAAAATTGATATTCATAATGTATATATGATAGTTTTAAATTTTAAAAGGAAATATATAAGTTCGTACATCACATTATATACTCCACCGTTAAACGAATAAGATAACCGTTACGATATTGCATATCAGCCGTTCAATCGGACTGAGATTAAACCTCCGGCATCTAGAGTCGGTGGTTACTGTTGGTCCATTTGATCGATTTGCAGTACAAATGAGATGTTGAATCGTTCAATATCAAATATAAACAATAGACCACAAAGATGAAGAAGATTGAGAACAATCACAAATGTATCAAAATAAGAACCATGATGATCAATACAAATAATAACAAAGCACAAATGTGTTTCGGTGATAATACTGCTTACAAAGGTCACTTGCAACAATGATAAACGATTAGAGTTTTGCCAGGGTTACCCAACAATGAAAATGACCAAATCTATATATAGCAGTCTTAGTTTCACAGACAGTTTCGCTGCCAGCGAAACTGTACTGCCGAAACTATAGTTTCGCCCGGCAGAAACAACAGTTTCGTCGGGTGAACTACAACAGCTGACTATGAGCGAAACTATAATTTCGCTCATAGTTTCGCTGGACTACAAAACTTAGACAAAATGAACTAATTCAAAAGTAACTAACACTAAACCTATTAATATAAACATAACCTAATCTAAACTAAGATGAGTCCAACCTATACATGATCTTCAATACTCCCCGTAGGTTAAATCTCACCGCCTTCAGTTGTCTTGATTTGTCGCGTCTGCTCCAGTCTCTTTCGCTGCTTCTGATGTATCTATATATGTTCCTGCAGCTTCTTCCTCGGGGGCTTTAGACATATATTCTCCCTGGTCAGCTCCAGTCTTCCCCGCTGCCTCTGATGTGTCTTCTTCAACTCCTGCAGCAACCTCCTTAGGATCTTCAGTAAATAATTCACTCTGGTCACCTCCAGCTTCATTAGCTCCCTCGGGATGAGCACTAGCTTGCTCAATCTGTCTTGCCAAATCCTGCACATCCATGTTGAGATCGTCTTCAGCTCTCACTTTCTCAACCATCTCTTTCACTTCTGCTCTCACTCCTTTTACTTTATTGGCCATAGTCATAAACAGACTGGCTTTCTTTCTCGTCTCATCACTTGCCCCTCCTTTAATATGATTTTCACAAAGAACTAGCAGGTCTTCATCACAGAAACTAAACAGCTCTATGGGGTCAAACACTCTAAACTCACCCCCATTCTTTATCCTGATCACCGCCTCCCCCGTATTGTTATCGTAGAACCACTTCTCAAAGTTTTGTAGCTGCTGGGGGAGGGGATCTGCCAGTCTAATCATGTTCACTGTCTTTGGGGCTTTCACCCTTAGCACAATCTTTCCTTTTCCTGTTTCCCAGTCTTTATCCTTCTTGGATTTTCTGCTCTCAGCCTTCATAAATCTGAATGACTCAAAGTTGTCATTTAGTCCATTCTTTATCTCCTTTTCAAGCAACGAGGCTCTTTCACTTAGATGAGCGTTTAGTAATGGCAGCACTTTCAGCCTCCTCGGATCCCATTTGGGTAAAGTCTTGAAAGCCTTCCTCTTGTGCATATAGGTTATGCCCCCCTCTCCTCTTAATCATAAATATTTTAAGGTCGGGGATATAACACCAACTGATAATCCTCTTGTCTGCTTCCTTCTTGCTTAACCCTTCCATGTTTTGGAACAGGGGAGTCAGCTCTTCAGGCTCTTTCTCCTTGACAATCCATTCTTCTTTGGTCATTTCAAACACATCTCCATCATTGTCTCCCTTCTTGGCAACTAGGTTAGGGGCCTCTCATCAACCTCATAGTATTCTGGTTCTGAATCATAATCAACCAGTAGCTCATCATCTTCTTCTTCATCAATCAGCCCCTTCCCTTTCTCAGCATCCTTTTCAACAGATTTCTCTCTTATCACCTCCTCACCAACCAAATCTTTATCAATGTCGAATCCCATGTTAACGAACCCAGCCTCAAAGATCTCCTCCACATTCTCCATATTTTCATTCTCTTTCCCCACATCAGAACCACGTCTTCATCTGCTGCACCAGATGTGCCCTCTCCTGCCCGGGAAGATGTACCCAATTTAGAAACGGGTACTTGGAAGTATCAGTCAAATCATCTAACTCAGGTTGAGTTAGCTGATTGGGCAAGCCGGCTGCAGCCTTCAGTTTATTCACCTCCTCAAACGGTCTCTTAATTAGTTTATTCTGATCTATCAGCACCTTTGTCATACCATCAATCACTTCATCCTTTTTCCTTCCCTCATCTCTTGATTGGTAGGTTTTGTCTTAATCATGCTTAACTCATTGGCCAGAGAGGTGTTGAGGTTTCTGATCACATCCTCATCTAATCCGACTCTCTCCTTTCCCCTTGAGGTCTCAGTAAATGATTGGTGTCTCTGTTTAGTCCTTCTCTTTATTTCTCCCACATCAACTTTCTTCTTTGATCTCCTTTCTTTCTCAACCCTTACCTCCTCAGCCATTTCATGCACTTCCTCCTCAAAGTCGTAATCCTTCTCCATCGCGTATCTTTTCCTCTCCTTATCAGCGTCTGTCTGTTGTGCCCTGGTCTCTTCAGCCTTTTTGTTCTCAGACTCGTCTACCCTTCTGATATAACTCCATCTTTCTGGTGGATACATGTTCTCCCAGAGATGAGTAATTTTTCCACTGAAGTCATGAGGAATGGCGCAGCAGTCTCCAAAGATACGGGTGTTCATTTGCACCAGCCTCTTAACCTCCCCGTCTCTTGGTAAGTTAGGAATAAGATCATCAAAAATCATCTGTAGAAAACGAGGATAAAGCAGCCATTTATCCTTCTTCAATGCTATCACATTCTCTGCCATACAAGCAAAAATCAGTCTCGCTATATTGCCTTCTTTCCCTTGCAGCATAACACCATAGCTTTTGCCCAGTCTAGGTTAAGCCCATCTAATCCACCTTTACGGTGATCTAAGCACATAATGAAGACATGAGCTATATATCTCTATTCCTTAGAAAGGAAGGACTTCTTAATCTCTTCCTCGTCCCAAAAGGCGGTCCCTCATATCCCATTGATCTGAAGGCCTTAAACATCTCCTGATCTGACATAGTAACCTCCTCTCATGTGTCTTCATCTAACCTTAGCACCCTTGATACGACCTCTGTAGTAATGATCACCTCATTCTCCATCACCCTTGCTACAATCCTCTGAGAGTTGCCTCTCGTATCATACTCCGCCGTCCGCCAAAAATCTCTGATATGTAAGTCATATTTAGTAGAGGAATGAGAGATGGCGTAGGCAATAGGAGATCTCTACATCCAGCGAATACAGTCTCTAAATCCAGCTGCTTTAGTGTGTGTGTCGTCTAAGATAGCAGTAATGTTGTTCCTCTCGTCAAACTTCAGATTCGCCATTAAATCTGAAAACCAAATGAAACGCATTAGAATAGTATATTAAATAATAATATTAAAGAAAAATAAGAAAATGATTAAAAATAAACAAAAATCAAAATAATTTCGCTAGCCGAAATTATAGTTTCGCAGGAAGAATTTTAGTTTCGGCATGCGAAAGTATAGTTTCGTCAGCAATTATTAATTAGATTCGGCAAGATAGTGAAGTAGATTCGGTTGGCCGAAATTATAGTTTCGGCACAACAAAACTGAAGTTTACCCAATGAAACTGTTAAGTTCGCTCGGACAGCATAACACCACAGTTTCGTTGAAAAACCATGAACTTTCGTTTAGTTTCGCTAGACTATCGGTACTTTCGCAGTAAGAACTGCGAAGGTACCGAAGAGTCTTAGTCGAATAGTCTCACAATGTTGCCATTAACTTAGATTAAATTATAGTCCTGAGTTCGAAACTCACTTGCGAATAAGATACAACAGTCAATCAAGTGTCAAACACACAGAAAATCAAAATCGCACTCAGAAGTGATCGATAAACCCTAAAACGCCTAAACCTTCGAATGTGCGAAAATTAGAAAGTATTCTCGCAAATTGAGTTATATAGCAAATAGTTTCGCAGTGAATAAAACTGTAGTTCCGACACGCGAAGCTACAATTTCGTCGGGCGAAACTCTGGTCGAAATTGACTTTGCACGGCGCGAAAGAACCAGTGAAGCTACAATTTCACCATGCGAAATTACCAGCGAAAGTATAATTTCGCTGAAAATAAAAAAAAAACTTAAAAATTCTTATTTTGATTCCCTTTCTTTAAAGAAATAAAATGAATTAAAATAAGGTAAACAAAATCAAAAGAAATTTACCCCACAAGACCTCACCATTCTTCACGTTTAATAATTTTTATAACAAAATTTGAAAAATATAAAAGGATATGAACGATAAGCTGAAAAGATCTTCTGGAGAATCAAAGTTTGGCGGGATTGCTGATATGTCGTCCTTTTAAGTCCATGCATTCTTCGTTTCAACAGATGTATTGCAACTATTGTTATCATGTTTTGAATTTTGTTTAAAGAAAAACATTGAATGACCCAATCCCCACAGACATTTGGCAAAGAAACTTATCCTGTCCTCATGATGTATTGAACAAATGACATGCTTTGCATGAATCTTCCTCTCATAAGCAACCTAGGTCTTATTTCAAAAGAAGCAATGCTCTTAAAGACATCAAATGATGAGAGCTCCAGGTCTTTACTTACGTATAACAAAGGAGTTGATAAATTGAGTTTTCTAGATGATAACGTACTTCAGGTCTATACTTACGTATAACAGAGAAGATTATCATATTGTGCCGATGAGAGCTCCAGGTCAGTACTATCATACAGCAAAGGAGGTCATCACTCTAGGTCAATGTTCACACATAGCAGAGGAGATAAGCACTAGATAGAGTACATCAGGGTGCATCTTATATGCAAAGATGAAAAAGCATATTGCTTTTTGAGATAGATTGGAATAATTTGACGCAAATATACTTTAGATAAGAATAACTCAAAACAGAGGTATCACGTTCTCAATCATTTTTGAACAAGGACTTGAAACTTCGTGAAGGCCAAAGATGTCAAGAGGATTATTTGAGTCATCAAGTTTCTTGTTCTATTAATTCAGCTACAAGATAACTGTTTACTTCGATTTCTGGCTGAACCTATCAAACATATCCCACACAATATCGTTAACCTCCTTTACATCGTCCAGGCTTCTCATTTTATTCTGCAAAGGAAAGCAAGAAAAACTTTTAATGTATATTCTCACCCGAAATTTCTACAATGAAGTAAGATGTGGAAATTTCTTACTTGACCCTATGTCACTATCTTTTTTTATATGAAAATTGATGAAAAATGAAGGAGCGGGCTGAACAAAGAAGAAAAGAAAGAAAATAAAAAGAGAAGTATAAACAATTTGTACAAAATATAGTTTTAAGGAAAATGAGTTTTAAAATGATATTAAACCCAACATAGAGATCAATTCATAAAATCGATGTTTATCAAATGTTTTAGTGAAAAGATTTGTTTTTTGATTTTTGGTGTCAATAGGAATAATATCAATAAAACCATTTTCCTGAGCATCACGGATTGCATGAATCCGTGTCTCAATGTGCTTGGTTTGGGAATGATGAATAGGATTATTGGCGATCCCAATGACTGCTTCGTTGTCACATAACAACGGTGTATGGAGAAAGTTTATCCCATAGTCAATCATCTGGTGCTGGATCCAGAGTACTTGTGAACAGCAACTGGAGGCAGCAATGCATTCTGCTTCTCCCGTAGAGAGAGAAACAGTGGTCTGTTTCTTGCTTTGCCATGAAACCAGACAATTTCCTAAGTATTGACACCCACGAGTAACCGACTTTCTGTTTAACCTGCAGCCATTAGAATCACTATCAAAATAGGCATGTAAGTCAAAATTCCCACCATAAGGATACCAAAGACCTAAACGAAAAGAGCCTTTAAGATAACGAAAGATTCGTTTTACAACCTTTTCATGAGACTCTTTTGGGGCATATTGGTATCGAGCACAATATCCTACAGCAAAGGTGATGTCGGGACGACTTGTTGTAAAATACATAAGAGAGCCAATCATGGATATGTAGAGATGAGGATCAACAGGTTTTCCATTCTCGTCAGGAGTGAGGCACGTTTGAGCAGTGAATGGGGTCTTTTTAGGAGAAGCGTCATCCATCTTGAATTTCTTCAACATTTCTTTAATATACTTCTCTTGATGAATGAGGATTTCTTCGGGCTTTTGTTCAACCTGCAGCCCAAGGAAAAAGCACATCTCCCCCATCATGCTCATTTTGAAGTGACCACGCATTACCTCCTCAAACTCCCGACATAACTTTGGATTGGTGGAGCCAAAGATAATATCATCGACATAGACTTTATCAGCATCTCACCATCCACTTCCTTCTTGAATAATGTCATATCGATGGTGCCACGAGAAAATCCATTGCTTAAGAGATATTGTGTTAGGGTCTCATACCAGATCCGGGGTGCCTGATGAAGACCATAAAGAGACTTGTCAAGCTTGTAAACTTTGTCAGGAAAATCGGGATCCTCAAAACCTGGTGGTTGACACACATATATCTCCACGTCAATGTCTTCATAAAGGAAGGCACATTTGACATACATCTGATAGACTTTGAACTGTTTATGGGTGGCATGAGCTAGAAAGATTCTGATGGCTTCAAGACGGGCGACAGGAGCAAAAACTTCGGTATAGTTTATCCCTTCTTCTTGAGCAAATCCCTGCACCACCAATCTTGACTTGTTTCGCACCACAATGCCACGGTCATCAGGTTTGTTCTTAAAAACCCATTTCGTGCCAATTGGGCATTTGTTTGGTGGAAGATCGACCAGAGTCCACACTTTGAGTTTTCTGAACTGTTGTAGCTCTTATTGCATCGATTCAACCCAGCAAGGGTCCTGGAGAGCTGCATGAACATTTTTCGGAACGATCTGGGAAATAAAACAAGAGAATAGACAAATGTTAATCAAACCAGATTGACTCCGCGTCCGTACTCCATCGGTGATAGATCTAATGATGTTATCATGAGGATGATCTTTCAATGTTTTGAAATCAGTGGGCATAGATAGGGTATTTGGAGATGGTTGGCTGATAGATTGTTGATGGGTAGATGAAGGTGAAAAGGATGGTACTACTGTGATGAGGTAGATGTAGGTGATGAAGGAAGAGATGCAGAAACAGATGGAGGTGGAATGTCAAATGATGATGAAGACGATGCAATATCAACTGATGTAGCATCATTTGTAGATGTGGTGGAAGAGGCTTGAGGGATGACAGGTAGTGGAGTTGGAGGAATGATATTTGTTTGAACATTAGAGATAGACGCATCATCGTCAAAGACAGGAAGATTAAATGAGTTAAACACCGTATCGGAGTCAAAGAACCATGCTGGTTCAGATCGAACATCGGAGGAATTAGATTCTTGCCAATCAACATAGAATGACTCTTGAACAATATGTGTTATCTTTTTATATACCCGATAAGCTTTTTGAGAAGAAGAAAAGCCGACGAAGTAACATTCATCATACACGACACCGAATTTCGTCTTCTGCGCCTGAGTATTCAATAAAGTGCAGGAGCAGCCAAATGGTTGAAAGAAGTCAATTAAAGGCTTTCTCTTATGAAAAAGTTCATAAGGAGTCTTCATTTTGTCCTTGACTATCAACACCCTGTTTAGAACGTATGAAGCATAATTTACCGCCTCAGCCCAAAAGATGATGGGTAAGGAGGATTCAGTCAACATTGTACGAGCAGGTTCAATGAGGGTGCGATTATTTCGTTCAGCCACACCGTTCTGTTGAGGTGTCCTCGCAGCACTGAATTATCTTAAAATTCCCTTAGCAGCACAGAGCGAATCAAAGATCTGATTTCTGAATTCAGTACCGTTGTCACTTTTGATTGCCATAACTTTCCTCTTGCTTATAGACTCGATTGAAAGAACTAGCTTCTGCAGCTCCCCAGCAGCCTCTTCCTTGTGAGCAAGAAATCTCACCCAAGAGTACCTGGAAAAATCATCTGTTATGGAAAAATCATCTGTTATAACAAGACAGAAAGATTTTTTTAGCAATTGATTTCGATTTTTTAGCAATTGATTGGGCCAAACAAATCAGTGTGTAACAACTCGAGGGGATTAGATATGCTATTTTCGAGTTTTGGCTTGTGTGGTTTCTTATGTTGTTTGCCCTTGGCACATGCCATACATTTTTCAACCACAGATAAATCTTTTAAAGATAGTCCCCTAACAAGATTGTTTTTAACCAATTTGTTTATATTTTTTAAATTAACATGGCCCAATCTGTGATGGCATAGAAAAGACTCAGAAGTGGAAGCTTTGGACATAAGACATGTGACGGTAGATGTTGACTCCCTTGAACCCATGTCAAGAAGATATGTATCATTCTTTCTTGGAGCCCTCATTAGTACCATCTCATCTGGAATATCAATCTCATATTTTAAAAAGAGACATTCATTGGACTTGAACAAGACCAGAATGTCCTTATCACAAATCTAAGAGACACTCAATAGATTAAACGCAAGCTCGGGTACATAATTGACTTTCTCTAAAGTTAGAGAGCCATTGGAAACTTCTCCTTGACCGATCATTTTCCCTCCTTTCTTGTCGCCAGCAAATGTGACATATCCTCCATTTATTATTTGATAATTGGTCAATGATTCCTTGAGCCCCGTCATATGTCTGGAGCGTCCACTATCCACATGCCATACGCTGTTGACGACCTTCATGGATGACTCCTGCAAAAATATCAAAGAACAGGTTAACCAGGTGAAATGGGGACCCAAGTTGAACAACTTTGGGTTTAGTAGAAACAGATTTCTTACAAAAGAAATTATTAACTAATTTTGTCAATCTATTCCTAAATGAATTCCTATTAACATGTCTATGATGTAGTTCTGGACAATGCTTAACTATATGATCATCTTTACCACACCTAAAACAGTGTGGTTTTAATCTATATCTGTTATGTAATGGGGTAGGGATTTGATCAATATGTATTTCCTCATCACATTCAGACAGTTTAGAATCTACATCACTGTATGTCTCATACATGTCTCGAGGTCTGTTTTTATTTGAAAAAAATAGTTATTTACAAAAGAAAAAGAATTGTCATCAGAAGTACATGTAGTACTTATACCACTTGTACTAACGTCAGATGATGACGATATCCTTTCGTTTGATAAAGAATTATTCATTGGAATAAAAGATGGAATAGGATGAGAAAAGAATTTTTTAAAACAATTAGTCTTATTTTTCTCGTTGCTCCTTTAGGTGGAATCATTCTCACTATTAACACAAGCAGAAACAATAACATCATCACAATTCACAGAGTTTAAAGATGAAATAGAAACATCACTAGAACATGATGAGATAGTGTCTATTACAGATTCACTAGAAACAAAAATAGAATTTAAACTAGATCTATGATCTAAGACAGACTGCTAAGAGTCAGGTGAACTAAGACTAGTGCATCCAAGCCCGCTAGTCGGTCCATAATCGTAGTCCTCACGAACATGCTTAGGATTCACACTTTCTAAACCTGTAGACATATTGTTAGTATCTGTTTTGATCAATTTATTAGAAGGATGAGGAATAGGCAAAGGAGAATAGCAGTAAGTACTATGAGGAGGATAAACCTTAGCATTTTCATATCCCAATCCTATTTTAATCCTAGCCCCCCGTTGAGATTTACATAGATCATCATGTTTCATTCCCGATATCATATATTTATCTAGCTTTGACTGAAGTTTGCTTGTATAAAATTCAGCAAGAGCAACCCTTTCAATCAAAGTATTAATCTCAACATTTCTTTCCAAAACTATTCGTTTTAGGAGATCATTCTTTTTAAACCATCGTTTAATTTAACAGAATATTTAGACTCGTTTATTTTAAGTTCCTCATTAATTCTTTTTAAATCTTTCTCATTATCAATTAATAAACGATTAGCTTTATAAACCCCAAATAATCTGATTTTACATGCAGAATAACACATGTCTTGAATTACCTCATACGGAAGTCCCATCACCACCTTTTCTGTTGTTAAGGCCTTCTCACATTAGCACACCGAAGTACTTGACTTGCTTTCCTCGACAGTGATAGCAACATCATCTTTTTCTTTTCCTTGCTCAGTGGATTGACTTCCTTTCTTCTTTAGTTCCTCATATTTACCTTCTTTCACCCTCTCATCCTCCTTCACCTTCACAGACAACTCAGCTTCATCTTTAAGTTCTTTGAATGGATCAAATTCATCCTCACACTTTACCTTCCTCTTTCCTTCTACAATCTCAGCCACCAGTGCTTGATTAATCTCATCTCTTGTCTCTTCAACTTCAACACTTCAATCAAAATTATAGAACAAAGTTGTCTCTTTCTTGTGACTCATATCCTCTTTACTCCCACTAGAAACCAGTCGTGGAACTCCCGAGTTACTAGGATCAGTGACGATTGGCAATGGACATTCACGTTTGAAATGTCCCAACTGTTTGCAATTAAAACACCTCAGCTTAGATATATCAAATCCCAGTTTGGAGTTAGAGCTTTGACATCCGAAGTTCTTTCTTCCAGTGCGTTCCATGAATCTCCGGGCTCTAAGTGTCAACATTGTCATTTTCCATTGAGTACCAGTCTCTTCAAGATCATCAGAGTCCACCTGATACATATCCTCCATCGTCATTCCTTTGCCTTTCAACTCCCCTGCCACCAAAGCTTCATAGCTCTGAACAAACATACCAAAAAGAGCCATTGTCTCGGATGGAACTGAAGTTTCAACATTTGCTTTCGAATTAACATGATCTCTCCCACCACTACCACAACCTCCTAAATAATTACCAATATTCACTCCTCCTTGACCAGATGTCTGAATAAGAGAGCTTGCAGCGGAAGACAGTAATGCAACATTTTGAGTGAAACCAGATGTAGGCATCATGGTTTGGTTGAATTCCCTTCTCTTCATGTCTAACTCGAATGATTTAAGCTTATTGATGATGTCCATTAGCTTGTAATTAGTGAAACCTCTTTCCTGCTTTAGCATTCTCACCTGAAGGCTCCACTGAGGCGGGATAGAGTCTAGCATTCTGTTTACTTGCTCACTGTTAGAGAGTTTTTCATCGTATTTATTCAGTGTGCTTGAAACTGTCAGAAAACGATTTGTGAGATGTGTGAGACTCTCATTCTTGTATCCCACAAAGGAGTTGAATTCCTTATCAGCTTGAATGCTCTTATCCTTCACCAACTTATCATTACCATCATAGAACTCACATAGAGCATCGATGTCACACCCCAACCTTGACGGCAGAAACGTCGAGGAGTGAGAGTTAAGATCGTTCATAGCCACATAACGCTATTAATAATCCAAATATAATTTAAACATAAGTTTCAATTGTCACATTACAAACATAAGTCTCAAAGAAAATAAAAGCATAACATAGAATGTAACAAATCATTCCATTTTATTTATTTATCTAGGTCCATTCCTAGATGTGCAAGCTTCAAAGTGTAGATATCAAACTTGGGCGTTTCCTGAAACATGTTAAAAATAAAAGGTCAACAATAATGTTGGTGAGCATTCCATAGTTTTTAATACATAGATTATATAAAAGATGGCAATTCAAGTCATGTGTTAGTGAATAAAGTGATTAGGGATGTTATGAACAATGCAACAATCAAACCTCGACAAGGTTTTACAAGTCTCAAACGTTTAAAAGTATATACGATCAGCTAAGTGTACTTGGATCAACCAAAGCAGGCTTGTCTTGCCCATAGATCTATGACTTCGCTGGGCTAGCAATAGTTAATGATTGCACATATAACGCCATAACATGGTAACCACTAAAGTTCAACTAACCACAACTTAACAAGATAAATTGCCATAGGTTTACAAGTCTCAAATGAGTTTACAAGTGCAATAGTATAAGTTAACATGTTTCACCCCAAAGTGTGAAAATAAGCAAAAAGGGGTATGGAAATACTCACATGGCTAAAAGTATAAGTAATAAGATTGATAATAAACGTTGTTCCAAGATGAACGTCACAAGACACCTAAATATATATATTCACAAGGTTAAAGTTAAATTATAATAAGTTTAACGTTTTAATGGAAACTAAGGTTTTAATTGGATTTTGGGATGTTAATAATTATAACCCAACTAACATGATAAATTTTGGTTATGCTTTGTGTCAATATATTATTTAATCGTTTTAATACTACGAAATAAAGAAAACATTTGTAACAAAGTCTAAATATAATTTAAACAATCTTTTAAGATAACTCTTATTTTAAACAATAATATATATTTGTTATTTGAACAAATAATGATTTGGTGAGTTATAACAATATTTAATGTCTATTTTATAAAAAATAGTTTAAATATTGTTATTTGAACAAACAATTATTTAGTAGATTAAAACTATATTTTAAGGTTAACTTATAAGAAATAATCTAAATATATCATTTGAACACATAATAATTTAAATAGTTAATCAACATTAAAAATCCATTTTTTATAAAAATTTAACTAATTATATCATTTGTTTTATAAAAGATAAGAACATAAATTTCCAGACAATATTTAGAAACATCTAAAATTTTCAGCTTTTATAAAATGTCTTTTTATAATTTTTAAAAATATTTAAAATTGTTGTAGAAGGCTAAAAAGCCTCAAAAAGAAAATGTGGAGTGGCCCGGGGTCGAACCCGGGACCTCCAGATTCACATGGGGACAGTTTACCATTAGGCTGGGTCGCCTAGGCCTGTCAAAACCCCATTACCATATGTTTTAAAGTAAACCACGTAGAAACCCCCAATTCCTAAGAACCCTAGATTCAATTAATCCCAAATTAACCCGATTTTGTTGTTGATAATGAAAGCAAACTTGGGGCTTTCGTTCCCCACATGATTTCGAGTATGTGGATGTATGTAATTACCCGAATAATGAAGGATGGAGTATGAACAGAACGAAGAACAGACGCGAACCCTTGAAGCTTAATCGGTGTTCAAATGATGATGCCAATCAAATTCGTTGCACCAGAAGCTTAAGATGATCTTGAAGATGAAAAACCCTCAATAAATTTGCATTAAGAGGGTGCAGGAGGTTAGTTTCGACAAGGTCGCAGACCGCGTGTAAAGAGGTAGTCGAATTCGATAGTGATGTTGGTTTCAGATGGAATTGCGAGTTGTATTCGATTAATGATTGTTAGAGAGTCGTTTAGGTTGGTTTAATTGGTCTATTATGGTGTGTAAATGCTCGAACGGCTATATGCTTTAATGTATTTCGGTTATACATTCGATTAGGCTAGAAACGGATGTTTTAATGTGATTAATTGATGTTTACAGGTTCGAATCATGTTCTAGAAGAGATGGGAAGCGGTTTGGGGCTTCAAAAACCGAAAATTTTGGCTTTTAGAGGTTCGCCGGCGCCGCGCCGGACATGGCCGGCCGGCGGCCGGAAACACGGGGAGAGAGAAAAGGGAAGGGGGGTTAGGTTTCGTAACTTTACACAAATGGTCCCTGCGGCTTTAGAAGTTATCATTTCATGCTTAAATTCACTTTTAAAGTTTCTAAATTGGCACAACTAACCCCTGAACTTAATTAATTAACTAAAACCTTTTTCAAAGATTAGAAATTTTTATAAATTAGAATTGTTATTAGTATTATTACTATTACTTTATTATTACTTCTATTGTTATTATTATTATTATTATTATTATTATTATTATTATTATTATTATTATTATTATTATTATTATTATTATTATTATTATTAGTATTATTAATAACATAATTATTACTCTTATAAAAAGTTATTATTGTTATTATTTTTATGATTATTATTATGTTCAATTTTAATAGATAAATTATAATCTTTTTACACTAAAGAATTAAAGAGTAACTAATAAATAATCACAAATAGCCCCAAGTTTCATGAAAAGCATAAATTGTCCTTATAAGAATAAACGACGTTAATTTTTAATTAACCAAAATTACAAGATGTCACAATCGAAGAGAGACTTAGCATTCTTATGTCCAGCGAATTGATTGTAGATGTATGGTGCGAGGCAGAAAGTTAATGCTCCAAAAGCTTTCTGGTCTCGATCAAATAGCTTCAGATCCTTCTTGTTGAATGTGGACGGGTCCTTGTTTTGAGATACAACATCACCAACAGTGACAGTTGGTAAGTGAGGACCAGAAATGATAGATTCCCATTGATTGTGGTCAGTGTAGAAGAAAAAGGCTTTGGGACATCTCTTCCAATCCTCAAAATTATCCCCGTTAATGAGTCTCGGAAGTCTATTGGGAGCTACACTTTCAAGATCAGCAAGGGTGAGGGAAGTCATATTTGACATACTAGTTTCATTGGGGAAGAAGTAGTTTCGCAGAAATTGATAAAATCGCAGACAATTTCGCAGAGAAATACTAGTTTCGCTGAGTCGCAGGCAATTTCGGCAGCAGTTTCGCTAGCCAAATGCCTGAAATTGCTTAGTTTCGCCGACAATTTCGCACGAAACAAGCTTGAACTTTCGTTCAATGGTACTTTCGGTAGCAATTTCGCTTGTAAGTCACCCACAAACACTGTTAAACTTTTGTTCAATGAAACTAGTTTCGCAGGACAGCTGAAAACAACTTCAAAGAGGATAACACATGTAGTTTCGCTGGAAGAGCAGACAGTTTCGCTGGATGAATCTGTAATTTCGCCGGATGAAGCTGAAAACCTTTTTCAACACGAAATTAATCTGAAATCATCAAAAACTCAATGGATTTGAGATATGATGATTAACAGAGCTTCTCCAACCAAAAATAAACAAAATTCAAGCAAATTCCATATCAAATACACTAGAATTTGATCTGAAATTGATGAAAACTTGGTATTGAACAAAAACAACCAAAAACTCAACAAATCATGAGCACTAAGGCCCTGATACCATATTGTTGGTCCATTTGATCGATTTGCAGTACAAATGAGATGTTGAATCGTTCAATATCATGAAGAAGATTGAGAACAATCACAAATGTATCAAAATAGGAACCATGATGATCAATACAAATAATAACAAATCACAAATGTATTTCAGTGATAATACTGCTTACAAAGGTCACTTGCAAAAATGATAAACGATTAGGGTTTTGCCAGGATTACCCAACAATGAAAATGATCAAATCTATATATACAAGTCTTAGTTTGCCAGATAGTTTTGCTGCTAGCGAAACTGTACTGCCGAAACTATAGTTTCGCCCGGCATAAACAACAGTTTCGCCTGGTGAACTACAACAGCTGACTATGAGCGAAACTATAATTTCGCTCATAGTTTCGCTGGACTACAAAACTTAGACAAAATGAACTACATTCAAAAGTAACTAACATTAAACCTATTACAAAGTAATATAAACATAACTTAATCTAAACTAAGGTGAGTCCAACCTATACATGATCTTCAGTTACTAACTTATATGGACGACTATCAACGACTGCGTTATTACACCCTCGCCCCTTATATCTCCATCTCACTCGCTATTAACCTATATTAGTGTTAGATAAATTTACACACGTGAAAAAATCGATTAACCTGATACCCGATCAAATTACGTAACAAGTAACAACACCCTAACTTGTATTTTACATTTTCCGGGTTCTAACTTTAAGCCTTCGGAGAATTGGGGATTGTTGACTTCATTTTAGGGTTTATGAGATGGGTTTAAAGCATCCCATCAGCATCTTTATTCACCCTCGTTCTCAAATTTTAAGGGAAAATTTAGGGTTTTGCATTCATTTGTGTGTGCCATCGGAATCCTTATAACGGAGAAGAAGTTCACAGGAGCAATAGCCCTTGAATTTACAGATTTGGATAGATTTTTCCAAGAGCTTTCGATTTGGTGAAAGTTGTAATAAAATTCGCTTGAGCTTTCGATTTCCAAAGGAGACTTCAATTTGTAATCAGATTCGCTTTAGGTTTTTGAAATTTTAAGGTTGCTTTCGATTTGGTGAAAGAAGATTGTACACAGAAACACGAGTTCAACTATGGTGATGCGAGCAGCAGGTAATGTTTCGCATATCAGTTTTGTTATGCGCATTTGAGCTCGTGTTTCCTATCGAACATGCAAAAAGTGTGAAAAAAGAACACGGTGCACCATCAGTTTATGAATTTATGAACACTTCCATTTTATCTGTTTTCAGGTAGATGTTATAAGATATTAAGAAACTATCAAACATCCAGATGGATTGTCAATTCAGATGCTATATATTCATGCAGAAAAAGCAACGAAGGTGTTTTAAGATATACACAGCATACTCAAAGGTAAATCTGTTTTCTTCCCATTGACTGTCACTAGTATGGGGTTGCTTTACGTTCCTAATTCACCAATGACAGTTTCTATCAGGTTTTCATCTGTAGCGGAATCATGTAAACCGCCTCTTTCAGAGATTGATACGTTGTCGACTTTCATTAAATCTAGTCTTAATGAGATCGAAGGTATAATTCATCATTCATTTTTTAGTTGATTGTAGATGTGCAATTGATGGTCTTTTGTGACAATTATTGTCATGCATTGTTATTTGTTTGAGATCATATGGCTTGAGAATGTTATTCTATGGGGAACTTATATTTATGGAGGTAATTGGTACTGATACGAGATGATTTTTGGTTAAAAGGTTATAAACGAGAAATCTCTCGACAGATGTGTATATGTGCACGCTTTGTACCTAATACATGTACGTGCATCCAACTTGTGTCATCAGGTATTTGGATTGTCATCAGATAATCTGTGGATTTCATTCCCGCTAAGGTGTTATCCAAATTCAGAAAACAAGCTCTATAAATTGATCAAAGCATCATTCCAAAAAGTTCAAACATGCTAAAGTCTCAGTAGAAAAATATAAGTCACAAAACAAAATGCAAACCTTCAGAATCATATCACTTTTGAGTAGACTTAAATATGGATGATGTCAGCTTTGACTAGATGTTATTAATATCCACTCTGACCACATATGAGATTAGTGGGATTTGTGATTTTTTTCAGTTCCCTTTTACGAACCCTACCTTGAGTATGTATACTTCCTCCATTATAGTTTGGCATGTTAAGGGTGCCATTTACAAACCTTAGCTTACACAAGGTATGAGGAATTTGTGTATCATGGATGATTATAATATGGCCTTGTCATTGGCCGTATATAGTTTTAAGTCATATGCCGCTTATTCAGTTTATAAGTAGATAAGAAATCTCAGGAGGAACCCTTTTTTGGTGACCCGTATATATTTTTAGGTCAAATGCTTATCTAACATATCTGATGCCACTTTAAAACAAATACTGTTTGCTTTTAACTGCCTGCTGTTAAACAGATTGACTTAATATATAGGCCCTTCTCATTGCTGGCTAAATAGAAGTGCTGCCACCAAGGATCCAAGTGGGAAAGATGGAGTCTTCTTAGTTGTTGCTGGTGCATTCGTTGAGGACTCTACCTTTATGTTTGAAAACGTTAAATAAGATAATCATGAAAGAATACATCACATTTCCTATTTTAGTGTCGAACAAGTCTCTTTCTGAGGTAAATGTCATATTGTCAGATGGCTCTTTAATGTTTTTGAAATTAGTAGTTTAGTGCTCTTTCTATTTCAGTATAGTAAATATTTGAGTTTAAGCCCTCTGTAGCTCGTTATGCCAATGAGCCAATCATCTAGTTTTTCTTTTTCCCCCCAGAGATGATAAAATATAACTAGTTGATACTTGGTGCTTCTTTGTTTGAAATACCACTTTATATGTGTCAAAAAAGGCGCATGTGTAACAGGTTAAAATAGCTTTGTTTGAGTTTGACCTGCAACACATTTTTTTGTTCATGTTTTCAATCTCATAAGTCATAAATAATCAATATATTATGAGGCTTACAAACTATTATTTAAATTATGATCAAACATTTTGAAATAAAATAGTTAGGAGGTCCTAAACATGAGCGTACTTTGTGTGGCTTTTAAACGATTCAACCTGCTTTGTTTTTAGTTAATTTTTCCAGTTATCATCAAATATGACCCATTTTGTTGTAAAATGTCATTTTGTTGTAAATGAGTCAATTTTATCACCTCTACACGTCATGATTAGCAGTTTCGAGATTTGATTTGTTTACATCAGTGCTTTTTTTTTTGTAGATATCAGATAGAGTGGGGTATATCTTATTTAAAGGCATGGACGGTCCTCTACTCTTGTACGAAAAAGATGTGGAATTTGACATTCTCGAGACTGGTAAGCTTATTTCTCCACTCTTCAGTGTTTGTTGTCACTCACTTTACTTATAGCTGTTTATATTTTTGTAAGTTTATACAATCTAGTGTATAACTACATGTATGCCAATCCAATGCACATAAACTCAGAAACATATGATGCCATCAGTCCATCACCCATAGATGCCACTTTTCCGGGACATATAATACATTGCCAAGTTAATAGGATCTTATGATAAGAACAAAGTGTTAGGAAGAATTGAAGAAAGAAGTTGCAACTCGAAAAATATGACATCAATGAATTAATCTTATGGATCATGTTTCTTATTTTCCTTTTTGTTTTGTTGTGACGCAACACCTGCAGCCATAAAGGATTTAATTGTGCAGCCAAAAGAAAAACCAGGATTACTGCAAAATCTCAGAGGCACTTGGGTAAAGCCACTTGATGCTTTCAAGGAACCGTATCTCTGTTCTCCATTGCAGAATTTACTGTTTTATTTCCCAGGTAAAGTAGTTGAAGTATATTATTCTTCTACAAATGGTTTTGCATTTTTATATTAAAATTGGATATATTTAACACAACAGCTAAAAATACTTATAAGTCTTGAATCCCAGGTAAAGAATGCTAGCTTATGTTGTAGTAATACAATTTGCAGGGTGCATCGAGGTTGATGAAGTTAATGAACGGTTGTTTCTTTCTGACATAAATCACCATCGTATAATTGTGTTTGATGGCAATGGAAATATCTTAGATTCTGTACGTAAGGAATTCCTTGTGCATCTCACATTACAATTTGATAGGGTGTGCTGAAAACTTTTGTTAATAATACCTCTTTTTTCCAGATCGGATCATCTCCTGGATTTGAGGATGGAGAATTTGAATCTTCTAAGATAATGCGCCCTGCTGCTATGTTCTATCATGATTCTGAGAATTCCCTGTATTTTGTTGACTCAGAGGTATGTGTTACAATAGGATGTTCTAGAGTATTGCTAAGTTTTAACTGTATTTTAACATCTTCTGATAAACACTGTCATGCTCGAGTTGTTAAAATGGCAGGTAAATTTTAACGCCGTTCAAGGTGGAGTAGGCTGATGCATGAACAATTTTTTATCAATCATCTTTGATTTTATAAAAATAACAAATTTAATGCATTAATTGATTACAATAACTTTATTATATTACTATAATCCAACTTGTTTTTCTAATAAAGCATTTTAGGATGTTTTATGCATTTCGAATGACTCAACCATTCAACAGAATTGATTTGTAGATACTTATATTTAACTGAACCCATTTGACCCCTTAGAGATGAAATCTAATTAGTTTCTTGAAACAAAATTTACGAAGTGAATAATTCCAAGTACATTTACATGCTTACTATACTTTATATTTTTCTGTATGTCCTAACTCATTTCATATCATTAAAGAACCATGCTATAAGGCGAGCTGATTTGGGGAGCAGGACCATTGAGACATTCTATCCCAAACCTAATGGTTATAAGACCAAAGGTGGCCTGCTGAGCTGGATTATTGATAAACTCTGGAGTACAAAAGCTGTTTCTTCAAATTCCGAAGAAGTTGAAGCAAATTTACTTTTTTATCCTTGGCATCTGCTTAAATCATTGGAAAATGACCTCTTTATTCTCAACCGCAGGTAAAGCAAATGTCAGTTGCTTAAACTTACCATCTTCTCTTCTCTGATTTGTATTTGAATCTTTATTGAAATTTCCAGTTCCACATGTTAAAATGTCATTTTCAACTTTTTTACTTTTTCATGCAGTTTTGAAACTTTATGGATCATGGATCTGTCATCTGGCCTTATTAAAGAAGTTGTCAAAGGTTTGCCTTTCATCTTCTAAATGCTATTCTTTTTGCAAATCTTCCCAATTAATTATCAGCTTATGGTATGATTAATTGTTTGCACCATGAAGGTTCTGCAAAGATTTTAGAGATCTGTGGACCGTTAATCTTGGATAAATCTTCCCTACTGAAGGAAATACCATCTAATAGTCTTCCACAAAATATTGCCAATAATTTCTCAATAGAGGGAAATTCACATGCTGGTCTGGTCTCTTCAGTGGCAACTTTTCAGGATAATATAGTCATTTGTGACTCAGGTAAAATCTATGGTACTTGATTGGATATTTACTAGGGGTGGCAATTTTGACCTGTTTTCCTATAAACATTTACATTTGGGTTATTTTAAAAACTTGGCCAAAGTGTTGTCATTGCTTACAATCTTCCAATTTCTTACTTCAGAGTAATTAGATTCTTTATAATGTTATAGTTTTTGTAAGGGCTAATGGCATAAAAGGTAATCAACTTTGTTCCAACTTATAATATAGGTAGCCAACTTTTTCCAGATGAAAAAACCTATCAAAGTTCCAAATATTTTGATTTTAAGTAACCAAACTTTCAGGTTAAATTTATGGCAACTTATCCCAGCAACTTGTCAAAATAAGAGCATTCACAGTAGCTTCCTTATCTTTATTCATATAATTACACTAAAAATCACTTCATTTCCTCTCTCCATTTCAATTAAATAATACTTTTTATACCCTTATCATTACTTTTTTCTCTCTCCTCCACTCACAACCACTTTAAAATATTAAAAAATTTATAAGGATTCAACAGTGATTCTTCAAATATACCAATCCACAATAACATTTTCTCTCTCCTTCACTCACAACCACTCAAAACCATTCCATATAATATACCAAACACACTCACATACTTTTAAGGAATCCACTGTGAATGCTCTAATTAAGTGGCAGCTTATGTCAGTAACTTTTGACCATGTTGACTTTTATTCCTAATGTGGACGCATAAAAACTAGTGATATTTAGCTCAAATCAGAATTTTTAATTGATGATCTTTTCTTATAATAGGCTGGTTACCTTAAAACAGTAGTTAGATCTATAGTAGTCAAAGTCGCAAGGCGCAATCGGTTCGTTTTTGATCTAGGCACAAAAAAGGCACCAAGGGCAAAAAAAAGCGCCTGGGCACAGTAAGGCACAATAATATGAAAAAAAAGAAAATATATAATAGACAGAGAATTTTAACATTGTCTTTCCTTTTCTCTTCTTTTGAAGAACTTCACCTTGATAGTTTTCTAAACTATGGGCATGCTTAGATGGTCAGGTGGTACTGAAATACAACAAAAATTCCAAGGCAATGAGTAGCTTTGACTTCTCAAACTTTGGAGTACTTGGTTTACCATACTGGTTGATTTCACCTATGGAATCAGCTTATGCTGCGTAAGTACTTTATTTATCTCGCATTGCATTCCCATATATGTAAATATGAGGTTTTCACAAGGGCACTTGTGTAAATTTGCATCTGATGTCGCAGTGGTTTTGGTGTCTCTGGAGTTCACGTTGATCATATTCAACATTTCACTTTGTTACCAGGTAATTTGTTCTCTACATCCACCCTTGAAGTTATGAACAATGTTTAATAATTTAGTATACTTAACATCCACCCTTGAAGTTATGAACAATGTTTAATAATTTAGTATACTTAATTTAACCAATAAATAAGTTATAATAACACTGATTTGAACAGGTAGGATAGACATAAAGATTAATGTAGAAATTCCTGAAGATACCGAGCTTGTGGAACCACTAGATGAGGATTGTATATGGCGGCAGACAAGAGGCACCGCTACTGAAACTTTAATAGCGAAGAATAAAGCTGAATCTACCGAGAAGGTTGAAAGTTGGACCTCTTTCTTTAGCTTTTTCTTATTTTCCTTTCGCTTTCACGAAATACCATTTTACCAAACCTGATTGCTGTATTGTTCAGTGACTAATGAGATGGTGGTAAGTTGGTAACTGTTTGATCATCTCTAGAGGTGGCAATTTTGACTGATTATGAATAGGTTACTTCGGGTTATGTTTCATCTCCTAACTGGTCGAACGGGTATTGGGGAAAATTCAAAAAAATAGCTAAAGGGTATTGTGTCAAAGGTCTAAGTGTATTTTTCTTATAATCTCAATTAATATTTTTCAGTCATATTTTGACACAGTAATTATCATTAGATATGTTTTGGTTAAAAAGTGTGCCTTTATGCTTAAAATCTCCAAAAGTGTGTTTTTAAAAATGTTTTGGTCAAAAAGTGTGTTTTTATTTATCATTAAATAAAATTTCAGGCATATTTTGACATAGTAATTATCATTAAGAGGCCAAACAGGATAAAAGTCACCAATAGTGTGTTTTTAGTGCGTAAAATCTTCTAAATCGTTATTTCTAAAAACTAAGGTGATAATTAAAATGATTCATGGGAACCTGATTATTAATAACAAAAAGTGTCTCAGGGTCAACCCAGCTAACCTGCTTTAACCCGTTACCCAATTAACTGTTCTTGGGCACAAAGTTAAACTAAATCTACCAAAAATATATGCAGATTGGTGTTGCTCAACAGTGGTATGATGAGTTGGATGACCTTGCATCTTTAACTCAAGAGGAATTTAATATCGAAGAGGATACGATTTCCGAGGCCAAAGTGCAAGATGGAAAAATAAGCATAGATTGTGCTATCAATACTAGCCCGGGCACTAGTGAGGTATGCTTCTCTAACAGCATGTTTGTCTTAATGATTTATAGTTTACTTGAATATTTTAAAATCAGAAAGGACAACAAAATGAGGGTTGGAAAAACGGTGAAAAAAGGTATAATTATAAAAGTTGGGCTGACTCAGTTGCTAATGATAGAAGGTGCTATAAGTTGCTTTATATTTGGTGCATGGATAATGGTTTGAAGCCTCTTAGATTTGTAAAATGAACAACGTAGAGGATTTACAAACCTGTAAGACACTTCAACACCAAGGATTTGTGAAATGACCCACTTGTTTATAATAACTGCCTCTTAAGATCTCTTAACAGCAATCGCTATAAGATACTTTCCCGTGCAGGTTTTGTTGGCTTTCGTATTGCCTCTTGCATGGCTGATTATAGTTTCAGGGCAAGAAATTTGTGAAATGACCCACTTGTTTATAATAACTGCCTCTTAAGATCTCTTAACAGCAATCGCTATAAGATACTTTCCCGTGCAGGTTTTGTTGGCTTTCGTATTGCCTCTTGCATGGCTGATTATAGTTTCAGGGCAAGAAATTTTTTCTTAGGCCTAATTGTTTTTCTTTGAGGAGGCTAACATTTTCAAAGATCATTCTCTAGGGGTAAGGCCCATGCTATAATAATTAAACATGGCGGCCTTAATATTCTCCGGGCTTCTCGATAGGGTTTCCTAGGGAAGGAACCCAAGTCTTACACATTAGACGTGTACTAACCAAGCCTGCCTAGATTAAGTATGGTGATATTAAAGCTGCCTATATTAGGCCTGTCAATAAGGCTGAATGTTATAGAATGGCAAAGTACTTTTGTCTTTGGTGTGTTTTGATAATTATATGTTTAATCTGTCTTTGTAATAAAATTAAAACAGGATAATATGGTAATTATAATGTGAATTAATGATGACCAGATAGCGTAAAAAAACTTAAATGAGCATATTTAATTACCGAATATGGACAAGAAAATACTTTAATTATCAAAATGGGCCACTACAAACTTATTGTCAAACTGGATTTAGAAGAGTATAATTACCCAAACAAACTAAAGGCACAAGCTTACTGGTATTCATTGATATGTGCTCTATAAACAATTAGTTTCTACGCATTATAAATACGTGTCTGATCTGTTAGGGGTGTAAAATGTTGGCTCAATAAATTCCTGAGACTTGGAGGGCAAGACGGCAATCCAAGAATATGGGAGGACCAATATTGACAAGTGGGTCAAGTTGGTATAAATCTAGAATAACTAACTTTGGTTTATTCAGGAGAAGATAATGATTCTATTATTTAGATAGAGTTTGAACTATGTTATGAGTCCTTATTAAACAAGGTTAGCTAGTCTATATAAACTCGTGTTGGGGTTAGATGTAATCAAGTTTTTTGAGATATATTTTCTTGGTTTTAATAAAGCTTTGGAGAGTTATTCCAATTGTGTTTTTCAGTTGTGTTCTTGATATCGATTCTTGCTTTGATAAAATCGACACATTTTTAAGTATATGGGTCAAAATTTCATAAGTTTATGGGTCAAAACTGTACAACTCATTGTCAATTCTGATTTCATAAGTTTCCGTTAACCATCGTTGCAAATAAAATAATGCTATAAATATGGGTCAACAAGATTCCTTGTATTGTTTAGTTTAGATATTTGACAAATAGCGGAACATTCAGAAAGTCAGAAGTTGCAATATATTGTAGGCTTGGTTTTCTTTGATAAAGATTATCCTGTATTAATTTTATCAATTGAAATGTTATATTTTCTCCAGGTTATTATTAATGCTCCATTGTACTTACGGATGCAAAATAAAACCAATGCTTCTAAGAAGCAACAGCTGGCTAGATTGGTTCGCATTTTGAACCCTAGCGGGAAAGATAATTCCCAAATAGAGGCGTGTGCTCAGATCCTATCAACATCAAAGAAAACTCCTGAAGAGTTGGTCTTTTTGAGGCCATTACATGTGAGGTTAAAGATTAATTCCCTTGATCACCCAAAAGCAGAGAATTCCAAAGATATAATTTTGACAGAATCTTTTATAGAAGTTGATGTTTGTCTCAAATAACTATTCTTGATCGAGTTGTATAATCACTCTGTTTTGTTCCAATGCGGATAGATTTAGATTGAATGTTTAGTGTGATGATAACTTGGTTTTTTAAACTATGAACATGTATTTGGCTTTAGTGCTGTCATGAATTCGGCAAATCAATGATCAAAGCAGGAAATCAGACGAGTCTTTTCCTTAAGGCGGCTAGGATGGTTTTAGAGCTAGTGCCGTTACGTCACATAGCTGTTGGTGGTTGGTGCATCTCTGGTTTTGGCAAAATGTTATTATCATTGTTGCCAATGTAAGATCAGGTTTAATGTGTGGCATGCATGACACTAGAGCGAAATGTTATTATCATAGTTATTGCTTTAAAGTTAGTAAAAAACGGTTAGCAACTAAACATGTTTTATGTTCACTAATAACTTCTTCCTAGTTTTGCTGTAACCTATAAACCCATATTTAACCAACAACGTTCATGTCTTTTGAGTAATGGTAAATACATGACAACCCAAGTCTCGACCAGAAATCACTTTTGTTGCCAACAACATTTCATGTAAAGGAAGACGTGTCTATTGATGTATTGGGCCATTTAAAGCCTAAAGACGACGATCTTGGTTATTTCATTAAACATCATAGTAAAAGCTTCAAATTTCATGTACAGGAAGATGACGTTTAAATCGTATGGTGTCTGATTACATGCAATTGCAATGCTTTCAACATGACATAAATATTTAGAATGTTGTTTTCCGAATAAGTTTTAGGTGGAATTCGAGAAGTCGTATCTTTGCATCACATTCTTGATTGCAAGTGTTGCAGCCTCACTCGGGCCCATAGTTCCCTCCGCTCTGATTGCTTCAAACTCCTTCGCGATCTCATCTTGCACCACACTTCTAGGATTTCCAAGAGGATCAACCACTGGTTGTATCATCTTTGACTCGGATGGTTGACCTTTGGTGCTCACAGATCCAGTTGGTGCTAGGAACTGATGAAGACCTCGTGGGACTTCACCTTCCTTCAATGTAGCCTCGAGATTATGTATCACTGGCACTGCAAAAACAAAAGAATACGCTTTTCGGTATCAATGTAGCCTCCACGTGTGGTCTGTACTACCTTTTCTTGATATATGGTTCCGCCCAGAGTATTTTTCACTTATAAGTAACGAATATAACATAATTACAAGATATAAAAAAAGAAAGAAAGAGAATTATATATAACTTACTCATAAGAGGGGCGAACGGGCTGCCACCGACTTCATTAGGGAGGTTGAGTATGTACTCCGGGATGGTGGTTCCCACGAGAAACTGCGCGATTTCATTGCTAAAATTATTGCAGTTATTCTTCATTATATCATATGTTTCTTGAGTATAGCGTGGACTTATTTCCTTTAGATGTGATTCAAACACATCCTTTTTAACATTAGTAACACCAAGATCAATCGTTCGAAGTGGAGTCCCATACGGCACCGTTCCAACAGGAGTTATTTGTATGCCACCACCAAAATAATATTCATTCCCATATACAACTACTCCTGTGTGCCTGTGTTTTCCACAATAAAAGCAACTTATCATGTCACATTCTTCATTATTGTATGTCAATTTAACATTGTATTCTCATTTATACCCAAAACTTGAAATATGATTTTGGGTACGGCTGGCAATTGTCGACCTGTTTATGACACGATTAAACGTGTTTAATAAAAAGATATATTTTAATTTTTTAATTTTTGTAATTTTTAAAATAATTAAAATCAAGAGTCTAGACTTCATTATTTCACATGTTTTTTTCATAAAAACATATAAAAAAATTATAGATATAATATATAGGTAGTTAAGCAGGTCTTTTCCATGTTTGATACGTGAGCTACGCGCGTCATCTCTAACCTGTTAAAAACGATAAGATCTGTTTTGCCAGCCCTAATTTTGGGTCTTATAATATTTATACACATTAGAGAGTGAATTATGTGTATGTTTATACAGAGTGCATGTTTGAGATTGCTTTTAAAAGTTACTTATGACTTTTTGGAAGGGTAAAAAGACAAAAATGCCCCTCCAAAGGTCACCATAAGTTACAAGTTACAAATTGTAACTTATGATGACTTTTGGAGGGACATTTTTGTCTTTTTACCCATCTAAAAAGTTATAAGTAATTTTTAAAAGAAATCCCAAACATGCATAGAATTATTAATTATATGTACCATATTCCTTCAATAACTTTTCCTAAAAGGGAACTTGAGACCTGCCGAGCTAACCCTTGGCTTAAATCATACACATGCAAGCTCACCTTTTGGCCTTCCTATGAATGTAATTAAAACAAAAATATAATAATTGTTAGTATTTTTGTCATGTTTATTTTGTTTCGTAAACATGTTATGTTTTGGTTGACATATTCAATTCGTTTAGTTAAACGCGTGGTATGGTTGTGTTGACATGTTAATCTGCTACTAAACATGTCAGCTTATCAACCCGTTTTGAATTAAAATAAAAAAAAATATGTATTTAACAAGGCCAACTTATCAAACTTGTTATGATTAGTTTAACCCATTTATAACATTTAATATGTTATAACAACTTAATTACAATTTGTTTACAATGAGCTGTCCAGCTAACGTGTTTACAGTGCGTTGTTACATTTGCCTAGTTTAAGTAAATGGGTTACACTGGTCGTGTTTGGGTTATACCATTTTCAATGTATTCGGGTTCATCCTTTCAGCGTGTCAACCAACATGATTGTCATCTCTATTTAATATGGACCGATGGACCGAGTTGGTTTGGCACAAAACTCTTCTGGTCCGCTTTTGTAAACATTTAGCATGTTGAATATAATTACAAAAACCATTATTTAACCTTCCTAAAAGCCAATTTTAGTAAGACATGTATATAATCACTACACTTTAATTTGGTAACTTTTAACTATCAACCCGTTTGAACCATTTGACCCGTTTCCTTTTCTACTCACAAGACTCGTTGCAGATAACGAGTTGGATCACCTAAGTACAAAACACGAAAAATTGTAACAACGGTTAGAACCTCATACCTGGGCCATCTCCCAACAACCAAATATAAACAAACGTTTGAGGCGCTAAGATGCCTTAATTGCCTTTGATATCTTCACTGATCTGAACAACCATATGTAAATATTATGCTTAAACAAAGCTGATCGAATAACACGAAAACAAACAATTAGCATCAAACAATCTGGCATATGCATACAGATCACATCTTTCATATATATGAAGCAAATGAAGCAAACAATGGCTTATTAAAACAGCATCTCATTGTGCGCGCGTGTGTGTATATATAACTGTTGTTAATCAGATTTGCAGGCATAAACAGAATTAAAAAGAAGAAATTGAATATATAGAAATCACAATTTGATTTTTTGGCAACATCTGCAATATATTTGGAGCATCAAATACTATAAATATAAAATGTATTCGCATAAGAACACAGATAAATCGCGATTAGATCATGCAAACAAATAAATATAGATCACAGACAACCAAAACATACAGAATGTCAAACACAAATTGGTGATTAGTTGATAATTCAACAATAGATTTCTTTCATTCACGATCAAAATATGGAAATCGATTGATGCAACGACATAAGAACAGATTAATTAGGAAACAAAACGACGATAGTCTTACAGATTCCACATTAAAGAGAAGGGTGATGAGAAACAAATATATGGAAATTGGTTTTCTTGACAATGGTATATTAAGATCTAAGGATCTAAGGATAGCATGGGTTAAATATGGCCTCTTGTTTCTTTTAGTTGAGGGTTATTAATAAATTATTATCGTTCATTTATGTAAACAAACATACCAACTAATAAACAAACATATCGAATAAAATCCTACTTATAACAAGACTATTGGTAAGATGGAAATATGTAAAACTAGAAAAGTGGGCTTGCGCTCCTTGACGAGGCTAGATTATGACTTTAACGTGGTAAGTTACGCGTTTGAAAACTTTTAAACTAACGTTGAAACTTTGCCGCGAACACGTTTAACTCGAAACGTTAGAAACTTAAGAGGGTAAAATTCACATTTTACATTGTTGAGGGGTGAGGTTTGACATCTTACAAACTTTAAGAGTTGGAAGTATGAGGTGGCAAAGGCCAATTTTATAAAGTTGAGGGGTTAAAGTCAAAACTTTAGAAACATGACAAGTTGAGGGGCGAGTTATGAAAATTTACAAATTTAAGGGTCTAGAAATGTATGGCGGTAAAAAGTTGAGGAATTAAAAATGTGCATTCTTAAATGTCAGTTTATATATACTATACGGGGTTAACTCAAAATTATAAAAACTTGAGAGGTCGACGACCATACACAAGTACCAGTGTTGACTTTCATTTACGTATTGTGTTGAAAATAAGTCAAGTTATTATCGAGATTCATCTTGATCCGAGATTTATCGATTCAAACTTTTGTTGAGCTCGAGCTTGAGATACAAGTATGATTAGTGAAAACAAGTGTTGGTTTGATAATCTAGCATCTCTATCCTTTATGATAAGAGTAAGGTTTACCTACATTTTATCTTTCCTAAACTCTATTAATAGCTATGTTATAAACAAGATATATTAGATATGATTATGGATATGTTATGTCTAGGTATTATGTGACTTGTTTTTGTTCATATTCTTCAAGTTGTTCTTCAAAGTTTTGTATCTTGATTAGTGAAAACATGTATTGGTTCTTGCTGTTTCGTAACGACTAACAAGCTTTACAGTATTTGACAATTTTACTTATTATATAGAATGTCATCTAACTTTTATATGATAGCTAACAATGTTAAGTGTTATATTTATTTTCGCCACCTCGATTTTAATTAGTCTTGTTTTTTTTCTTAATCTGTTTTACAATAAATATTTTCAACTCTCGTCCTAAGCCCTCTTACTAGTAAAAATTTTCGTAATACAAAGAGTAAAAAAACAAAAATATATTTATTTACTACTATGAAATGCAAATAAATAAAAAAATAAATACATATTTAATCAACCAATAATGTGAGAGAGGGTTTTTAGCGGGAAAATGGTTGAAAAAGATTCGGTTCCTAAATTACGCATTGGTTTTAAGGAGATGCTCATACCAATGAAACTTTGGCGGCAGCCACGAGTACTACTCTTGTCATATTACTTTTTGGCCTTTATGCCTAGATAATTTTTTGCATTTTTTTTACATTTTTAATTTACTAATAGTTATAATTGTAAAAGAATCTAAAAATAACATAAATAAAAAACAGAAAGAGATGCACTATGATTTCCGTTGTATACTTGTTTTATGGATATATAAACATGAAAATTAACTTTAATATAATTTAGTTATGCATTTGAAATGACAAAAACTTAACAAAAACAATAATATGCAAAAGATAAAAGAAGAATATGTGTAGTTTTTTTAGGCAGGTTTCAATATTATGCAATAGCACTCAACTACTATTCTATGTGGGTTTCAATAAAATAAGAACAAAAATGCAGGTATTTTTTTTTCTTTTTTTAACGACTAACAACGTACTAGAATTGTTCTATGATAGTTTTTTGCCTTGGGCAAAGTTGGAACATATAACATCTTGATTGCGAGATTCACTTCTTACCACTAGGTCTCAACTCTCACCCTTAGATGTGATAGTTGGACAACAAGAGATGGAGAGAACTACATGGCAGTGTCTAAAAAATTGAAGATGAAGGGGTTGTCGGTGATGGTAACAGTTTGTGAAGATATGAACAGAACAATGGTAAGAGTCAAAGATCTTTTAAAAAATACTAGAGTTCAAATATTGATATTAGGTAAATTTGAAATTTGGATTTAAAATATACTAGGGTTGATGTGAGTAGCATTTTAAAAAAGTTGGTGTAGTTGGGGAATTTAACCTAAAAGAATTATTATTTTTTATGGAGGATTGTGATTGTAATTTTTTTAAGAAGTTAACTTAAAAAAATATGGTGATCAAAGTCATGGAACAAATTTATTACGCGTGCAAACCAAATGTTAAATTCCTTATAGGATGATATCCGTAAAATATGTATATCACACATAATATTCGTGTAATTCGATCGGAAAAAAGTAACCGGGAGACCTAATATATCTACTTAAAAGTTAAATACATACAACATGTGATTTAATTTTTTTCGGTAGCTTTAATTTTCTTTTTGTGAACACATATCGAGTTTATACAAGCTTAACATAACATATTAAAAGGTTCTCCAATTAATAATCAGAGAGTTAAAGCACACGAAATTAGGAATTTATAAATCAAAAAGAACTTTAATAATATATAAGCTTAATTATCAAATATGTTTTATAATGATAATTATTATAAGCTTGACAACAGTCTTAATTAATAATCAATTTTCTTAAATCAGTCAATTTTTATTGAGTTATATTGCTAGAGAA
This sequence comes from Flaveria ramosissima, assembly GCA_025215565.1. Taxonomy (NCBI): domain Eukaryota; kingdom Viridiplantae; phylum Streptophyta; class Magnoliopsida; order Asterales; family Asteraceae; genus Flaveria; species Flaveria ramosissima. The sequence goes on from CM046039.1 coordinate 7,986,767, forward strand.
AAAATAGATTATGCACAAAATACAATTTGATTATTATAAACTCTTTTCAAAGTAACATAAAGACAACTAAACTCGTTGTTGTTTGTGCACACAAGGCCAAAGGGAATAATCACGTACGGATAAAGCCGAAAATGAGGGAATCAAAAGAATGAATTAGAGCCAAAAAATATATGATTTAGTCTACAACAATAGCTGTATAGACTAGCTAAACATGTTAATCAAGTGTGTGGTATGTTTCATGCAGTCCACCATTGTTTAGAGGTAGAAGTATTTTGATAAGGGAAAATCGTAAACTTAATAATAAATATTTGAGTAAAATATTATTTTCGTTTCTAATGTTTTGTTTAATTTGTCATTTTAATTTAATTTTTTTTTTTGTTATTTCAATCACTGTAATTTACCAAATGTTATCATTTTCATTCACTCCACTAACACCGTTAAAACCTCCGTTAAATATAAGGGTATTTTAGTCTTTTTCAACACTCTAATTATCCAAATAGAACAAATAAATCAATTAAAATTCAATTAAAACTAAAAAAATGAAATGACTAGCGAGACAGTGAGCTTTGATTTAAAAGCTTCAATTAACCTTAAACTATGTTGTTCGATTGAAGTCTGTCGTGTGATTTCAATTAATCTTCCGTTTTGTTCGATCGGGTACCATTGTTTGCACTGCCAGAGCTTGAACACTCCCGTAGGGGGGCGGGGACAAAATTTATTTTTTTAAGGGGGCGGACTCGATATTTATATAAAAAGTTACACTATCGGGCCAAAAATTAACACTACCGGACTAATAAATTAACACTACCGACGAAAAAAGAAGGGGGCGGTGCCCCCCCGACCTTTATTATCCTCTGCGCGTGATTGATTGATTGAGGTCTACTGCGGGATTGAGGTCTGTTGTTATCATAGTAGATTGATTAAGGTCTGCTATTGTCACGATTTGTTTGATTGAGGTCTGTTATTATCACGTTTTGTTAGATTGATGTATGTTATTGTCACGTTGTTTGAACTTGACACGGTCTTGACCATAATGGGGAAACACAACTCATTTCACACCGTAAAAAAATAATTCACAAACACGTCTTATAAGATCGTTTTCCGGTCTATTTGATCGGTGAGGCAGGCAACTCCTAGCTGAGGGTGAGGAACGAGAAGGAGCTCTACCAACGGTTGAGGTATCAGGTTTCATATCCTTATTCTTATAATTACATTAAAAATCACTATTTTTTTATTTTTCTCAATTACATAATATTTTTTTTAATATTTTTATCATTATATTTTTTTTCTCTTTACTCCACTCACAACCACTTTCAAAAATATTAAAAAATTTATAAGGATTGAACAATAATTTTCATAATATACATATGAACAGTAATTTTTTTCAATCATCCACTCACAACCATTCCCTAAAATTTAAGAAAATCTACCGTGAACGCTCTAATACCGCACCCACTTGTTTTACACTTGGCAAGAACTCAAAATTTAGCATCTTGGATAATTGTTTTCTTTTAAAAAAATTAATTAATCAACCAAGGGTATTTTAGGCACTAAAAAAAGTGATCCATACAAATACACCCAAAACTGCCCTTCTTTCCTCACACTAAACCCTAATTTCATACCACTCACATTTCCCCCCTCTTTTCCCCCCCTTTTTTCCCCACCATCTTCATTTTCATCACACTCTACAATTTCATCAACAATTATCATAAACCCTAATTCTCCGTAATCCCTCATCAAATTACAGTAATGGGGAAGTACTTAAGAAAACCCAAATTCACCACCGATGTTGTGGCACTCATGGAGGTCTCACAGTCCTCTCTCGGCGTCCGAACACGAGCCAAAACCCTAGCTTTACAGAAGCTTCAAGCTTCCAAAACCACCGACTCACCGCCACCGGAGCAACACCATGAGCCGTCGTACCTTCAGCTTCGAAGCCGTAAGCTGGAAAAGCCGCCGCTGCAGCAATCGTCATGCTGCAGGCGGCAAAACCCTAACCCTTGTTTGGTGAATTCGAGGTTCGTGATTCGGTCGGGTGGCGCGGGTTCGGTCGGGTGCGGGTCGGGTTATGTGAATGTTAGGGCTTTGGGTGAACCCCAATTTGTAGAGGAGGAAGAGATTATTGAGGCTAATTGTGATTATGGTTCTGAAGAAGCTTCTTTTGGGGAAAATAATGTTGATTTTGATGGCAGAGAGAGGTATAATTTTGTTTTAACATTTTCTGCATATAAATGCTCTGTTTCTTTTTATGCTGTGTTCTTGATTATTTGGGGAAAAGGGGTTAATTTCCACTTTGATTTTAACTATTTTGTTCATATAATTTTTAGTGTTTTTAATCAGCTTCTTGTTATTTGGTAAATTGAAGGAATATGCGTATTTTAACTTTATATTCTTTGGATTTGTTTTATTATTTGTTGAAGAACAAATTCTTGTCTTTTGTGGGTGTCAATCTTTTTCTAATGTTGGTTGATAATGCTCCTTTGAGGGAGACTTTCTTGTTCTCATATGTAAAAGTGTTTTCATTTAACTTTCAATGCACCATCATGCTTGTACCTTCTTAAATGAAGTTTTTAACTTTCAAAGTTATCCATTTTATGTTGCAACTAAACTACAAACTGTAAAAACAATGTCTATTTGTAAAAGAATGAACACATTTGAACAATTAACAAAGACACTTGTTGTTTTTGTATATTCATGTTTATTCAAAATGGATAGTATCATCTTGTTGATGTCCATGCAGACTCACCATATCAGTGGTCACACACTTGTGCAAGTTCTGCTGACATGGCACAGATTGCTATATACCATTGATGATGAAATTGTAGTGACTTGATTTAAAATAAAAAAAAAAGATATTGACCTTAAATATGGCCAGTTCTTCTGGTTTAACTTTGTTACTTTATCTTTCTTTATTACCAAAATTAATAAGACAGGGGTTGTGAGATGTTGCTGTGTTTGAAACCAACATTGTTACTACTAGCCACATGGTCTCATTTATTATCAGCTGGGATCTTTTTTATATAAAGGCAACTTCTTTAAATGGGCACATTGTTGTGAGTTAAAATTGTGTAGCATCTATTTTTTGAATTTGATGATGAACTTTGTTAGGAAACAAATCCAAAACCAAACCTGTTTCCATCACATGTTGACCATTGTCATTTCATAGTTTAGATTTCAATCAACAGTGTTAAGACTAGCATGCATGGCAGAGGATGAAAGGGGGTCCACATAAATTGTTTTTATCTTATGTCAGTGAACAGTTCGCAAACAATTGGAGCAGGGAAAAAGTGAAAAGTTTCACTTTCACCATCATTTTTTAATTAAGTAAATCCTTTTTTTGGGTCTGATATTGTTTGTTTTTATCTTGCAAACTGTATATACCACCCATTGATGCATCTTTTTAGTGGGCCTGATATAGATAACTTGTGTTTCTTTTGAGTCTATAGGAAAAGAAAGATTCTTGTTTTAAAGATTGGGTGAAGATTAAATTTGTAAAATTTATTATTCATCAATTATTAGATGGATTTGTTTATCTTGATGCAATTACAATTGTGTTTTTTGGGACTATAGCAAAAGAGAATGTTGTTTTAAAGATTAGGTAAAGATTCATTTTCTAAGTTGTGTGTAATCATCAAGTTTTAGTTGAATTTGCACATCTTGATTCTTGTAATGGTCTTTTGGTGTTTTTTTAAAATAACTTTGTTATGATAATTGTCATTTATTATATAGGGGCACCAGGGAAAGCACACCTTGTAGCTTTATAAGAGACTCAAATGACAGTATAACCCCTGGTTCGAGTACAAGGCCTACAAACCGACATGCTTCTAATCATATTATGCAGAATTCAATGCAGAGGATTATGCCTTCTGCTCAAGAAATCGATGGATTCTTTGCCCATCATGCACAGGAACAGCAACGGCTTTTTTCTGAGAAGTAAGTTAACCTTAACCTTTAATCTCGTAAACAAGTTTGACTTTGACCCTATGGATTTTGTTGACCAAAGGTCAGATTCTCATATGTGATAACAAATGCAGGTACAACTTTGATATCGTGAATGAAAAGCCGCTTAAAGGGCGTTATGAATGGGTGAGAGTGCAACCGTAGATGAAGGTGGATAATGTAATAAGTAATAACATTGCAGGATAGCATCAACATCATAATTTGAAGATAAGAAACTAGGATTAGTTAATGATCTCTAGTGTTATGTAAAGTGCAAACAAAATAGTTGTGTAATCTAATGGTCTCTCCAAGATAACAGGGCTGATGAAATTGCACACCTAACATATTTAGGGTAGTATGGAAAGGAAAAATGTTATTTGTACCTTTCTTTAGATTGCAAGTCATAAATAATTGCTAAGTGTTCATGTTCATTAGTTTAACTGTTTAAAAGCATGCATGTTTTAATGCTTTGAAGTGTTGCTCCTCACAAGCTTATACAACTTTAGGCAAAAAGGTTGCATATCTTTATCTGATTATTGTGTTTTTTTATGTTTGCCTGATTAAAAGCAACTGGAAATGTACTTGTGTGTGTTGTGGTGGTAATTTCTTTATGGGCTTCAATATGAAAATGTAAATACAAAAATATATCATAACGGTTATCATTCTGATGTAGAACTTTAAAACATCAAGTAAAGGAGCGAAAAAAACAACGGTAACAAGACAAAATAAACTTAACAAATATGTTGAGTTAACGTACGTGTTTTAATATTTTTCCAAAAATGAAAAAAAAAAACCGATATCAAATAAGAAATAAACATTTTACATTTGTATGCAATGAAGAAAAAAAAACTATTTAATCTGCTATTTTTTCAAAAATGAATAAAGAAAGAACGATAGCAAATTAGAAAATAAACTTTTGTTTAACCGTTACAGATGCATCAAATGACTATCAGCATGTAGATTAATAATAGAATTAATTTGGTTGGTTTTGTTTGGTGGTTTTGAGTAAATATAGCTACTAATAAATTGGACTTGTTTCATTCAACCTAGAAATCATGGAAACCGATTCATAAGACACGGTGAACATGTGAGTTATGAAAGTGTTATAAAAGTGAGCAAATAGTGCACATGTGATTCAATTGCTGTCAGTAGTGAATACCCTTTGGAGTTGAAAGTTTGTAGCTTAGATTAGACTAAGATTCCTTGACACCACTCATTGTATAATGTTGTTACAGACTAAAAAGCTAGTCAGTCACAATAGCTTCAGTACATCTACATCAGGTAACTCCAGCCTGTGACAATTGTACCCCTATTAACACTCACCATACAGTACACCCATGCATAAAAAAAACTAGTAACTTTTAGTTCATTTTCCATCTTTTTCAATAAGTTTTTTTTAATAAGTATTCATCTTTATTTTCATTTGTTTCACTACTTTCAACTCTTTATATCAATGAAATTCATCCCTTTTCACACTAAAAGATAAATAAAATATATTCGATTTGACGTTTTCAAGAGAGTATATTGAAAATTTAGAGGCTATATGGAGGCAAGTAGGCAACTCTTTCTAGTATCATAGGTTTAAGGGTTGGTTTTTATGACCACACAACTTTCCTAAATTCCGCACACACAAACTTTTTAGAACATTACAAGTTATTGAACCAGTTATCTTATCAGTTTATTGGCGTGGACATGTGGTTTTAAAAATTAGTTAACAACTTTTTACTTATAGTTTGAATTTGTAATGCTAGAAACTTAAGCTAGTATTAAAGTCTGAAACTCTAGTTGTTCATTGTACTTAACGGAAAATAGTATTTTATTAGTCTTGTTTTTAGAGCATTCATAGTGGTTTCTTTATCTTTATCCATATAATTACACTAAAAATCACTATATTTTCTCTCTCATTTTTTCAATTAGATAATACTTTTTATACACTTATCATTACTTTTTTCTTTCTCCTCCACTTACAAAAAAATATTAAAAAATTTATAGAGATTGAACAGTGATTTCAAATATTACAATCAACAATAATATTTTTTTTCTTTCACTCACAACCACTCAAAACTATTTTATATAATATACCAAACACACTCACATATTTTTAAGGATTCCACTGTGAGTGCTACTGGGCTAACTAGACGTGTGTGCATCTGTGGGCTAACGGGCTTATCCACGTTTATTATTGGGCTACCAATAAATGAAAGAAGACACTAGGGCCCATGCAACTATTGGGCTGCAATTTAAAGCTGTTCAGGACTCACGAGTTCTGGGTTTTTAGAGTAGATCAGTGACTACAAAGATTTCTTCATGGTCATGGACGGACCTATACAGTGTGGTGAGGGTCAACCGAATCGTAGTTTTTTTTTGGAAAATATCACAGAATAGTAACAAAATTTCAAAAGTGTTCTACTTTAGTCACTCATGCATATTTTTCTCAAATTGGACCATCGAATGATCAAATCGAGTCATCATTAAATTTTCTTATGTCAAGAAAGTAACGGTGGAGAAGACGTGTGGGTAAGAATTTTCAATATATAAAATTATATTAAAAAAACATGTTGATTAATTAATTATGAAAAAAATGAAAAAAAAGTACCTAAAATTTACGTCAACATTCCATATCAGCATCAAAAGATAGAAAAAAAATATTTTCTAATTGAAACAAAAGTATAACATGCTAAAAAACATGTTAAGGCTTTTAATTTATATAAAATATAAAAACTGAGTGACCTAATTGGAACATTTTTAAAGCTTGAGTTAACTAATTGAAACACTTTTGAAAGTTGGTTACTATTTTACAAAGTTACCCCTTTTATGATTATTTATACGTAACGTATGTTACGGTTTTTTAACCAACCCTTAAGATTTTTGAACGCTGACATTTGAGACTCTACACTTATTTACAAAAGATCAACTTATAAATGTGGCATTTAATAAACAAAGTGAAAAAGGAGGAAACTGAACATCGGATTCGATGGTTGTTTTGGAGTTAAAGTTCTAAGATTTTTGAACGCTCGGGATTTTCATATACATAAAAAACTTGTTTGGGTGATCTTTATGACCACGATTTGACTAATGTGAAAGATGATAAATGAAACGAATTTCAACCAAACTGAGTTCAATATGCAAGCTTACGGAGGACATCAAGGCGAATTCCTTTCTATGCGTGACTAATAGAACGAATTTACCTAACGTATCGTAAAACCAATGGAGTAGTTTTGATGTAATCTGGTGAATCTTAACTGTTGTATGTTTTGCTCAAACTGATATTTTCACAATGAAAGTTGATATTTTCACATGCTTTAAAGATTCGTTATTATATCGTTATGGTACTATTACTAAAGATATGGTATTTGATAGGGATAGATATCAATTAAAACAAATATGTTAGAAGTAAAACTCTTATCAAAGAAAGACAAATACAAAAGAAATTTAAAGAGGGAAGCAAGAAGGCGCTATAACTTTTCATATGGTGTTATAAAATTAAAAAAAATTACTAAATTCTTCAAAAGTTTTGTATTATATAGTAGTAAATATAATATATTAGAGTGAAGATTCTCATCACTTTTTAGTTTTTAATTATGTATTTAATGGGAAACAACTTTATATCCTCGTGTATTATCAACTTAATATAGCAAGACAATTAAATCATACATATTATACACGTACGTCGTACCATAGGATGCTTTAATATTATTACACCCCTAAAAAAGCATTGGCGTGCAAATGCTCCAAAATCATTTTCTTTTCCTAAAAAGTTTTATGGCCATCAAAAGGTCCCCTTTGAGGACGACATGTTTTAAAAGGAAAACAAATGGTCAAATACCCATCATTTCTCTTACTCTAAAATTCTTACCCTAAGATAATTAGATTACATATCTAAGTTTTTCCAAATTATGCAAATTCAAGAACAATTAAATCATTTTATACATCCAAAAAATATATAATAGTATTAGCATTTTAATATGGCATTTTAATCCCATTTACGACATTAGTTATTCTCAAATTAAAAAAAAATACAAAAACGTGTATTATAAATTGTTGACGCTTTAATTTAACTTTACTGTCTTGACTAATACTTTATCTGGTCTAAATATCCATTCTCACACGCACAAACATGGTTGTGAAATGTTTTTAGGAGTGTTAAGTGATCTCTACTCGATGTCTCTTTTACTTTATTTATTATGTTCTATAAATATGACAACAACCAAATATTATGTGTGAAGTGATGATGACTTTTGTTTTTCTTTGTGTAAATGATGGTGTAACATTATCAAATTGCTACCACCGTAAGCTTTCATAATGTAGGTGTTACTTTATGGGTAAGGATGGGGCACTCATGTAAATTTGGTTAAAATGTATTTCCCTTATAAGAATAATAAAATTTAGGTCGAAATTTTATAGGCAAGTAAGATATTGTATATATAAATCCATTTACTACATTCCAACTTTTAGTTATAACAATATCTAGCTAAGATTACATAATGAAGATAAACTTTTTATGATTTATAAAGCTAACATGTTACCCATAAACTATGAAAATAACTAAGTTTTTTTTTAAAACCTTTTTTTTATTTACTTTTAAACAACATCTAACATATAGATTTTAAACTTACATCAGTTTTTATGATATGCAATCACCAATGTCACTAGACTACAAGATTATGAGTGTAAAAATAACAAGTTAACGACATGCGTAAGTATAGCTACCTACATACATGAGTATACAAGTATATATGATTGGACACGGCTCTTTTTCTCCTTTACAATAACGATATATTCAAGAAATTTTATAATTATTTAATTTCCAAAAAAATGCATTCATTCATTTATATATACGTAATTGATAAGTTTATTTTGTCTGAAACACATAGTTTATAGATTTCAACAATTAATTTATATTTTTTTTCTTCTTCAAAATAATTTGACTTTTTGCGTGAAAAGAAGTAAAGAACAAAGTTCATGATTCTCCATCTATTTACTCCCGTTTTCCTCCTTAAATTATGCACTAATGACCCATTTCCCTCATCAATCTCATACAATCAAACGACCAATGTCTCCATTACTTGATTTAAATATAAACTAAATTGTCTAAGCTTTTAAACCGACAAAATATCTAATATTTTGAGAAAATTAATTGTCAAGCAACCCCGACATAACACATTTTGTACTCATATTAAAAGATTACTCAAATAAACATATACTTAACTAAAACCACCTTTTTAAAAGTTTAAAAATTTTAAGTGATGTGTTTACTGTTCACAAATGTTTCTTCATTTTTTATGGCTATCAAAAAGTATTTTACAACTGAATTACCTTTTATATTGAAATCCTTGTTCATATTCATTTTTATTCCATTTTGATTGCATTTGTACCATAAAGAAAAAACAATTATTATTAATTGTTTTGATGACCCTACAAGAGAAAGAGAGGCCCATTGCTTTGGACATTTGCAATCTTATGATTTTGCATAATTGACCAAAAATATGGCAGAAGAAGCTTACAAACATTTGTGTTGTTCCAACACTTCACCATTCTTTTTCTCCCCTGTCTTTCTTCATGGACAACCATCACCACCATCGCCGCCACCCTCCGCCTCAATCTCAACTCACTCCCGCCAAGAGTTCCCGCCAGCGTTATAACGAATGGTTTGTCACTCTTTCATATATGTTCTTTTATTCTTTTTTGTTGTCATAACACTATAGATATTCATATTTGGGTCCCAATATTGTTTAACGTGATTTATATTGTAACTCGGTGTATAAAATTAAAAAAAAAAGTTATGATCTTTCATACACAGGATATTTCGTGATGTTCCAAGTGATATAACGATTGAAGTGAATGGCGCCATTTTCGCGTTGCATAAGGTAACATCTTGTTGTGTACTCATTTTATTGAGATCGCGTGTTAAAGTTATACTTTCAAATACACGCTTTTGCTATCGTTATTCTTTTTGAATATTTAACATGAACTTTTGTTTTAGAGCTCGGATCTGTTGTCTTACCTTTTGTTTTAAGGGCGTATGAGTTTGACCATAAGGTCAAACTTTTGTCGTGACAATAATCTGTGAGCTCATACACAATTAAATCATATCCAATTGAAAAAGAAAAAAACTATCTTTTTTAGAATGAGTTCATACACAATTGCTTCATACCCTTAGTTGCTGCTACATCAATCTAACAATCAAAAGTTCTTAAGAATCTTGAAAGAGTTTGACCAAAAAGTCAAACTTCCATCTTTAAGTGATCAGTGAATTCAAACACAATTCCTTCACATCAAATACAATCTTACTTTTCAATTTCATCTCCTTCATATTATACTTCCACTAACCTTATTCAACAATTACATTTCCTAAGACATTTGAAGGAAGCATGAGTTTGACTAAAAAGTCAAACTTCTATCCTGCTAACAATAATCAATGAATTCACTCACAATAGCTTCACACCCAGTTGAAAAAATCATGTTTTTCTTTGCAGTTCCCGCTAGTTTCTCGATGTGGTCGAATCAGAAAACTCGTAGCAGATCATCGCGACAATTCCATATCAAAGGTAGAACTTCTTAGTTTACCAGGAGGTGCAGAAACATTTGAGCTAGCTGCAAAATTCTGCTACGGTATCAACTTTGAAATAACGTCATTAAACGTTGCTCAACTATGTTGTGTCTCTGATTACCTAGAAATGACCGAAAAGTTCTCGACACGTAACCTCGGATCGCGTGCCAACGAGTACCTAGACACTGTTGTTACCAAGAATCTTGAAATGTCAGTTGAGGTCTTGAAACAGTCAGAAAACTTGCTTCCATTAGCTGATGAGTTGAAAATTGTCACTAGATGCATTGATGCTATAGCTTCTAAAGCTTGTGTTGAGCAAATTGCATCAAGCTTCTCGAGGCTCGAATACAGTAGTTCGGGTCGACTGCACATGAGCCGACAAGTGAAGGGGGAAAGTACTGACTGGTGGATTAAAGATCTATCGGTTCTTCGGGTTGATATGTATCAAAGGGTTATGAGTGCAATGAAATGTCGGGGTGTGAGGCCCGAAAGTATCGGTGAATCGCTTATGAGTTATGCTGAAAAGGAGTTAACGGGGTTATATCATCTCAACGGTAAAAAGCCCGATGCTCGTGGGGTGTCAGGACCCGAACGAATCGTGGTTGAGACAATTGTCAGTTTACTTCCAGTTGAGAAGCCTGCAGTGCCACTGAGTTTTCTTTTCGGGCTCTTGCGGGCTGCAGTGATGCTTAACTGCTCGGGGGCGTGTCGGGTTGATCTAGAAAGGCGGATCGGGTCACAGTTAGATTCAGCAACACTCGATGACCTTCTGATCCCATCGCTACGCCATGCGGATGACACGTTGTTTGATGTTGATGCGGTTCATAGGATTTTGGTCAACTTTTCACAGCAAGATGATAGTGATGATGAAATGGATGATGGTGAGGGTGGGGATGGTTCGGGGTTCGAGTCGGATGGGCCCGATTCGCCTTCACAAACGGCTTTAGTCAAAGTCTCGAGGCTGGTTGACAGTTATCTTGCTGAGATCGCCCCGGAAATGAACCTTAAACTTTCCAAATTCATCGCTGTGGCAGAGAGCTTACCCGCGCATGCTCGTACTGTTCATGATGGTCTGTATCGATCCATCGATGTTTATCTCAAAGTATGTAAGTTTTGTGTTTACAGTTTATAGTGTATACTCCCTAAGTTAGAAAACATGCATCTTGACTTTCTATGGTCAAAGCAAGCAAAGTCAAAGCTTACATTTTCTCAAGCATTTTAGTAAAACTAAAGCTTTTTATCTCATATATGATATACCCATATAAGGGTTTATTATAAAAAAGCTTTGAAAATGCGTGTTTTGACTTTCATGGTCAAATTGACTTATCAACTTCAAGGTCAAACGTTGACCATTTGACATCAATAGTCAAGCTATACACTTCTGATACAGTTCTTACAACACTTATAAACCTGCAGGCTCACCAGGGTCTATCAGAATGTGACAAAAAGAAGCTATGCAAACTGATTGATTTCCACAAACTATCACCAGAAGCCAGTGCACACGCTGCACAAAACGAACGTCTTCCTCTTCAATCGATCGTTCAAGTCCTTTACATCGAGCAGCTAAGGCTCAGAAACGCCTTATGCTGCAACTACCCTGAAGACATCCACAAACCGCCACCACACTACCAGTCGTGGCGGATCAACAGTGGCGGTCTCAGTGCCGCCATGTCACCAAAAGACAACTACGCGTCACTGAGACGCGAAAACCGTGAGTTGAAACTCGAGTTGACTCGGTTACGAATGAGATTGAATGATTTTGAGAAAGAACATGTGTGTATGAAGAGAAGTATGGAGAAATCGAGCTCGCATAACTTCATGAGTAATTTTTCGAAGAAGATTTCGAGATTGAATCTGTTTGGGCTTAGTTCTTCTTCAAGAGGATCAAGTTCTCCATCTAGGCATTCACAAAGAACTGATTCTAAGGTAACAGTGAGGACAGAATGAAGCAAGTTTTCATGTATTTTTGTTTTCTTTTTTTACTGTTATTTAATATTTAAAATGCAGTTTTTCATTCTCTGTTCTCAGATTTGTATATAAATTGTGTTGATTTTGCTCTATTTGTATAAGTGTTAGACTGGTGTTCGAACAAGGACATTGAGTCTAGAGTGTAAACGAGACGAGTGGCTTGTAAGCTACTCAACAACTAGCTAAAAACTCGAATACGGTCGAGTTAATACATGGAGCTCATTTAATAAAGAAGCTTGAGCACGAGCTTCATATGTCAAGCTCAAACAAGCTCAGGAGCCTAAACGAGCCTTTTATTTTTCTAATAATAATTATTAAATATATAATTATGATAAAATCATATATTATGTTATATATAATAATAGTTTTAGTTATAAATATATATAAAAGTAGATATAAAAATATATTCATAAAATAATTAAATAACTAAATTATTAATAAATAGTAAACGAGTCAAGCCTTATCTAGCTCAAGATTGGAAAAAAAACTACTCAAGAGCTAAGTTTGAGGTTGAAAAATAGAGCCCTAAACGAGCCAAACAAGAGCTCTTTTTAGTTAAACACAACAAGCTCACGCTCAACTCATTTGCATCCTTAGTCGAGTCTTCAAGGAACAATTAAAGTTGCCTTTCTAAATTTAGTTCGTTCTAGTTATTACAATTTACCTATAATGAGTCAGATTATGAAACTTATAACAAGAAAATCACATATCAAATCACTTTATTTAAAATAATAATATATATTTTTAATAATATAATATTCCTAATCATTGTCAGCATATTAATCATTTACAAAATTCAAGGAGAAAAAAATGTGTGGGTGAAGTCAACTCGACACAAAAACCATTTGGACATGTTACCAAACGCTGCCTGATTTAGACATGTTACCAAACCTGCCTGACCCGCCACATGGCCGCAATGTGCTTCATTCAATAGCTCAAGAATATAGGATGAAACAAGCTCAAAAATATCAATATAGATAACAAAATACATCTTTAAAAATAAAGTACTGTTATTACCATTAAAGTCACCATAACATCTCCCAACTCAGAACAGTTTCAAGATTCAAGAAACAATAACACGAACATCTCAAACTCATAAACAACAGAATTATAAGACACAGATTAAAATACCCAGATCATGATCTTACAATGATTTTGTATAGAATCGGATCCCAACTGCAGCACCCAAGATCACCAATGGAACCAAGAATTGCAGGATCTTGATGATGAACTCAGGCGTTTTGTCTTGGTTGTAATGAGCCTGAACTGGAGGCTTGTACTCAACCTTTGAGGGGATTGTTGCTGTATCTATATCACCAACATAATATTCATCCATCATAGTTTTCGCGGTTGTGCTATGGCCCACATCTTCAAAATCATCGGTTGCATCCTTTCCTGCAAAAGTTCATAATAAGCACACGTTCTTTGAGTAGTAAAAAGTAAAAACTAACAAACGTAATGCACCTAATTTACCCTTGTTCTTTAGTTACTGCACAACCATCTTGCTATCTTATACTGGTAAAATTTGATATACAAAGACAAAAAAATGGGTGTTGTACCTGTAGCAGACAACAAAACGTCATCGCCTCCAGGATGATCCTCCAAGAACTTTGTCACATCATAGACCTACACCAAAACATTAAACCATAACCTTAATCAAAACAACTTAATGAGTGATGATATATAAAGGTGTTATATTCATGGAACATGATGATTACATGGTCCAATAATTTATATGCATCCAAGGTTATCATCAGAACACTTGTTTAGATGTTTCTTTATTATATCAAGATAACCAAACAAAAAATGAAGAAAACTGAGAAACTGCCATTGTAATTGTCTAAATGTCGTAATTGTTTTCTTTTACGGGTTGGATTTGTGAAGTAATAGTCATATTAAAGCAATTCATGGGGTTCATTTATATGGTTCTGAAGTACATATTTAAATGTGAGTTAAAGCTGATTAAACATGGTTACTATTCTCAATGTAACAAAGTTGACTTTAGAAGATTGATTATTGTAGTAAATGTGAGACTGACTACATGTCCCTAGCTTTAACCAACTAATTATCTCATCCATATTCGCAAGTCACGATATTCACTTACAAAAGTCAAACTGCATCGTGTTGAAAGCCCCCCTAAAACTTCACGATTCGATGTGTGTTTATATACGTCTACATTCAATAAAAGATTAATTTACCTCGTGTTTCATACTCCCTTCTTTTCAAGAGAAGGCAAATCTTTTTAGCTTTTAATTTTTTTCAAACCAGCATACAACCTTTACTTGTTTATTTGCAAAGAGTCCTTCAAAAACTAACCTATTTGGTCCTTAAACATCATCAGAAGATATTAGTGATCCTAAGACTTCTCTTGATATTGTGAAGTTAAGAGTACTTTAGGCATTTGATAATCAAATACACTTATTGATTAAGTACATTCAACGAATAACACAAACTCAACTAAATCAAAGCTCATACCAAACTCTGAACAATAACATGAATCACAGATTGAATCCTAAATTAAACACTTAACTAACAAGCTTCATATCAAAATTCTAATTCAAATCCACTTATTTTGACTATAAAGTCAAACAAAGCTCCTGCATCTGAATGAAGACAAATCCCCAAATTATTCGATGCAACAACAACAACCAATAATTAACTTAAAATAATCAGCAGAAAAAACAACACAAACTACCATCAAATCGATCAAATCCACAAAAATTATCCCCTAAAAACGCAAAATTCAACGATAAATTAAACAAATTAACAAAACAAATGAATCCACCTACCACAAAAGAAACCGTAATCTCATCGAGCTGCTAATCAAACATCAAATCAAGTCAAACAAACATCACACAATCAAATGAAATCCTCAATAATCACAAGCAACGCATGAATCATGATATCAATCATCAATCACATCATCGATTTCACCGTATTCGATCATACGAACAAGATATACATACCTTTCCATCGATTATAAGCCAGCAATCTTTGGGACTGTTGTGCTCAGCAACTTCCTTCAAAGTATACACTTTACCCATTAGCGATGCCCCAAAAGTTGCAGAATTTCAGCAGATCTGTGAACCCTCAAATTGAGATCTGTAAACAACCCTTTGAAGAAGAATTGAAGATGGGTTGTCAGAGATTTAGGTGGGAGCTTGAAGGGGTTGTTGGTGATGAGTGGATTATTATATGGCTGATTGTTTGTGTGGGGTTGGTGGGATGAGGTAAATTGTGGTAGAGTTGAAGAAATTGAGTGGAATGATTATTGATTTTTAATATACTCTTAATGAGTAATTTAAAACGCAAATAATATAATATTCATAATATATGTGTTAAGAATTCTATGCAAATAATTTCTCCAAAAATTGGAATAAGGTAATTTGTATGTTAGGGTGATAATATGATTGAAAGGGACGTTTTGTCGTGGTATATGTATATTTGATAGTGAATGTACAATTTATAGTGTCATTGTATGATTGTATCTTATGGTGTTCTTATAGTCTTATAGATACCAAGGGACCACATGACTATGTACGTGGCGAGCACATGACCATGTGGTGAGTGACGACATACATGTATAACTTAAGAAAGATTTGTTGTGTGATGCACATACTCTTAATATGTCTTGTCAAATGGATGTTTTTAGAAATTAATATAAAGGGTAAATGGAGAACCAGTCTTTTTATAGGTTTGATGTTCATCGGTTGGACTGCTAGTGTTGAGCTGGCTAATGTTCGGCCCGTTGAAACGACGCATAAATCAACAAAGGCAATAATGCCATATGCACTATTGCTTGTGGTGGTGGTTACACTATGGTGGTCCTAAGGTATGGTGTTTCTAGTGTCGATGTTCATACGTGGTGTTTTTGTGAGGGTACTTACAAAAATGTCCTTATCTAGTGTTTCCTGTGGTGGTGCTCAGATATAGTTGATCATGATAGTTTTCAACAGTCAGGAATCACGATAATAAGGGTCTCGTAAGGTCATCACACGTCAAGTCATGTCATTTGGTTGGTTGGTAGCTATCACTTGTTGTGTAAGAAATGGGAAACACTGTCGTAGTGAGGGAGTCAAAGTAAGGATAAAAATGAATGAAGAGGATGACATTGGAAGAAAAAACCATTGTTGTTAAGACCGGATCGGACCGGCCGGGATTCGGTGGCTTGTCCGGTCCGGTCTGTGGTGGTTCGTTTTTGATCAGTTGAACCGGCCGGTTCGTCCCGAGCCGCTGGTCGGACCGGGAAAACCGGACCGGTTCGGACCTGATTTCCTTTTTGTTTTTTGGTTTTTTTGTTTAATTGGGTAAAAACGGGGTGTTAAACCATAAATTAAGAGCAAAAAAAGCAAAAAACCGGCTTCACGCGGACCTGGTTTATTTCGAACGGCATTCGTGTCCGCATGTCGTGCGTGGGCGACCCAAATTTTCCAGCCAGAAACCCGTTTTTGCACCCCCCCCTGCGCGCGGGTAGGTCATGGTGTAAAAGGTATCATAAAGACATTCAATACCTTTCACCTTGTTATCACATATAAACACATAATGCTTCATTTGTCACACCAGTGTGGGACAAGGGTGTTAGAGAGACTCTCTTTCACACCCTTATTAGTTATTTCCAACAAATATTTAATTACATATAAAAATATAATTAAAATATAGTTAAATCCGGTCCAACCGGTCCGACCGGTCCGACAGGTCCGACCACCAAACCAGTAAGGCGTCCGGTTCGACGTCCGATCCGGTTCTGAAAACATGGAGAAAACTAGAAAAGCAAAATTATCATGATTAATGACTAAATGGTTATCATACATGGCTTAAGGATTTTAACTTTTGACTATTATTAGTGACTTTCAACATAATTGGTTTTGCAATTGAATATTATCGAGTGACTTGTTGCACTGTCTTGAGATTTATGATTGAATAACATAAAGTAGGATTCAAGATGAAGAGGCACTCGTCTTGTTCTTTTTTCTTTCCAAACCTTCGTATACAATGAAATGAACGCTAGTTAACGCTCCTTTAGCCTTAAAGTGACTAATAATGGTTAGCAACCAATGCTTAGGGCTAGAATAACATTTACACCGAGTTAACATAAACTTACATCCAGGTGGCATACGTTTATCATTTGATTCCTTGATTATACACCAAATCGGCGTATATCTATTTATTGTTAATTTTTTTCTTTCCTTATTTGCAATTCAATATCCTCCATCATTTCTCAATACTCCACTACTAGGATAAAAGAAAGATTAAAAAGAATGTTTGTTTTGATCATATTGTGGGTATGGTGATTTTCCAAAGAGTAAATTTCGTTTTTGGTACTTGTGGTTTGGGTATTTTAACCATTTCAGTTCAAAAATAAATCTTTTGTCATATTATGTCCTGTAATTTTATTTTTGTTATGGTTTTGTCTCTAACACTAACTCTGTTAGTTTTGTCTGTTAAGTCTAGGGGTATTTTAGTCTTTTACTTCAAAGTAGATAAAAAACTAAATATTAGCTATTTAATAGTGCAACACACCATTTTGTCTTCAACATTCTCTCTTCCACCGTCTCCGATGACTAGCCAACCGCCACAATCTCCGGCAACCAGACGCCCACCTCCAATTCTTCTAGCAATCTTGTTTTTCCGGTCGTCGATTCACCCTAATTGCAATACTACCATGGCACCTTCTGTTGCCACTCATCTCCCTCTTTGACAATATCACCACTTGCCAAAAGCCATCCAACAAAACCCTAAATCTATTTTTATTGAAATCTACAGCCATATGTCTTCCCCCATCCTCAGCGTTGTCTTCAACCTTTAAATCCCCAACCTTCTGATCACCAACCAACATCGCCGCCACACAACCCTTACCGCTCTCACTTCTTGAGCCTACGACTCTACTTTGAACCACCACACCACTGTTAATTCAACTTTCTTTCTATAAACAGATCTAACCACCCAAATAGAATCAAACATAAGCTATTGGGGAAGATGAAACCATCAAAGCATTGTCGCCATAGAACCGAAACCATAATTGAACCATCACAACAACACGCTTCTTTTATGCGTGTGTGTATGCAGCTCTAGCCACCTTACTCGAATTCAACATGATCTGACCACCATACCTGCTTCTATTATGCACGTGTGTGTATGCATATCCTCTATGAAGTTAGATTCGTCGGGGAGGCCGGAGAAGAGGAAGGAAAAGGGTGGGGTGGGTGGTAGACGTGATTAAAAGAAAGAGAGATATGATGATTATATGTAAAAATATCAAATTACCCTTAAACTTAACAAACAAAACCAACAGAGTTAGTGTCAGGAATCAAAACCGTTACAAAAATAAAAACACAACACATGATACGACAAAAAATTTATTTTTATACTGAGATGGTTAAAATGCGCAAACCAAATGGACCAAAACCAAGATTTACTCTTTTCCAAAAAAAAAAAAATAATATTACAACTGGCCTACCTTTTCAATCAACTAAATAACCCATTATCCTCCTTTCATCAACCCATGAAGTTTCCATCTGGACTCAACCCAGGCCCAATAGCCCCAACCACCTAACTACAAAACCCTAACCGAAACCCTAATCCTCAACACAACACAACACCATCTTCATCCTCCAGCTACACCAGTGAGGGAGGCTCGAGCAACAGAGGTGCAACAATGGTGTCAGGATCCGGTATCTGCGCGAAGGAGGTGGTGGTGGACGCTCGCCACCACATGCTCGGCCGATTATCGTCGATTTTGGCCAAAGAACTGCTCAATGGTCAGAGAGTCACCGTCGTCCGATGCGAAGAGATCTGCCTCTCCGGCGGCCTTGTTCGTCAGAAGATGAAGTACCTCCGGTTTCTCCGCAAACGCATGAACACTAAGCCATCTCATGGTCCCATTCATTTCCGTGCTCCTTCGAAGATCCTTTGGCGCACGATCAGAGGGTAAACTGTTGTTGTTATGTTATTTCTGTTTGGTTAGTGATTTATGTTTGTTTGATGTGTATGTATGTGTAAGTATTTGGTTTATTACGTTAGATGTTTACTCTATTATGTAGATAGATACACAAAGGTTGTGATTTTTAAAGTGTTTAAGTTGGAGTAGTTATGAGTTATTGATTGGCAATTTGTACCGATATAAGTTTTGTTCTTTATAATTGAATTGTGTGTATATAGTGATGGGGGCTGTTTAGGACTAGTTGGTGTATTCAAATGCAAACCTCGAGCAAATCATTGTATACATGAATTGATGTATTTAAATGTGACTAGTGAAGTAGTGATTTCTATTTTTATGATGTTTGAGGCTGTTTACGATGATAGTTACTGTATGTTATTGATGCTGCATTGTATCTTGATCAACGAATGTGGTTTTGTTTAAAGGAATCTTTTTTTATTTAAGGTGTTGATGATTGCCACTAAAGTTGTATGATTTGTTATGGTGGTTTACGAGGCAAATTATTATTTTTTAGAATTGTTTTGTGTATATATTCTGAGCTGTGATTTGTTTGTTTAGGATGATTCCACACAAGACCAAGCGTGGGGCAGCTGCACTTGCTAGGTTGAAGGTTTATGAAGGAGTTCCTACTCCTTACAACAGGAAGAAAAGGATGGTCATCCCTGATGCTCTCAAGTTAGTATCTTTGTCTAGATATAGGATCATTGGTTCTCTGCTGTTTTTCTTAATAGTAATTCAATAATTTGTGTTAATTTATATTAAAATTTATGCTCGTTACACGTGATGTGTGATTGCATTTGTTTTTGTATTTAAAATGCAGGGTTTTGAGGCTTACTGCTGGACACAAGTACTGCTTGTTGGGACGACTATCATCTGAGGTTGGATGGAATTACTATGAAACAATCAAGGTAAACATGTTTTTTACTACTTGTTGATTGTCAATATATGATAATCATGGGTCATCTGACTTCTTTTGAAATATCTCTTCATACTTGTCAGATGTACCTGATGTCTGTGTTTGCTTACACGATCTATTTGTTGTGAATGTCCTTGCTGACTGTTTATAAATGCAGGATCTTGAGAAGAAGAGGAAAGAGAAGGCTCAAGTGGTGTACGAGAGAAAGAAGCAGCTCAACAAACTGCGTGCAAAGGCAGAAAAAGCGGCAGAAGAGAAACTGGGTTCACAACTGGAGATCCTCGCCCCAGTTTCCTACTAAAGGTTCTAAATTTAGTTTCATGCTAGGATTTTTGTATTTGATGATGTTGGCTTCTTATATTTTTATTTGCAATATCAGGATTTTTGTCTCAGACATAATCTCGTCGAATCAAATGTTCTTTTGTTTAATCTTGTGATAAATGATTGCACAAACATCTGAGGACGTTCTTGCATCATTTCTTTGTTTTTAATCGGTAAAAACATTTGTTTACATGGCTGGTTGATTTGGTAGTTTAGGGTGAGTTGACAATAGGTTTGAGAATGTTCATGTGACTCTGTCTTTATGTTGGTTAAGTTTTACATGTGTAATAATTAGGTACGTGAATAGATTCGTGTACATACTTTTGCTCGTGTTGTGTGGCTGTTTATTCTGTTATATGTCCTTAAACCTAGTCTACTACCCTTTTCTTCTTATGTCTTCTTCATTAGTAGCATTGATGCTAAAACCAAATTGTCATTCAATGTAGAGACTATACCAAATTGTCATTCGTGATCATATTATCTTGATGCGTTTGGCGCTTTATAAAACCAAGAGTGAAAGATGATCTTACCACACGCACTTGTTTTTTTAAAGATTAATCACTTGGTTTGTTAACGTTAACTTCCTTTGCATTAAAACCAAACGTCCGCCTCGTCCGTTACCGTTAGTAGTGAGAGAATGAATCATGGTTTAGAACCAAACCATCCGGTTTCAAAATATTATGAAAATAATAAAGGAGGCATGACCGAATCAAGATGATACAAATCAATCCTTTATGTTTCTAAAGAAGTGGAGTTCTATCTCCTTTATGTCAAAATATTAATGCGCGTTTTCCTTTTCTTAAGAACTAATACAAGGTTCGTCCGTGTAATTTGCTCTTTCTGGATTATTATTTATCTCAAATATCAAGTGTTATACATGTTTAGTTGATAAATGTATCTAAAAATTTATCACGACTCGTCTAAATACCGGTCATGATGCTTGAGTTTTGAAAGATTTTAGATAGTTCGAGAGATAAGACTCCAAAGGACAGTTATTGGAATTACTAAAGAAAACTTTGTAATCATGCATTAGATATTTCTAAGAGATATAAAATACATAGGTTAGTTGTGTGGATTTTGTTTAGATCTAGTATGACACCCGCGCTTCTCGGCGTGTCATCATCCGTAAAGGTGTCTATTGAAAAGTATCATTGATATGGTGTGGGTGTTAAAATTTGTAAAACTTAATATAGGTTGGTGTACTGATTAACGTAAAGTCTAAACTTAAATAAAATGAAAAACAAAAAAAACAACTTTTTTAAAAAATATTCACGTAAATCAACGGGGCTAACTCTCTTTTTCTTTTACCTATAGTTATAAACCGTGGATGTATAATTTGTCAAATTGAATTAAAGAAAAAAATAAAACAAAATAAATAAGACCAAAAGATTCTTAAAGACTAATAAGGGTGGGAGGTGTTGAAAAAATAAAACCTCAAACATTGATGATTAATATATATTGAGAAATTTTTTTTTGTTAATGTAGTTGTATTCTGTAAGTCATATAATAGTTAAATTACAATTATAATTATCATTTGCAAAACAAAACTAAAAGAAATGTTTGTCTAATAAGTTAAAGTAATGATGATATGAGTTGTAAATCTAGCTTTAAAAGTTACAAATTACTGTACATCAAGATGGATTTTGTAAAGTTATAATGATCTATGTTGGAAATGATCTTATCAAAGTAAATTATTTTATATAAATAAGGTGGAAATGCCTCATTTAGAAACCACCCTACAAACATCAAGGTACCACATAGTAACCTTGAAAAGGTTTTCTTTGTAAATTTTTCTTTCGCAATATAAGACAACCTTTGCATTCAATATATTGCAAAATGTTACATAATTACTATTTTACAAAAATATGTTTCAAATAATTTCATTATACTTTTACAAATCTTATAAAGAAACCAAAATAAAATATTATATGTACTATTCTTTAATAATTAAAAGCCATAATTTATATTTTTCTAACAAATTAGGATATGTCAATTCTACCATTATCAAAAGTTTAAATTTGATCCCCAAAATATTATAGTTTCAAAATATTAACATGCCCGCAGTCTTTGCCCACCTACTGCACACTTTAGGAGGAATTGCTTGTGTTTATCCTCTATTCATAAAACATTAAAACCCCTCGTGTTTTGCAATTATAAAAAGAATTGTCTTGTTTACAATTATAAAAAAGATTAATCTCATATTACTTCGTGTAAAAAATGTATAAGTATTCTGCTATTTACAGTAACAAATTGATGAAAGCCAGAAACTTCATAAAAATCTAGGAAATTCTAATTCCAATTATGCAAGGATGATGATAGTCAAAGAAATGCTTAGAAGTCAATAACTACAAAACCTACCATAAACCATTACTACAATTAAATTTAAAAACCTCGGTACAAATGAGTTTTCTTCTAAAAAAGAGAAAATATTTATCAAAATGGGTGTTTTCTCCTTTTCTTTAATTTCAACTACTCTACCATAATTTATATTTACCAAAGTCTTTTTATTTTATAGTGATTAGAAAACACCTTTTTGGGAAAAAACTTTTGTACAAATGGATAAACAAAAGACTATCAAGGTGTTAACATACACAAGTCCCAAATGGTGAAAGCATAAACAAAATTCTGCTTTGTTCCTTATCCTCCAGATGCACTATCATGTCACTAATAAAATCGCCTTAACTAAATTTACTTTTCATTGAGTGAGCAGATAAGGTTTTATGTATCTCCAACAAGTCCCGAATGGTGAAGGCATAAACAAGTAGTAAACAACACCATTGACCCACCTACTGCCAAACCATAGAAGCGTAATAACAAGAGGTTAATAGGTGTTTCACAGATTCTAGGAGTTGCTAACATATAGGACATCCGACATAAGGCAGCCCCGACATTCACATACCTCTTCCTGAGAGCACCAGGGGTAGGGTCTCATTCAATCTCGGCCCTTCACGCGAAGATATTTTTTTACAACCTAATTATGTCATTAAAAGATAAAAAAATTAAAAGGATGGTTATAATTCGAAATAAGAGCTTGGATTGACTTAACCGAAAATACGTCTTGAGGGTCCACATTTCATGACCACCCACTGTTTGTTTGGTGAAAAGTGACTATATATTGACATTAAACTTTAATAATATGAAATCTATTTTGGATATGTTTGTCCATAGGCTTGAGAAACTTCTTCTGCAACAGATATTCCCATGTTTTTTGTAGTGAATTATAACGGATACATTGGATGCACTTACTTTATATGTGCAAGCAATTGAGATGATAACATGTGGTCATATAATGAGGTAAAGACATAATTATTGCCTGGACCAAGTAATTATGAAATTGAACAACCAAAAATTATATCAAGTTGAAATTGAAACATAAAATTAATTTATTTATTAGATTTTAATAATTTCCTGCTCCATGTAAAAATAAAATAAAGAGAAAGAGATTCTTAATGAATTTTGATATCGAATATTTATTAAGAAGGTTAGAGATTAGATTGGAAGATCTAGTATAATTGTTATTATTTATTGTTGAAACGTCCAAATCATATATGTTTACTATTATTAGTTTATCGTAGACTCGTAGTGTGTGTTTAGAAGTATAAACAAAAATAATATGTTATTAGTTTTAAAGTAAGCTAACAAAATTATCCTAACCTATAAATGAATTGATCAATGTGAGAAAATTTCATGATAAAATGTGGTGCATACACCAATGATACTTAATCCAACTGGTTAAGATAAGGTATCTATGACATGTAAATAAGGGGAGATCATGAGTTCAATTATCACTCTAAGCAAAATGCTCAGAGTTGATCCATGAAGCTTTTTTCAACAATGAGTTTTCGCATGAGGGGGTTGTGGGTGCAGTCCCGACTGGAAAACGGATAGGTGAGCCCGATTAAAATAACACTTATCTATCCGAAACAGGGTCACACATTTGTTGTTAAAAAAAGAGTGATGTATATATTAGAACTCAACCAAAATTGATGTAATCACGGTCTTTATATTAAATTTAATGTAGTAATTAATACATATACTAATCTTAAAGTGTTTATACAATTCACAATCTAATCATATTATGATTCACCTGTACTAATCGCGCAGTTAATACATCTGATTTAGATACGTAATCGGGTTCGCAACCTCCATGAACGCCAGTGTTGAAGAGAAGACTAAGGTGAAAATGATCTGGTGGAAAACATTGATGGTCTTCGAGGCCTAGGTATGTATGCAATAATGTGTACGTTGCTAAATGCTACTGCTAGCAAAGAAACAAATCTAACACCAAATTTAATTTTAAACAAAAAATTAATTGGGCAATTACTTTTTGTAATTGAGAGTCCCATTTTCACAACTTTAATTTGAAAGGCAATGGGGAAAAGTGAAACAACAATTGCTGGTGGTTTAAGCATCCCATCCCATGCATCATTAGTCAATCTTATCTCTAAAGTCCAATTTCAAAGATTACTTCCTAATCCAACTTAAACTTATTTGTCGGAGTAATCACTTTATTAGCAACTAGGTTAGAAATCTGTATATTATACAGGGTGAATAAATGTTATTTAAAAATATTTATTTTAAATAAGTCATCACAAGTATCTTAAAAACGTTTTATACATAAAGTAAAAATACAAAAGGATTACGTTTATCCAACCCTATTAATAATATTTAGTGAGATATGTTCAATATCATTACAGAACATAAAACCATTGCAAAAAAAAAAAGGCTAAACCTAAATCATTTAATTTTTGGATTTACAATTTATATCGATACAAAATTTCATAATTCTGAGATCCGCATTCATAAGTTAAATACATACCATACTATCAAACTAACGTATTCATATGTTTATTTTTACTTTGTATCTTTTACTTACACATGTATGGGTATTACAACCTAAACATAACTTACACATATGTAGATTATAATCGATCAATTTGGTTTATGCATTGATTTCTTTAAGTTCCAAAGAGATGGGTAACAATTTTTTATATATTTAATTTTTTAAATTGAAAAAAATCAATGGTTACTTTTTACATGTTCTTAGATCATTCTTATATTATACATTTGTTAAATATTGAATAAATTTTTTTAATGCTATTTAGGTTTTCTGACCTTATTTTAATAAACTTTTGAACCGAGATAAACTTTATGCTCACGATTTTCAAATTATATATGAACTACAGTGAAACAATATTAATTCATCTGGATATTTTACATAAACTTTTATTAACCTTTTGCACCGTACATCAATATATAATGTAACAAAATTTTCTTAAATTTACCATACATTTCTTGTCAACAATTTAATTAACGTCCTTAATCACCAAATAATGAAGATAATTTTTTTACAATGAAGTTTTCTTGCACCTAAATACCACCAACCTTACACTTGAAAGGATGTAAAATCACATCATTTTATGAAAAACAAACACCATATCATTATATCACAAGATCATAGATAGATAACAAAATTTAAAAGGTGAAGGGTTGGGTGTAATGGTAATTAGATAGGAGTTATAATAGTAAGTAGTAGGGTGTGCATGGTCGGTTTGGTTCGGTTTTGGCATAAATCCGAAACCAAAAACCCATATTTCGGTTTCTAGGTTTTTAAAACCGTTCGGTTTCGGTTTCGGTTTTTTCGGTTTTCGGTTTTCGGTTTTCGGTTTTTAACTTCGGTTTCGGTTCGGTTTTTGGTTTTGTTCGGTTTTACCATTTGTGCTTCAAGTTTTAGAAAAAAATTATTTTAAAGTAATAAATTTAAGCCAAAAACTTTGGCCTTACATTATTTTGTTGATCTCTAAATATAATCTATATAGTTTATTATTTTGTTGATCTCTAAATATAATCTATATATTTTTATAATCTACTTGACATTAAAATTAAATGCAGTTCATAAAATATACGAACAATATATTTAATAAAACATTTTAATCTATCAATTCAAATAAAAAAAATTAAATATTATTATTGAAACCTAAATATTTAATCTCTTTTAGATAACACAAGTTAAATAAGTAACTAATAGGCTAATAATTTTTATAAGTATATGATTACACCTCTAAATTTACAAGTTTGATTATATGGTTTCGGTTTGGTTTTTTCGGTTTTTGTTACAAGCAAAACCAAAACCGAACCGAAAAATTCGGTTTTTAAAAAATCATCAAACCAAACCGTCGGTTTTCTATCGGTTTCGGTTTTAACGGTTCGGTTACGTCGGTTATTTTGGTTACGATTCGGTTATTTTGATTTTTTGCTCACCCCTAGTAAGTAGTGTGCCCATCCCAACCAAAGGTTGTGGGTTGAGTCTTGATGGAAAGAACTCTTAAATTATCTATGTGTTCTCCATTTTATCCTAGTTAATCTATGAGTTGCTGTTCCAAAGAAAAAGATGATAAATTTAGGGTACATTACGAAAATGACCATTTGACCAAATCGAATTACTAAAATAAGGTCGAAAATGAAGTTTATTAAATAAAACAACCAATCCTATGGCTCCACATGTTCATCCCTCGCTGACGTGGCGAGGGACTATGGGAATTCATCGCCCAAAAAAAGCATGTCAGCGAGGGATTATGGGAATCCCTTGCTCACGTGTACATCCCTCGCTGACTCAGCGAGAGATTATGGAAATTCCTCGCCCAAAATTACGAAAATGCCCCCCTCACCCATAATTTAATATATATATATATATATATATATATATATATATATATATATATATATATAATATATATATATATATATATATATATATATATATATATATATATATATATATATATGTTTTTAACCAAAAAAATCCGTATTTTTAATTATTTATTGTTTTTAAATACATAAAAACTTAGTTTAATTTTATTTTCATCTATATGATACAATGTTTACCCTTAACAAAGTTCTCAAATCTTACATTATTCTCAACTTTTTTGTTATTTTCTTCTTAAAATTATCTTAAATCAGAAAATATCAGTTAATATCATACCATACAGTGATGGTAAATGTCATTTTGTAAACGGTGTTGAAGATTATCTACCATTAAAAGGTAAATAAGTATTATTTTTTATAAAATTATTAATAATTAAAAGTTACGAGATTTTAAGAAAATTTTAAAAAAGATTACAAATTTATCTTTTAAATAGTTTTATATTAAAAAATATAGATATTTTTTATATAAAATTCGTAAAATATGGGCGACATTAAAAAAATACTTACATTATTTTATATGAATTATTTTTCATATAATTAATAATAATTAAAATGTAGTCATTAACTTTTTAATTGAAACTTTTTTTATTTTAATTTTTTAAATTCGGGCGAGATTTTTGGGGGATATCTCGCTTAGGTGGAGAAGTGGGGAAGTCAAAAAATATTTTGATAATTTTAAAAGTTAAGTTTATTTTGGTAAGTTTTGTTGGTCAAATGACCATTATGATAATTTTCCCTAAAATTTAATCCTTTAAACTAATTTTCTAGTGGCGTGTACAGTTCGGTTATAAAACCAAAAAATAAGATTTTAATAATTAAAAGACTAATCAAATAATTATTGTCTTATTAATATAGCAACTGCTGGAAAAGAATTTACAAGCCTCCGATTTCAACTTCTTGTATGTTAACATTAATCACACAAGAAAAAAAAAATCCACGTTGAAACACCAATAGTAAGGGTGTAACTGGGAAAGAAGGAAAAAAAAACAAGTCATCGAACCACCTTTAACAACTTCTACATTTGTGCCTCAATAACTATACATGATCACATAATAAAATGCTGGAAAAATTTTATATCAAAATATAGATGAAAATACAGAACCATAGTATTGGGAATTTTATAAAGCTTCGTATTTTAAAGATGCATAAAACAATATATATATAAAAGTTATTAAGATGAAAAAAATTAAAGAATTATGTGTATGCATGTACCATGTCTCATAACTTGGTGAAAAAACTAAAAATATCAAAATTAAAATTCAAACCGTAATGTTAATTGATGCATGATGAAATTATATGTAAAAGTTTTATAAAAAAGATATTGTTTCAGAACTCATTAGCCGGCCTATGACACCACCGCCCCGGAAATCCACAGGAGGCGATGCAGCTCACAAGTACACCCAAAACCAAAACGTGGGGTTCCCCCACTTCGCAACAAAGGGCTCAAACCACTGGTCTAGGCCTACAAATCTTTGAGAAGATCACAAGGTGCTGAAGTGGCAGGATAGAGGGGTATGTATGTTTTTGTGAAAAGAATGCTCTTCTCATGTTATTGCTGAAAATAAAAAGCGAATTCCTCTATTTGATGTCGATTCACCCATACTTCCTAATCCTCGCCGTGGGCCGTTTGGTTTTCTCACACATTTCTATTTCTTACATTTAACCCTAAACCAAACCCTAAAACTCGGTTTTCAAAGACGGTCATGGCTCTTTGGTTTTCTTTGCTTTTTTAATTTTAGTCAGCTTCCTACATACACCTAATAATGAGCAGTCATGAACTAAAACCAGACCCGATCAAGTGCAGACGAGACCAAACCAAAATTTCGCAAAAATACAACCTATGACTAAACCGGTCCGGTCAAGGTCCATTGGTCCTATTTCCCTTGCCAATCACAGCTGGGTTAAAACACAACAGAATTGAACATGGAATACCTATTATGTTCAATCCCTTTTTAATCTATTATATTGTATAGTTGGTGAATGAGATACTACATTTGTTCTAAGGGGACATGTTGATTGATGGTAAAGTGTTATACACTGTAACAGTAGACCTCGACTTATTCTTGAAGGGATATTTAAACAACCGAAACATACACAATGCAATTGATTTGGGCCGGTTTTTCATATGATTAATTACATAATTAATTGGAAGAAAAACTCTTTTAGAAAAAAGTAAGTAGAGAGACGTTTTCTTGTAATGATAAAAGTGCAAATTCGATGATTGAAATAGTAAAATCACCAGCACGCCTTCATTATCACTATCCCTCCTTTACTCATCCAAAAGGTTTTGAAAAAAATAACAATATTATTTTCCTTATATGATCCAAAATAATGCAAAAATAATATGGTTATTCTATTTATTTTGTAATATATATACTTAACTACTAAAATCTAAAGCAAATCTTTGAATCTCATGGACCTCCATTGGTGTTTCTTCTATGGTTTCCTATTTCTGAGCTACACAAAACTCACTTCATGTGATCAAGAAGGTATACAAAAATACTAATGTTAAATTCATTTCAATATACCTTCAAAATTATTGTATTTGTGCATAATCATGCAACTTTTTTAAAGGCTTCTGGAGTTTATCATGTGGAGGAGCTACGAATTTCGTCGATTCTAACAACATTTCATGGGAGCCTGACAACGGTTACATCACCAAAGGCAACACTACAACGGTTAATCTCAACGACAATGCCACCTCATCAACATCTCTTCGGTTTTTCCCTGACTTGGGAACCCGGAAGTGTTACAAGCTACCGATGAATTACAAATCATTGGCATCTTTGATCCTTATTCGGGTCAATTTCATTTATAAAAACTATGATGGGCTTCAACAACCGCCACTGTTCTATGTTTCTTTGGGAACAGCCATTGCTGCTAACATTAACTTAGCAGTTAAAGATCCATGGGTTGAGGAGTTCATATGGCAACCTGACAACAGAGAGGTTCTTTTGTTATGCCTAAACTCGGTTCCAAACGGTGGGTCTCCGGTCATTTCTTCCATTGAAATCCGGCCGATGCCACAAGGTGGTTACTACAGTGGGATGGAAGGTTTTGCAAATAAGTTGCTTAGGAAATGCTACCGGATCAATTGTGGTTACACTAACGGCTCTATTCGGTATGATCTCTGAGTATGCTTATGACTAGAGGTAACAAGATGGGTGGGTTGGATGGGTCAGAATGTATTTCGATTGAAACGGATCGGGTTGTATTTGACGCCCAGCCATGTTGCATTCATATTTTAGTATTTCAGATGATTAATTAACACATCATATATGATCACAGAAATAAATTGCCCTAATAGTCTATATCTTTTAACATAACAATTTAGGAGGTTTTATATATTAAAAATAATTTTGGCCACATTTCACACCGCTTAAAGAGTTCAACCCGTATGACCCATTCCTCTTTTAGCTGATTTTCTATTAGTACGGGTCAGAACGGCCCAAATTGGGTTGTTTTGACCCAACAATAGAATATTGTCCAACTTTAGTTCTTTTCTTATAAACAACTAAAGTGAGCTCTATATTAAAAATAAACAATTTACAAGGTTGTATGTATTAAAAGTAACATTTGGACAACTTTCACTAGATATGAAGGGTTCAAACCATTTTACATAGCTTAACTTTTTAGTTTGGTCCATTTGATATGTTGATGATAAATACACAACCCAAATTGTCTCATTCATAAAATAGTTGAAATTGCCACCTCTAATTATAACTGCTCTAAGTTTAATTCTTGATTGTCTCCTAAAATGTGATCATGTTAATTTTAGGTACCCTTTGGACCAATATGATAGAATATGGGATCCTGATCAATATTTTTCACCTTTTCATACATCAACTGGATTCAAGACCGTGGGCACTTTTAATACTTGGGGTCTAAACGAGAGTCCTCCTCAACCTATTCTTCAAACGGGTAGAGTTTTGGCTAGGAGAGAAGGGTTGAGTTACATTTTTGCCCTGGAGAATACTGGAGATTATTATCTTATTTTATACTTTGCTGGGATTCTTCCGGTTTCTCCTACATTTGATGTACTGATTAACGGGGAAGTTGTTGAATCAAACTATAGTGTAAAAAGCTGGCAAGTTGGGAGCTTATATTTCTTAAGGAAAGGAATTAAGAGCTTGAATATTACTTTTAAAGATATTAGCTTCTACCCACTAGTAAATGCAATTGAGGTGTATGAGATTGTTAACATACCTCCAGAATCATCTACAACCGTAGGTTAGCCTCATCTGATTGCATAGCAGCATGTGCTGTACAACCTTCCAATGCACACCGTGGCATTTTTTAGATTCATTTCCTGTTACCAAAAATAGAAAAAGTGCCCACAAAGTCACATTTCAAGAACGTTGTAGGGTTGTACGGCATAACATTCTGAAGCATGTCATAATTTTATTATAACCTGCCTTTATCCATGCCCTTTTGCAGTTTCAGCTCTTCAAGTAATTCAACAGTCAACTGGGTTGGAACTTGAATGGGAAGATGATCCATGTTCTCCAACACCCTGGAAACACATACAATGTGAAGGAAGTTCAGTCACATCATTGTATGCAATAAATGTGTCAAAGTTCACAGGAAAATAGACTTTATATGAATATTTTTTTTTTCATTTTAATTCTAATTCCTATGCTTTCTCCTTGACTTGTTTGTAGGGAACTATACGACATCAACTTGAGGTCAATCAGCCCAACATTTAGCGACCTATCCGATCTAAAAACATTGTGAGGAACTAGAAAAGAGTATACAAGTAGCTTAATTTGGTTTATAAAATTTAAGTTCTCACATTTCATTATACTGGCAGAGATTTGCATAATACATCACTTACAGGAGAAATAGAAAACCTGGGCAGCTTAAAGAATCTTGAAAATCTGTAATGTCCATGCAACTTAAGTTCAGATTCTTTATTGTTTCTTTAATCTAAGAACCATAAATTTAGAAAATCTTGCCCTAAATATGCAGGAATCTGAGTTTTAATAAGCTAACATCATTTGGCAATGATATGGATGGCTTAATCAGTCTTCAAATTCTGTAAGTTTTGTCTCAGTCATATTAAAAAGATGGGTTCAAAGCGTTCTTGTATGATCAGTTTCAAGCCAAATTACTTTCTGTAGGGATCTGAAAAATAACAGTCTAGAAGGTTCAGTTCCTGAAAGCTTTGGAGACTTGAAGAATCTGCACCTACTGTAAGTTAATCATCAGTTTTTTTCTCATCAATTAACCAAGAGAAAATCTATCCTTCCTCCACTAAATTTAATGGAATACTAGGGTTCTGGAAAACAATCAATTACAAGGCACGCTCCCAAAGGCATTGAACAGAGATAGTCTAGAAATAAGGTTTGTATCTAGATTATTTTTTTGCTACTTTAGATCGGTCTATGTCCCCTAACAGTGGTATTTTGGAACTACTTATTAATAAATGGGTTGATTCAGGTTATCTTTTAGCTCTAACGGGTCATATAGAATTATAGATTAAATTTTTTTAAAGAGAAACACTAAGAACTAACAGAATGAGTTGAAAAGATTCACCCAAAGTGTATTTTAATGCATAAAACCTTTTAATTCATTTTATTTAAAAATTTGATGTTTGTAATCATATCTGACTGTACTTATGTATTAAGAAAAAGTAAGTTTGGACAAGTTCCGGCCAACCCATGCGACCTGTTTAGACTTGGTTTCACAACCCACCCATTTTATCTAGATACTAAATCTGACGCAAAGGTTTTGTGCAGAACATCAGGGAATCTGTGTCTTAGCTTCTCCATGTCTAAATGCAATAATGCTACAACCAATGCTTCAATTGATGCACCAAAAGTTTCAGTCTTTGACAAGAAGAAGCAAAATCTCCACAGCCATTTAGCAGTTGTACTTAGTGCAGTTGGAGGAGTGCTTCTTGTTCTTATTATTGTATTCATTTTAATTTTTTATACACAAGGAAAAATAAAAATAAAACAGGATTTAAAAGCAAAGAGAGCTTGCAAGCTGACCTGCAGATGATGAACTGTAATGCAGCAAAAGCCTTCTCCTACAGAGAAATAAAAGTAGCCACTCGCAACTTTAAGAAGGCTTTAGGCCGTGGTAGCTTTGGGTCAGTTTACCTCGGAAAGCTTCCAGATGGCAAACTTACAGCCGTCAAAGTTCGATTTGATAAAACACAACTTGGGTCTGATTCTTTCATCAATGAGGTCAGTGAATTATCTAAACTTCTAGCTACTGCTTCAGAAAAGTGGTATGGATCAGAAGGGTAACTTTTGGAATGAATTGGTTTGACCCAAAATACTTTTTTCCAGGCCTTTATAAGTCATTAGTGTGTCAAATTGAATAACGTGATTTAGAATATTTATGTTTCAAAAAATACAATTTGGGATACTTTAAACCTGTTTGAGATAAAACACAGCCAAAAATAGACCTTTTAGTTTGAGTAAACAGGCCGAAATTACGTCTATGATTCTGACACATTGAAGGACTCATGTTTTAGGTGTCCCTTTTGTCTTCAATTCATCACCCAAATCTTGTATCCTTGGAAGGATATTGTAGTGAATCAAAACAGCAAATACTGGTTTATGAATATCTACCTGGTGGATCTTTAACTGAGAATCTTTATGGTAAGCTACTAAGCTGTTAACATGTCAAGTCCTGCCTATAAACCCTACATTTCTATCATTTAAGTTGCTATTTATCAGGAGCAAATAGCAAAAGAGTAACACTAAGTTGGGCTCGTAGACTCAAGATTGCAATTGATGCTGCAAAAGGTACAAACTCGTATCCAGTAATGTAAAAAAATTCAGCAATCTTAAGTGTTAAAACTGATATATCATGCAATCTGTAAGGTCAAACTCATTTGTTGACTTCTATAAATAGGTTTGGACTACCTGCACAACAGGAGTGAACCACGGGTCATCCACCGTGATGTGAAGTCTAGCAATATATTGTTGGATGGAGATTCGAATGCTAAGCTTTGTGACTTTGGTCTATCAAAACAAGTAACTCAAGCAGATGCAAGTCATGTGACCACTATGGTTAAAGGCACTGCTGGCTATCTTGATCCTGAGTATGCTTCTCTTTTTTTTTTTGGTCAATATCCCTATCAATCAAGTGTATTCAATAACATAAATGCAACATTTTAAATCTACACAGATATTATGCAACTCAACAATTGACCGAGAAGAGTGATGTTTATAGTTTTGGAGTTGTTCTTTTGGAGCTCATTTGTGGTAGAGCACCATTAAGGCGAACCGGATCACCAGACTCATTTAACTTGGTTTTATGGGTACCCAAAATTCTTCTCAGCCACCATATAATATTGTACTTACAGGTGGCAAGATGGCTGGGTTTGGTGGGCTGGGTAAAGGACCAAAACAGGCCACATCAAGTTGGGTTGATATGCCAACATTTTGTCTTTTATAGGAAAAAAATACAAATAATAAATGTGCTAACTACGGACCAGAGAGCAATACTTTTACAATAATAATTTAACAATTTGAATAGATTGATCCAGGAGGTTGTGTGCAATAAAAATAGACTTTGGGAGGGTTTCGACCTGCTTGACCTGTACCATTTTAGCTAACTTATTTTTTGACCCATTTAAGGTTAGACACAACCGAAATCAACCCATTCAAAATGGGTCGACACTGCCACATCTAATACTCGCAGGTTTGTTCAACTAATTTGGGAATTTTGACAGGCGAGGCCCTATCTGCAAGCAGGTGCATTTGAGATAGTGGATGAGAGCTTGAAAGGAACATATGATGAGGAAAGCATGAGAAAAGCAGCTTCAATTGCATCCAGATCTGTAGATAGAGATGCGTCACAGAGACCAAATATTTCTGAAGTAGTTGCTGTGCTTAAAGAATCCTACAGCATCCAGCTTTCATATCTTGCAACAGTCGGACTTCCCACTTGAGAGAGGATAATTTACAAGAATCATTAATCTTCTAGAGTTGTATGTAATAGTACATTAAACATGTGAGTTGGCAATCATGTGTATTATTTATTGGATATATATCTTACCAAGCAAAATAAGAATATACAGATAGAAAAAGGAGATATCTAATCAGCATCATAATATAACAGTCTTACATCACTTGAATCTATATCATTTCATATAGAAGATATAAGAATATAAAATTACAAAGGACATACAGCTCTTGTCAGTTGAAAAATGAGCTATCTAAATAGCTATACACCAATGTTTGCTTCTTTCTAGATTTCTTATCTCTCACATAAACTACAATCCTGAACAGAGATGAACCAATCAATTTAAAGAATTGACTATTTACCACTTTGAATATATTATATTGTTTTATATAACTCTAATGTTATGCCTATCTAATCCGTGGTACCTCATGAATTGAGCTGAACTGATAGCAAGGTTAATTAGACTTGCGTTGTCGCAGGTAAAAGACCAATGCTGTTGACGCTGCTACAGCATACGGGAACATGGTCCATATTCCCTGTTTAATTACACAAATTATTAGCTAGCTTAGTACTAAAAAGAAGCAAGAATTTGGGGTAAAAAGTATATTCTTACCACTACTGTGGCAACCGTGGCTAGGGCAAATACAGGGCGTTCTCTCAGTAAGAAACCAATTCCAAGCTGAGATGCAGAAGAAAAACAGAATACATTTTGTAATTATTGCTAGCTTGGCGCCTTGGCCATAGCTTAAAAGCCACGTAAGGGTTTGCGTGTTTATGATAATAAGTGTAAGAAGCTTGGTTTTAGATTGTGTGATGCGCGAAACACAACAAACTGTAAGGGTTTGGGCGTTCTCTCAGCAGCACATCACGCATTATGTGCACATTTTAAAACCAAGGTAAGAAGATGTCAATTATTTGAAGACAAAAGTTAATAATAACCTGAATCGGAAGAGTAATCAAGCCACCACAACAAACTCCAGCAAAGAAACACTCAGGGGATATATCCTGAAATAAATGAGAAGCAAGGTATACAAAATTCTGCTTTAAATGGTAAATTAAACCATGATGTCTATTCAACTTTGTCATTTTAAAAAAGTTACTAATATCATATTCTGATATTCAATATGTAAATTAGTAGAATTCAGCCTACAAACAACTTATGTTTATATGATGTTGAAAAGTAAACAGTCAGTGTATAAAAACAGGTGTTCACTGACCAGGGCCCCAGCAAAGAAAGATGTTGGATTTCTCACTCCAAGAGAAAATCGTTCAACTGCACATTATAATGTGAAAACAGTCACTATACAGCAATTCTAACGCAGTTCAGCAACCTCTATTAGCTCACAGTTTTTTTTTGTTCTTGTAGCGTAAGCAGAAAGCAAAATCTGATTATAAACAGCTATTTATATGTTTAACCATGCCAAATGCCAAAAACCCGAGAACAGGATGACAGGGAATAAACGTGTGCTCTGAACTAACCAAAACCAATGAGATTCCCGTATTTCTGAACAAGGCGAGTAAGGCCAACTGCTTTGTCTTTGCTAATTCCTAACTACAATCATTGTTAAAGTTTAATCAAATTGTTTCATGAAGCAATATGCATGTCAAAGTACTAAAGGTATCTAGGAAGAAACAAACCTTTGAATAAACATCATCAGATGCACCAGATTTCTTAAAGAGCCTCCCAAGGTAGAACGGTATCATATCACTAATACAAACTCCCCTGAGGTTTACTCTTACAATTATCATGCAATTTGTGAAAAATAGCACGTGAAAATTTTCTTGTTACTTCTATATAAGATTGAGAACTCTAAATTTTGATATTTGTTTAAAGACATGCACTAACCAGTATACCCACAAAACAGTGGATAAAATATGTGGGGCACTTTTAGAAAATGATTCAACAAACGACTGCCACGTCCCATCTACTGACAGTGTCCGTGCCAAGGAAATGCCAACCTACAATATCCAACACCGGACATTTATAAACAACAAGGTTTTCTATATATGTCTGTTTGAATATACGGAAGAAAAATCACACACCCATATGTTCAAAGCCTCTTCACTGATGAAAAGTCCACATCCCGCAGCCATTAGCAGCCAAAAATAGACCCATCTGGCATGCATAATTGCATACATTAAAAAAGGATTTATTATAAAACAATGTCTGTTTGTCTTCCAAGGAATATCATCAGCAGGAAGTTTGTTGCATTCACATTATATGTCAACAAAGTCTAACTCAGTTATTTAAAAAGTGACCCAGTGAAATATCAATATACCCCGGAGTGTATTCTGGAAGTATGACTCTGTATCCAAAAACATTGAAAGAAAAACCAACACTGGGTACAGCAGATGTAGATGCATCCCTAGCCAATATTTGAATTCCAGAAGTGGGCCCCTGATTAGGCTGCTTGAGACATATAGATAACAGCGTAACTGTTGCGGCTATACCTAGGAGTATTGCTAATTGTGCCAGCAATGAGCTCCTAGTACCGGTGGTTTTAGTTTCTTGACTCCCAAGTATGGCATCAACAATCTCATCTTGCCTCTCAGAGCTATCTATGTTGCTTGCAGTACTAGAATATTCTTCATCGTCTTGCTTAATGCTCCTAAAACTTAAGATAATGAATGAAATTCAACATGTACGCGTATATGATTAGTAAAAAAGCATACTGTTATACAGCTTTACTTTGCTAAGATTAGCGGCTCTCTTATAATACTTTAACAACAATAAATACCAATTTATAAATAGCATTGTTTTAAAAATCAGTTGAGGTGTGCGCCTCGAGGCGAGGCGCCTAGAAAACGTGTTTGAGGCGGCGCCTCAGGGGTTTATGTGGTACGTGCGCCTCATGGGGCTGAGGCGCTAAGAAAGGGTGCGCCTCAGGGGGTTTCCTGTTTGTTTTTGATGTTTTAGACTCTTTGTGTCAATTTCAAACATTCAATGTCTTTTTAATGTTTTTGATGAATCCGATTATGAAATTAGTCTGTATTTTATTTTTTACAAGATATATAAATTTTAAATTTGTTTTTGAATTTCGCCTCGGGCTTACGCCTCGGTTCGCCTCGAGGCTTACGCCTCGTGAGGCGAAGGGAAAACGCCTTAGAGGCTCGATTCCGTACTTTTGAACCTTGATAAATAGCGTGTGATTTTGCATCTCTCAATAGTTATCTAGCACAAATTGACATATGGAAACATATATCAGTTCAACAAACTACACATGTGTCATCTGCTCTTCACTTTTCATCAGTCAAGACAAACGTCAATAAGAGTGGCAAAAGATGTGTTTTAATCAAGTCTTAAACAGTATACACCACTGTTTTCTATAAATTGTATCTAGGTACAATCTTCTAAACCCCTTCATATAATAATTAACAACGGGTTACAGAAACGTACGTTTTGAGCTAACATACAATTAATTTTCACATAAATTAAAGTAGCAACTAGCAAGTCCACAATACTAACTCATATAAATTTTGTTTTTCATTCACTTTCTAAACTCCTAAACCATGCCAAATAAGACTAACACAGTTCAATTTCACCACCACGGAGCCCTAATTAACAACAAATCATGTCCAATACGACAACAACAATGGCAATGCTAACAAACGGTATAACATGAAGAAATATCACCACCTACATACAAAATTTCACAAAACAGTTACCAGTGTTTCGAACGTTTAAACAAATTTTGCGAACTGTTAACGCCTAATTGTCCATTTCTCGATACCAGCGTACCACCAGTCAAATTAAGGCTACTGATCGAGCGATTATCGAAGCAAAACTTGGACGACGGTGGTGTAGGGTTCCGGTGGTGCAACGATGAGCTTGCGACGGAAAGAACCACCGACATTGACGACGGTTGTGTGGCGGAGCTACGGTTGTTGGCCACCGTGAAGTATTTTGTGACGATTTTGGACGCGGTTTTTGGAAGATTTCAAGCGTGTGGTTGAAGACTTGTGTGTAGAAGCTTCTGGGCCAGTCCATGATACTTGGGCTTTATGTTACTGGCTGTTATTTGTTAATGGGTCCTAATAATTAGACACCCAAAAATTTAAATCGACACCCGCCTATACGTCGCGTATGGGTCCATACGCGGCGTATAGGTCCCTCCAATTATTGCCAATTAATGCCAAGAATTCCACGTCACATCAGTGACCCTATACGCCGCGTATGGACCCATACGCGGCGTATACCCTTTTCAGAGACAAAGCTGTAAAGTCAAATCAGTCAGGACTATACGCCGCGTATGGACCTATACGCGGCGTATAGCACTTTGTCGTATAGGGTGGTACGCAACACCACCGACACCTATACGCGGCGTATGGGCCTGTACGCAGCGTATAGGTGTCGGTGTTGTTGCGTACCACCCTATACGACAGAGGGCTATACGCCGCGTATGGGTCCATACGCAGCGTATAGCTTCATCTGAAGCTTTGATTTGACTGATTTGACTAAAGGCTATACGTGGCGTATGGACCCATACGCTGCGTATATGCTTTATTTCGGATTGTGGTGACGCGACTGAAGATTCTTTCGATTATATATAAACGCAACGAATGCGTTCATATTTCATTCATATCGTTCATTTTTCGTTCATTTTTCGTTCATATTTCGTTGTAGAAGATGGAAACTGTTGATATTAACTGAAGAAATTAGCGTTGTGTGGTTCAACATTTTCTTCTGTCGGATAATTACTCGGTAAACATTTGATTCTTATTTCGTTAAGTATTTGCATACATATATACATATATTTGAATTGCATACTTAAAAAATCGTTTCAACTAACTCGGGTTCCATCGATGCTAGTCGGTTACGGTAAACTTAAATAAATTTTAAGCTTTTTTATCATAGCCGACTAGTATCGTGGAACCCGAGTTAGTTGAAATGATTATTAAGTAATCAAGACATTTATGTGTACGTAAGTATGTATATAAAAGAAATAAGAGTTATAGTTTTAGAGAAAAATTATTATTTTGAAGAAATAGTTGAACCACAAAACTCTATTTTCTTAAAAAAATCTCATTTGTGTTATAGGCTGCCAGGGAACGTTTAGCACGGTTGAATTTGAAGTGATCCAAGATTATTCTTTCGTTATGTCGTTTTGGGATAGTAACTATTTGTTTGGTGAATATTCAAGCGTTTCGTACGTGTCAGAAAGTAATCAAGATGATTCGTACGTTCAATCTGGTTACGAATTGCCAGATTTAAACCAACCTTATGTTCCCGATGATGAGATTGAGTTTTGCCGAGAATCAAGTTATGACTCGCAACAAAGTAATATAAACTATCTCTCGAGTGCTGAAAATCAAAACACGAAAATATCGTTTGAAACATGTCAAGAATTTTTATCACTCGATGAGCTAGTTTCTTGGGTTGTTAATAGGAGACGTGATAATGGTTATGTTATTATTACACGAAGATCGAAGAAAAAGGAAGGTCAGGTCGTAAAGGTGTGGCTTATTTGTGATCGTGGTGGTGAACACAAAAGTAAAGCAACAATTAGACGATCTGGTAGCAAAAAAATCGGATGTCCTTTTAAATTAGTGGGGATATACGACAACAAACGTCGTTCGTGGAAATTAGAGGTGAGAAATGACGAACATAACCATGATCCCGCCCAACATATGGAGGGGCATCCATTTGTAAGAAGGTTTTCTCAAAATGAATTCAATTTGGTGGAAC
Organism: Flaveria ramosissima; assembly: GCA_025215565.1. Taxonomy (NCBI): domain Eukaryota; kingdom Viridiplantae; phylum Streptophyta; class Magnoliopsida; order Asterales; family Asteraceae; genus Flaveria; species Flaveria ramosissima. Next base: position 8,027,712 of record CM046039.1, read on the forward strand.
AACTTACCGATCAGAACATGGAGCCTCGTAACATCTTATCAGCTTTGAAAAAGCAAAATCCAAATAACGCATCCATAACCAGAGACGTATACAACGCTCAATATAAGATAAGAAGTGAAAAGAAAGTCGGTGAAACACCAATGCAAGTTTTAGAAAACCTTTTATCTTCTAAAAGGTATGTTTATTACACCCGAGAAGATCCCGATACAAATACCGTAGAAGATATATTTTTTTGTCATCCAAAATCATACGACACTTGGCGTGCATTTCCGCACGTGCTGATGATAGACGCGACGTATAAAACAAACATGTACAAACTTCCGTTTGTTCAGATTGTTGGTGTGACCTCGACACACAAGACATTTTGTGTTGCTCATGCATTTATTAGTAAAGAACGAGAAGATAATTTTGAGTGGGTGCTTAATAGATTGAAAGATACGTTAAATAGGTGTATGGAGCCGCGGGTCATAATAACAGACAGAGATCTTGCTTTAATGAACGCATGTGGTAAAGTATTTCCAAATGCTTCAAAGTGTTTATGCAGGTGGCATATTAACGAGAATATCGCGAAACATTGTAAAGCAAGTTTTCCGAAAGATGACTGGCGAAAGTTTAAATATACATGGGCACGTTTGTGTGAGTCTCCCACGACGGAGATTTACGAGTATAACTATAACCTTCTTTACGAACAACTAGTTGAAGCGAACCGAGAAAGTAAGTTTTTCATTACATACATACATACATACAATACTATTAAATATAACAGTTAATTTGATTTTTTTTAATATATTTTCAGGAGTATTGTCATATATAAACAAAAACTGGTTAGAGAATTACAAGAAAATGTTTGTATCAGCCTGGACTAACTCAAACCGCAATTTTGGTCAACACACAACAAACAGAGTCGAGAGTCAACATGCAAATTTAAAGAGATATCTTAAATCAATAAATAGCTCACTGGATAGACTCGTGGAGTTTGTTGATCAATTGGTGAACGCACAAGAGGTAAATTTAAAAGAAAGTTTTGAGACAAGCAAAATTAAAACTATGACTCATCATAATCTCCCGTTGTTTGATTACCTACGAGGCAAAGTGTCACACAAAGCTCTTGATTTATTAGTTGCCGAAAACACTAAATTGCATGTGATGCGCTCAGCAAATGCAACGTGTGGTTGTCAGCTTTTCACTAGTTGTGGGTTGCCTTGTGCTTGTCGGCTGGAAAAATATGAACATTCTGGTAATAGTCGTTCCATATTTATCATTTTTTTGTTACAGTAATGATTTTATATAGATTTATAATTTATAATGCAGGCACTAAAATCCCATTAGATGCAATTGACGTGTTTTGGACGAAGCTTGATACAATTAAACCATCATTTATGGAGAATGAAGAAGTCGATTTTGAAAAAGAAATGGAATGGGTGAAACAACAAGTAATGTCACAACCCGCTCCTGTAAAATTTAGTTTGGTGGAGAAAATAAAAAAAATTGTGTATCCATGGAAGAACAACAAAAAACCGCCTGTTATTCAAACAGATATTCGTGGTCGTCCAACGTTAAAGGTTCAACAGCAAAAGCTAGACACTCAACATAGTACGTGTGACATACCAAGACATAGCTCATATACCGGAAGAACAACTTCAGCAGTAAAGGGAAAGAAGCCTGTCATACAACGTAGTCGTTCCACATCGTCTAAGGTGTCACAAAGTACCAATGACTTTTCATCGATTGTCGGAGATCAGCAATTACACAATATAAACAGGTTAAAGAATTGGATTCCTTCAATCTTTCATCAGTATATTTCACGTATACAAGATGTTCGACCCGATGGTAATTGTGGTTTTCGATCTATAGCTTTGGGGTTGGGGTTTAATGAAAATAAATGGATGTATGTGCGTCAACAACTTTTAGAGGAGTTAGACACACATGAATTTAGTTACAGAGAAGTTTTCGATACTTTGTACGCCGGACAGTATAATGAATTGCGTCACACAATAGATTGGCAACGTGTGGAACCTGCGCCAGAAGAACATTGGATGATAATGTCGTATACAGGAATCGTAATTGCTCAAAGGTTTGGTGTTATTTTTCATCTATTAAGCAATAACGGTTGTCAGACATTTTTCCCCTTATGGGCTGATCCGAACAGTATGATGCCTCATCATGTCGTTTCGATTGTTCATGTCAACAATAATCATTTCGCCCACGTTAAATTAGAAGGAAATTATCCGATGCCTACGTTAAGTAATCTTTGGCTTCTTAACCGAAACGTACGTGCTGCAGAATGGGAGATTATGTATAGGAGTCGTATCTCGGCATACAATACAATAATAGAAGCTAACCGAGGTCCACCAGCTTATATAAATTTATTTAAAAAAAAAAAATTCCTATACGCCGCGTATGGACCCATACGCGACGTATAGGTCCAACCGGCCCCATTAAAGGGACATCTTCTCAGAACCGCTCACCCCACCAAACATTTTCAAACTCAAAAACTCTCTCGTATAGATCGATACTACACGTATTGTTCGGTGATTTCTCTACATTCACTACTTCAGGTATGTATTCTTGTTCTTATACCTTTGTTATGTCAATCATACGCTTATTTAAACGTTAAACGGATGTTAAATACCTGCTGAAATGGATCTGAAAAACTGTCGTTGAGGAACTATTGAGGAGTTTGCTGTTGTCTCGGGACTTTATCATGAGCCGGAGACCGTTACCCCTCTATTTACAGAGGGGATTACTGAGATGGAGGAGAACCGATTGAGAGATTGGTGGCCTCAAATTGCCGACGGTCCGTTTCAGAGGACTAAGGGCAGGGTCACTGGTATTAGAGATCCTCTTATCCGTTATTTGCATCGGATGATCGCCACATCCATCACGGCACGTGGCAGGAGTCGGGAGTGGTGTACCATTCCCGACTTATTTTACCTTTATTGTTTGATTACGGGGACGAGGTGCAACCTGGCGAGATGTTTAGCTGAGTATTATGCTTCATATTATCATCGCCAGGAGCGAGGAGTCGTGTATGGCGGCGCGTACATTACGATGATTGCGCGTTGTCTTGGTTATTTGCCTGCCCATACTGCTGACGTATCCCCTCCGATCGAGCCGGAGAGATTAGATCGTCGTACATTATACAGCATGCGTATTATACGCCAGTTTCCGGGTGGCATACGGTTCTCTCTTCGACCCGGTGAGATCTGGCATCCTGCACCTGTCCAGCAGGTCGGCGATGACCATCCACAGCAGCAGCAGCAGCAGCATATTCCGCATGCCCAGCCGCCGCACGACCAGCCGCCTCCTCAGCCATAGTTCCCTAGACATATTTATAGAGATGTGAGGGTGCCTGCACGTATTGAGACATTTATGCAGGAGATTACCACGAGATTACGTGATCAGGGTCGTCGCCTCGATCGAGTTGAGGATCTTATGGATTGGCACGTTCAGCTTGAGATTGCACGAGCCCGTGCTGCTGGTATTGATCCTCCAGACTTGCCACCGCGTCGACATTACCCAGATTCACCGTAGTTTTATCTTGTATTGTACTTTTATTTTGTTATGTATTTAAAAATTTCGTTATTTAATGTACTTCGTTATTTAATGTTTGTTATGTTTTATATGTTTTATTTGTTAACGAATATTAAAAATTATCGATTAATATGTTAGAAAATATAACTTATACATAAATAGTCAACCAAATTTAACATACAAATTAAAGACGACAAAAATAACCCATACGCAATATACTCATTCACAAATACATAGAAATATTGCAAAAAAAATGGTTTGACCCAATACGCCGCGTATGGACCCATACGCGGCGTATAGCCTCCTGTGACACGCGTCTTGTCGGTGTCTTATCAGAATATACCCTATACGCCGCGTATGGGTCCATACGCGGCGTATAGGGAATATTTCGCAACCCTATACGCCGCGTATGGACCCATACGAGGCGTATAGGGTCAAAGGTGTTGATTTAAATTTTTGGGGTGTCCAAATAAAATCACCCTTGTTAATATATATTTTCTGGAATAAATAATAAAAGCAATTAATAATGGTATACATAATTTTACTAGTACATATATCGTATATTACACAAGTTGAAAAAAATATAATATTAAACAGTTTGTAGTAAAAACTAAATTTTATAAATAATATTTTTATATAAGATAGTTTGTGTTGGTTTAAGTAAATACTTTAAGTAAAAATAACAATAATATTATTTTAAACTTTCGTTTTATTAAAATTGTGTTTTTTAATTGTTTTTAAAACATTTTGGTTTTTCTTCTGAATTTCATTTTAAAAATAAGAATCGTCCTTATAAAACTTAGAAAAAGGTTCTAAAATAGTTCGTATTTTTAAACAAGACTTTTCTTTAATAATATTTTTGTCTCTTTGCATTTTTTTAAGTGTGGTTTTTGAAAAAATAAAATCCAAGTTATAATTTTTACAATATCTATTTTTGATTTTGAAATATTCTAAATAGTATAATCACTATATATATTATTATCATTTATTAGAAGAGATAGACGAAAAATATAAATGAAAAAGCATAATATGTTACACGTGGCATCTCAAAACATTCATTTATTATAGTTAATAGAAGATATGTCAAATCTAATATTTGGATTTTATATTATTGTATCTAAGTAAATTTAACAAGTAGATGTGAACTCACATGATATAAAGATTTAAGTTTAAAGATATATAAATATAAAAATTTGGCAACGATGTAAAAATTTTATAAAACGAGAACGGAAAATCGCAAACGAAAACACGGAGCGGTTTTGATAACTTACCGTGCTCTTTTGAATAAAATTTTAATCAAAATGTAGATAAATATATATTTGTCTCATGGTTTTGAAAAACATATAATTGTAGATAAAAATAAACATGTGACAAGGGCATATTCTTATTTTTATAATAAACTGTATTTTGAAAGTTAAAAAAAAAACTGGAATTAGCTTTGGAATTACATTTGTTCTTCTATCATCTATGTATTAGTTTTAACAATCTGGTTTTGAATAATAGTATAATACTCACACCCAAATGCTGATAAAAATAAGCAACTCGTAATGACAAACTCAACTTTTTATAAAGCATTGTTTTTTAGGTGGTAAGAGGACCATAAAAACATTTGTGAAATTACAAAATGTTGAAGTAATTTTGACAGCTTGTATGTTTGTATTTTAGTGATTTGTACATAATTATGCATAACTTGGTTTTGAATAAAACCTAAATCAAAACTTAGATAAATATAAGCACGTCACATGTTTTTATTTTGAATCATATAAATTCTAAAGTTATATAACTAAAAGGAAATTTATGTGTTTGTCATGTATAAAACATTGGTTGCGTAAAAAGATGGGAAAAAGCAAAGAAAGAGTGGAGCATAAATAATGTATAATTAAGGGTGTGGATTTATAAACTTCCCAAAATTATAAACTAACATCTCAAACGCGTCGTATAGGGGGTTGTATAGCCATTTAAGGGGCGTATAACCCATCTGACAGCCCCTTAAACTTTTTCTCGTAGTCAGTGTCGAAATTTGCTATACGTGTCGTATAGCCCTATATGTGTCGTATAGAGCTATATGAGGCGTATAGCTCTCTGACAGCCCCCTGATTTTTTATCGTTTTCAGTGTATTCGACTCTATATGCCACGTATGGACCTATACGTGGCGTATAAGGGTGTCAATTTATCTGAGTGTGTGTCTCTATATTAAGACCCATAATTAATGCTAAAGGATTATAGTAAGTTTAAGAATTTAGGTTAAAACGGCTATAATAAATGCGTTTCAAGACTTGTGAAGTGTGATTTTAAAGGGCGGATAGTGTTCATTAACCTTTAAAGTTATTATATATACAATGACGTATGAAATAATTTTTCTTATTTATAATTTTAAAAAGTAGTTTTTTGATTTTATTTTAATGAAAAACTTACGCTACTTCAAAATTATAAAATGACTTTTTACTATCGTTGAATCTGGTTATATGGGTTTACCTTACCGCTGGCCTACAAGTCAAGCGGCTTGAATTTTTTTTCTAATTGCAAGTTGTTGTTTAATATTTTTTTTAGAGTGAATTGTCGTTTTCCTCCTTATAGTTTGGTCATATTTGTCATTTTCATCCAAAAAAGTTTTTTCTTACATTTGTCTCCCCAAGGTTTGAAATAGTTGTCATTTTCATCCAAAAACTTGAATTCCATGGTAAAACTTTTTATTAGCAACACGTAAACATAAATTAGGATTTCGTTTTTATATAAAAATTTACGTAAGTACCCTTTTAACGATGAATATTAACATTTTAAAACAATGGAGTTAATATTTTTGGATGAAAATGACAACATTTCCCAAAGCCAAATGCAAGAAAAACATTTTTGAATGAAAATGACAAATGTGACCAAACCACGGGGAGAAAAATGACAATTCACTTTTTTTTTATTTAGAAAAATATAATACCCAACTATATAACTGGTTTACAGAAATTAAAGAATTTCAAACTATAACTTTCTTTAAAATAAATGTGAAAAAAAAGTTGATCTTTTATTTTGCTTTCTCACCTTAAACACTTTTTTATTAACAACAACATCCATCTTTGTGAGGACGTGACAGAAAGGTTTTCCGGAACTCTCGACAATCCCTCTCAATTCTTTGTGAGGACGTGAAAAGTTCCAGTTATTTATGGGTGAAAACCAGATCAAGACTTTATAATTTAAATTGGGATAGTTGGTGTAAATTTCAATTGTAATATACATTAGTTGTATGTCCTTCTTTGTTTTTCTGCTGTAATTTGCCCTTGTTAATCTCTAGCTGATCTGGGCTTTATTTGCTTAATAAAATTTTGCTTTCCAAAAAAAAACAACCATCTTTATCATCACCATGAAATATATGATGACGACTCTCTTTATCCTCAACATGGAGACAGCAATGGCAACTTATCTTCTCTCAATATCGGGAAACATGTTTGAGATTTTGATACGTGTTTTAATTTATGACAATTATGGGCTGTAACTTTGTGTCTTTAACGGATCGTTTTTTTTATAACTTCATTAATTAAAAAAAAGTATAATAAATCGTCATCTTATAATGTTTGCAACAAATTATATTATCTGATCTTATGAGCTTTTTTCAAGTGTTACACACTAGAGTTTTTTCTTTTATTTAATTTGTCTAGGTGCCAAAGCTAAAAAGGCTAGTTATATGGATTGAAAAAAATGATTTGAATGCATGTTTGTAATATCTACTAAAAACGTAGAGGATGAGTAATTTGTATTGTTTTATTATTATAACTTAAACTATGTCTCAGTTCTTAAGATTAAAATTCTAAAAAGAAATCAATCCAATGTGTTGCTACACCCAAATCCAGGTCGGGCCTTATCACCGGGTATGGCTGAGCCTGGACTCCGTGACTCATTCCCGAACTTTAAACCTGGCTGTAGATCTACGTTAGAGGGCCCGGGGGATTTAACCTCGAAGGTACTCCAACGCTCAAGTCAGTACCAAGTATTATATAGTCAAGCATAATGTATATACTAGTGGGCTTACCCGCACGTTGCAGCGGGATTTTTAACTGTACCTTTTATGTGTTTGACTTGTTTGATAAGTCGAAGAGTGGCGCTTCCATATGGGTTGGTATTCATATTTATCTCAATTTTAAACCAAGTCCATATATGCTTACATGTGACAGATAAACCAATGTGTATGTAAATATATAATACTCACATATGCAATGGTGGATTTAGCATCCTACTCAATGAGGGTAAAAATCTCTGCCGACGCATTGGCGTTTTCATGTGGTTAGTAGTGAGTTGTTAAAAAAAGGTATTAAATGTTTGACAAAATAGGTGTTTATAAATATTTTTCATCAACACATGTCTAAGTGTATTGGAATTTTAAAATTTGTTTAAAAAATAATACCAGACAATAAAAAAACAACTGAAAAAACTTGTTAACTCTGAGCAGTGCAAACTCGGTATTCAACTCCAGTAGGCTGCTTTCTTGTTATAACATGCCGGCTTAAATGTTACTTCAAAAATGTGATGCTATCCAAAGAAAATTATTAAATAATTCTTTGCACTAAATATGCATTAGTGCCATTAGCTTTTGAATCATTTAAGCATGCTCATTTAGGGAATTTGGGAGATGCTTGAATTGCAATCTAGTATTATCTCAAGCTATTGCTTAGAGTTTAATTATACCTTTACTTCACACCAAGTACCAAAGTTGAGTAAATTATATCATCAACCATTAACACATGTATTCAAAATGGAAAGTTTTACAACATAATTGATAAAAAAACAAAATTCTAACCGATTAACAAACTAAAAGATGATGTTCTAACCGGTAGAATGTGGATGAACTATTGATAAAGTGAGAATCCAAAAAAAACTAACAAACTAAATTAAATTGTTGTTAAGCAATAAAAGTCATGTCAAACATGCTTGGCTCACATTGTCCAAATTTTAACACCTCTAATCTTAGGTTATGTTACAATTCCTAGAGACAAAAGCCTATTCGATTAACAACTTACGAGGAACCAAATGGAAGCGATCTTAAACATTAAAAAGAAAGTAAAAATTTTCTAAGTAACTATTTTTGAAGTAACACAAACCCAAATTTTTAAATTTGGACAAGCTCAACACACCTACTTTAAGAACTCACAAAGAATAAATTCAAAGAGAAAATAATCTAATTTATTGTTGAGAACTAAAAAAAAAGTGTGCAAAAAATCAGAAAGGGTAACCATCTAACCATAGTCACCCTCTTAGAAACTTTAATTAGTGACAAAAATAAGAACTCAAACATTGTATAATTGGTCAAAGTAGATGAGTGGTTACCTAAATTATGCTAACTTTCACAAAAATCTGGTTATTGCTATAACCAATTATATCCAAACATATTGTGTATATACACCATTTGTAATTATCTTCTTACATGAAAATAATAAGATTCCAGAATCCAGCATCATTCTTGTTGTTAGTAAGCAGATAACAATGTTGTAAAACAAAGCCAGTATGTCTAACAATAGTTGATCTTGGTTAATATAGAGCAATCTTAGGCAATGTTGGTGAGTTATAGTTAATGTGGTTTTTGAGTGTGCGCCAAACAGCAGATTCAAACTTGAACCATCATAGTTAATCTAAAGAAATCTAAATTAATGTTGGTGAATCATAGTTAATATGATTTCTATGTGCAAGCCAACATTGGTTAAACTTAGTTAATGATAGCCGATACAAATAATGGGTAATTTATGTTTAGAAGTGGGTAGCTTTTGTATTTGTAATCCAAATGGGTTATTTGGGTGATTATTATTACACAAGAGAGTTAAAAGTTTAAATTACATATAAGGTAGTTTAGGTACTAAAAGTACCAATTGTCTTTATGAAAGGCTCTAATGTTAAACTTAGTTAATCCTAGTGAATCATTGCCAAACATAGCGAACGATAGAGGACATATCCAAACTTGAACAATCTTGAAGAAAGCAAAACTATCTAGTGTTAATTCAAGTTTAAGCATTGACAATTGGTATTTCAAGATCATCTACAGTAACTAATTTGTCTGTAACTCTGTAGTAATTTACATTTTCATAAAACAACATGCAACAACTCACTTTACTCCACTTGACTCGCAGTTAAATGTAGTAATATGCACCCAGACAATGGAGTCTCAGTAGCCCAATTTCCTAAACTCTAAGCCATAACCAGGCCTGCAGATTTATGCATTCTGGATGCAATCAACACTAAAGGAAGTTAAAACGATTTATAGGAAAATCAATACCAAGATAAAAGGCCGCACCTAAGAAATAAGAATCCCGATCAATTAAATCTTGCATATGTATGTAATCAACCAGAGTCGTGCCCTTGATTGACAATGCCAAACCACAATCACAATCAATTCCAAACCACAACCAGAAGAGACAGACTGCATCCACATGACAGGAAAAAGAAAATTAAAGTCTATGAACAAAATCAATAAATTCTATCGATACAAAGAAAACTAAGATTAAAACAACATGTTAACACAATTGAAAGAGATAAAGAAGCCAAATCACCTTCGTAGAATGGATCGGAAGGCAGTGAATTTGGGTCGCACTGGGATGTGGATCTCGATCAAAAACCTAGGCCGACAATTCTTCACCCTTTCTTGAATCTAACCCAAATCAAGTGCGGTACAAGTACCATTTGATCGATTTCTAATCCTAACCCCCGCGATGTGGCGACGATAACGATCAACATTTCTCTTGAGATTGCTCATGAAATTAACAGGTTTGACTTTAAAAGTTAAATATAAATAAAGCATGTTAAATCGAAATCAACCTATCCGATACAAACACAAACAACTAAACGGATCAATATTTTGAACTGTACCAAACTGAAGGGAACATTCCATTGCATACCAAAATATACATAAACGTGTGTTTTCATGTGCATGTATGATCTAAAGTTTGAATCATCTGATAGTCAGTCCCCGCGCTTCTTCTGGCTTCAGTCAGTATGGTTGCTTCTACAGCTCATGATACAATAGAAACTACAAGTTTATTATACATTAGAAACTACAAGCTCAGTGACCTGAACAAGGTTGTTTATAGGATTTCCAGCCATAGTTGCTTTAATTGCACCAACAACCTGTCTCTGCAATGTATTATTATTCTCTATGAAACAACATAAAGAACAACTAAGGAGAACAACACCAAGTATGATCCTGGCACATGAAATTAAAGTTAAAAATCACAATAAAGGAATGTGACAATTTTGACACAATCATTAGTGTAGGAGTCAATTCAGGTTATTGCATACCCTTAACTGTCAAATGAATTAAATAAAGCATCAACAAATATATAATAAAGTGGGTCAAAACTCATAAGGTCAAATCATTTTTTACAAAAGTACGGACCCACGGTCTAGACATCCTTAACACCATAGGATTCTTGAAATCCTATAATTAAAATACGAAAAAAAAAATTGTCTTATTTTAGGAATTTTACATGACTATTTCAGTCCAATTACTTATCGACAAATACAAACTTTTCATTATATAAATCAGTAAAATAGGTGGGGTAACCTTATGTGCTTCAATTACATAATCTAATACATATATTTCAAGTTTTTCTAATAATTAAGGTTTATGTAAAATCTTAAGACTTTTAGGTTAACAAATGTAATTACTCATACTTCACTTAATATCATCAGGTGTATAAACATAGAAAAGAACTGACACTAAATTCACCGTAACTTTATGTGCCTTAGTTACAGAATCACATATGAATAACTTTTTCTAATGATTAAGGTTTATGTAAAATCTTAAGGCTTTTAGATTAACAAATGTTATTACTCATACGTCGCTTAATATCATCATGTATATAAACATAAAAAAGAACTGATACTAAATCCACCGGTTCGATAACTTTATGTGCCCCAGTTACAGAATCACATATGATTCAACTTTTCCTAATAATTAAGGTTTTATATAAAATCTTAAGGCTTTTTGCTTTTGAAACAAATGTTTTTGCATTGACTAATGTAATGCTATCATACTCAAGTCGCAGATAATGTCATTTATGAACATCACAAGTAGAAAAGCAGTGAATCAAAAAACAGAATTTCACAAATTATAGAAAGTAATCATCACAATATGCGATATAAAACACCCATCTTTATTGCAACATTAAGAACAAGAACCTTAAATCTTAATCCAAAAAATGCTCGTAAGCCTGAGATTCAGCTCATATTACCTAAGCAGTCTAAACGAACTTGGTGCTACTTTGGTCTTTTATGATAAATTTATTATAGATTAAACGGGTCGAAGTCAACAGAAGGTATACACATTATGGGGCATGTCTACAACTATCATATGAAATTATAGGCAGGAGACAAGATCTATTTTGTTAACCTTCTTGTCTTCGAATTTCATTTATTAAGCTACCAAAAAGTTTTCTTAAATATGAATTATATTCTACATATGAGGAACACGCAAATCATTTTTTCACATCTTACTTCTTATGCACGTTTTCAAAAGCGTTAATAATATGTTTTTCAAGATGTATTTATGAGAAAGTCCCTGAAACAAAGTCATTAAATTGTAATTTAGATGCTTTTTTAACCCAACAACAGAGTGTTAGGAGCCATCAGCCTCTGCCACCACAGAAAGCCCTAAACATTCAGTTTTTGAAAAATTCAATGTTACATCTCTTGCAATTCTTGATGAAATTGTAAATTTCTTATCGCAAAAGCATTAAATTCAAAGTAATTCAATCTGTCACAACTATATGAATCTAATTTAATTAGGGTAATGCTTTCATACTCAAGTTGCAGTTAAAAAATAAAAAAATTTATGAATCAAATTAGTATCCACTTTTTTATTCACTGCTTAGTTTATATTCTATGTTCTAACACATACCATGATGCTTCAAATACGAATGAAAATAAATAAAATTTTGTGCTAGTCTTTACATGCTTATGGCCTTAGAAGTAGGTGGATAAAGACCAACACTTTCCTATGCTGCACATTACATAATGATTCCAATTCTCCTTTCATTTGCATAAATAAGATAATACTTACTCATGTAAATACATAGTGATTCAATGTTTGTAATTTGTAGTTACTCCTAATAGAATTACACAAATAGACACAGTGGAAGAGGCTTAATAGCAAAGACCATGGCCCTAAATTCAAATAATAGCAATGCAAATTATGTAGACATAACAGAATTGTTCTAACCTTAGAAACCAGAATCCTGATCATTTGAAACCTGCGAATGCATGAAATCTACGAAATTCGTATGCTTCTGATTGACAATGGCAAACGACAATTAGAGTCAATTACACTCATAATCAGTTCCAAATCACACCAGATGTCGACCAGAAGAAGAGTTTAAATCAAGAAATGTAAGACATAAATCGAAACAAACGCAAGACTGAAATAGACGATTGGCCTCCGGAGCCACGAACTCTAGTGTTCCCGAGAGGAAACAAGAAAACGATTCAGTTGAGTTGAATGCAATTGCAGATTAGAAAAGCCAACTAAGCCTTCCATATTCACATCCATCATCAAAAACAATTTTAATTGTCAATCCTTTGAACCAAATTTGAGATAGTCTCTCACAAAACTGATATCATATACTCACTAAAATATACTTTTAATAGTTTTAATTTTATCTATTAACTTCTTATAAAATTATAATTTGTCAAACATCTCATTCAAGAATTATATTCTTGAGTTTAAGGCATAATATGCATAAACCAGGGAAACTTACCAACACATCGAGCAACATGAGATTTACGGAGGATGGCGGCAAGCCCTAAATCCCTAATTCTAACTTTTCCTTGATTTCCATTAACAAAAATATTGTCACATTTAAGATCTCATGGATGACAGGAGAATCATGGTTATGGAGATAAAGAAGGCCTTTCAAGATCTGTCTACACCAATGTTTGATTGCTCTTATATCGACCCTTCAGTGTTTCTTCTTACCTAATTATTAATTATCATTAACCCAAATCAATATAAATTAAATCAGATCAAGAACACCAAACCACACAAAATAATAAAAATTCAATTTTAAAACATAATCTTAAAGGTAAATTAATGAACTTACTGTCTAAATGTACCAGAAGTGAACATCTCAGAGACAAAATTCATGTTTCTGTTGGTTGTATCAACCCAAGATACGTAGAATTTCATGATATTGTTGTGTTTCAAGGTTTTGAGAAGATGAATCTTAGAATAAAACCTCTCAAGATCCTCAGGACTTTGAAAGACATCATAAAGAATGACCTGATTCCAGGCAACTTCTATACCTTCCTACTCATCAAAACCCCTATAACTTTAACAACACAAATCAGTTTGTAAATCCCACATCCAATTCCAAACAACCCATCAATCATATATAAAATCTCATCATACTGCAAGAAAGAAGATGAATCAGAAGAGGAAATCAAAAGCTCCAAATAGGAAAACAAGAAGATGGGATTTTTGCCCTTCCATATCTTCCTGTAGAATCTACTTCAACGAAGTCAGATTCGTCTGAATCAACAACACTACCATTCATTATTAAGGTTGAGATGTTGTGTTGATTTGAGTTAATGTATAGCAATTAACGTCAAATAATATGATTATGAAGTAACAAACGAATGGTATGTTGTGCAAGAAACATATCAAATTACCTGAAGTGGGGTGAAGGTGGAGAAAGAATAAGCCAAATCGTGAGAAAATGATCTCCAATTTCGTGCAATTTCCACTAAGCTGTGAAAAACAAAGGCGGAATAATCAGGTGTGCGCTTGCAGGAGGGCGGTTGAACCTCTAAGAATGCTAGGGTTTCGGTCGACCTTGTAGAAGTAAATAGGAAGATGGTGGATCCTTGTGGGTAAAGAATTTCCATGCCAAATCTGAAGCTGGGTTTGTTCTTGATGATTCTCGACGATGCTTTATTTAATACGAGGATTGGAGTGAAAGAGACTTGATTACCATTGATGATGGGGGATCCAATCGGTCGTGAACCGCCAAGTGAAGGCAGGCAGGAGGTCATCGGAAGCGCAACCGGAAGGAACGGGGAGAAGATCGCAAACCGCAGGGTGAAGTGCAACAGGCGCGTCTTACAAATAAGCGTGAAATTCCAATTTTGTCCATATGTTTTGCTTTATATAGTAGTAGTAGATAGTAGATATAAGACAAATGAATAGACAAATGTAAGAGATGAGGAATAGAAAAAGCCTTGTTGACAGATGATGGCCTTGCGACATTGCAGGTAGGGGATTCAGCAAAGTGGAGTGAAGACTAGAGAGGAGACTAGGACGGCCTTGCGACATTGCAGGATGGCCTTGCGACATTGTAGGGAGGGGACTCAGCAAAGTGGAGTGAAGTTTGCAGAGGAAACTCACACTTCCGATGGATAAGTGTGGTGCCTTCCATGAGGAGAATGGGATCCCTCAAAATGAGAGGTTCACCTCTTATTTATAGAGGGGGGATCCCCAAACCCTAATGGGCCTGCTTAGTGTGGGTTGGGCCAAGCCCAATGAGTTATTTTGATTGGGTCCATGTGCTTGGCCTAGTAGAGATTGACGTGAGGTTAAGTCAGGTTGGCAAGGCCATGCGATGCAGCCTAAGGCAATGCCATGTTTGGCAAGGCCATGCGATGCAGCCTAAGGCAATGCCATGTTTGGCAAGGCCATGCGATGCAGCCTAAGGCAATGCCATGTTTGGCAAGGCCATGCGATGCAGCCTAAGACAATGCCAAAATGGGTAAGGCCATGCGATGCAGCCTAAGGCAATGCCAAAATGGGTAAGGCTATGCGATGCAGCCTAATGCAATACCAGATTTGGCAAGGCCAAGCCAAATAGCTTGAGGCAGGACAACACAGGATAAGCCAAGACAAAGTCATCAAAGGCTATACAAGGTATCCTAAGTTAAGGTTATAAGTTGTTGGTAGCTTGTGATGTCTTTCCATGATCGTAACTTATTTACGCCATCACAGTTGTTCATCCGTCTTAATTTGAATGCGATATCGGCATATCGCCGGTTCTACCACGATGACAATGGTTTTCTTGTTTTTACTTTTTTATTAATTTATACAAGTTTACCGCCCCTTTTGAGTATAAATTAGCTTATCAATTTATTAGTTGTTTTTTTATTATTGTTTTTAAATATTTAGGATGATTTAGTTCATGCTTAAATCTGTAAACATGATAACTTTTTCATTAAGGTTTTATTTTACAAAAGTTTTCTAAATATTTCTTTTTTACTTTACTTGTTACCAAAATTAGTTTACTTTTTATTGTCTAATGTGTTCCCGAGATTATTTAACTAGAGAAAAGAAAAAAATTCTTTCTTTTCTTTTTCTTCATTTCCCTTTCTTTTATTTTCTCTCTATTTTCCTTTCAATTTGAAAGGATTCATTACAGGCTTTATTTTCCTTTCATTTTTTCTTTTCTCTTGTTAAATAAACTTGGGAACATAGTGTAAGCATTTAATCTTTATAAAGAAATACTAGATGCACTTAGTTAACGTAAACACATCCTCTTATCTTTTTATTGCATGGTTTGAACTTTCGACAAATTAAACTTTCAACATTTATTTACCATCAATGTAAAACGTATATCCGAATCTTTTAAGGCATATTGCCTCTTATCTTTTACTTGCCTGGTGCATGCTTTTCCATCCGCGCACCATACGAAGTAAAAAACTAGTATTTTAGCATATCATATATTTATCTTGGGTTGGAAAAACATACAAAACAGATAGAATTGATATTTTTTAAAACGACGACTCACAAGCTAATATATTCTTAACCCTAAAACATCAATTAGCATCATTTAGATAATACAGAATAAACTGTCACTCCTAAAACTTAAATTTATCATCTTTAGCTGAGTTGAGAACGTTATTTACCAGTACACCCAACCGCAGTCGGACCGAATGTCTTAAAAAATTGGATTTAGGTGTAGCACCTAGTCTCCATACACCTAGTCACCTACTACTACCACCACCACCAAGCGCACTTCAGAACTACCCATTCACCAATCACTTCATCATTTAGTTTTTTATTAGTTGTTGTTACCATCAACCACCACCACCCACTATCACCACCACCACCACCACCGCAACCACCACCACAATTTACAAAACAACCACCTTCACAAACACACAGCTCCACCGTATGGCAACCACCACTCCAATTTCACCACACGAAGTAGAAAACAACCACCACCAACCACCGATCACCTCTTCACCGCCTCAGGCATCCGTACCATCACCACCGTTATCAATTGAACACGTAGACCACCAACAAGAATTTACAACCTCAATTTCACCTTCTTCGCCATCACAGCCACCGGAAAACTCTGCCGACCACCACCAACAACCACCGCCGGAGGACGTTGAAGGTCGACCGGAACCTCCGCCGGAAGAAAATTTCGACCGTCAACAGCCGTTGGAACCGCCGTCGCCTTCCTCCCTTCTACCACCAGCACCGCCACCGACAGAAACCGAACAACCACCGGAAAACGTCAGCCCTAACCATGAACCTCCACTATCAAAGCAAGCGACTTCACCGTCACCACCACCGTCACCGCCAGCAATTGGAAATGAAGATCCCATTGAAAGCCCTGACAATCGTATAAGCCCTAACCCTACGTCTGATCATGAATCTCCTCTTTTAAAGCAAAAACAACCTTACGATCCTGAGAAAAGCCCTAATCTTCGTGAGAACCCTAGCCCTAACCCTAATTTGGATCACGAATCTCCGTCTCCATCTTCTCCTGCAAAATTTGAAGGAAGCCCTAGCCCGAAAGCGAATCAATCACCCAAAGACCCCTCTCCATCGCCACCACTAACCACCGGATCACCGTCGTCACCACATGATAACCTAGAGCTCATCGCCACCGTAACACCACCACTAGGAGTACCACTCCTCCGCCACACGGCTGTTGGATCATCACCACGTAAACCACAAATCTCACCATGGACTCCACAGGAAACTGCACACCTTATACAAGCTTATCAGGAAAAATGGTACTCCTTAAAGAAGGGACCTTTAAAGGCTGGACAGTGGGAAGAAGTGGCTATAACGGTGGCGGCACGCTGCGGTTACGATGAGCCGACCAAAACCTCCAAGCAATGCCGCCACAAGCTCGAGAAACTGCGTAAACGTTACCGTGCAGAGCGGGGCAAGCCTCGGTCCAAAGCCACTGCTTGGAGTTTCTTTGAACTTATGGATAATTTGATGAAAGGGCCTTTGCCCATTTCATCATCACAGCCTATGGCATTGGTGGAGTACCAAAAACCAAGCACTTCAAATGGCAAAAAGAGAAAAAATGATGATGACGACGAGGATGATGATGATGATGGTGATCGTGAGTTTCTTTTTAACAAGAGAAACAGTAGGTCTAAGAATCAAAACCATCATGTCAGCAATGGTTATTTAACTAGAAATCTGCTATTTGCAGACGGTGGAAACAGGGTTGTGAGGGGATTGAGGACCCCTGTGGTTCACAGGCATAAAGGTTTCCATCAGGAGGATGATGTAGGGGTTGAGGATGATGATGAGGAAGAAGAGGGTGGTGATAATGGCGGTGAAGAAGGCGGTGTGGCGGCACAATTGGCGGTAGAAATAAAGGGTTTTGCTGAAAAGTTTGTAAAGATGGAGAATAAGAAGATTGAGATGATAAGAGATGTAGAGAGGTACAGATTGGAAATGGAGAATAAGAGAATGGAGATGATTCTTGAATCACAGCAGATGCTTGTGGAGACAGTGAACAAAGCTTTCAGTAGCTCTCATAAAACACACAGGCTTTCTGCAAATTGACAACAATTGAAGGACTGCAAGGTTCAAAGTTTCAAGCTTTCTTGTCTTGTGTAGTTATCAAACTATATGTTTGTTTTTTAATTAATAATTAAGTTGTTAAAACTTTATAGGGCTAGAGCAACTTTGGAGTCATGTAATCCTATTAGTATACTATTTAACATGAGGTAAAAAGACACAAGATTATGATGTACAACTTGGATCTTGCATATGTCATTACTTAATTGAATTTCATGACATGTTGGTTTCCTTCTCGTAGATTGGTTAATACTTATTAGAGCCTCTTGTCTTGTTTTAAAAATATCGAAGTGTTAAATGTTTTCTCTCTTGAGGACGCGTATACAAAAGCGTTTAATACATAAACAATTTTAAGTATGAAACGATTTAAACGCACAAATGTAAACCTCTGAAGGCCCTATCCTCACCATCAACCTCCTCTGTTTTGAATTTGGACAAGCCTAGAGTAGAGGTGAAAGATAAGAAAAAGAGGAGGGGGAGAGGGAGAGGGAGAGTTTGTACACATATGCATCAATTTTCTTAATTAAGTTTGATCATTATTCATCTGATGCGGGTGGAGAATGAAGATTTAGGGTTCAATCTTCATAGAGTTGTTATTCTTTATAAACCGAGATAATCTACACGATTCTAAAGATACCATTGTGATAGTCATCTTAACAAGGATGTGTTACTTGTAATAAACAATTTTTTAAAACAAGGGTTATTGGATTGTAATAATACCAACTTTCATTTATTGGTCGGGATTGATCGCAATTTAGGAAAAATATTTACAAATACTTTCAATTTTGATCTTATTTTCTTTCAACGATCTCTAACTAACTGAGAGTTAACACTGTTATTGTTTTTATGACGTGGACTGTTTATATCGCCAACACATTACACACTAAACAAAGTTGAAATCAACCATCTGGTCCGTCAATCTAAAACTTCTGTAGCCTAAAACTCATCAATCTGCACCTCTTGATTTGAACCACTTGACTCGTTGGAGGAAAATAAACTCAAAGTTAGAAATGTCTGTAAACATTTCCTGAGTTGGATTAATCCCGGCCAATAAATGAAACTTGAATTATTAAAATTCAATAACCCTTAAAACAAATATGTTCTTATGGTTTAACTAAGTAATGTTTCAATACTAGTTATTTTGGTGAAAAAAATCAAGGAGTAATACTAGGCCCGTATGATTTGTGAAACTTACATAAATTACAATGAAAACTAAAAAATAAAGCCTTCATCAAATGGATTAGCCACATATTAGCAATTAAAATTGAAGTTAATCCTATCATAATCATGTTTGGTTGCAATATTGAATTTAAAATAAATCCGCCATATATGAAATTCCAACATTCCTTACATTTCCCGCCAATTTAAAGTTTAACAAAATAACCTTGCATTTTTTAACTTCAACCATGTGTTTTCTCCCTATCATAACCCATGAATACCAACCTTTTACTAAATATGGATTAAAGCTATAATTTAGCTTTTCTCTAATAACTTGTAAAGAAATTAATCATTTATAGATATAATTTGGCTTTTTTTAACTGCCTATTTACAACTAATCATTAGTAAATCGAATTGCTTGTTATTGTATATTACCTACTTAAAAATAAAATGAAATAAAAGATATACTTAAGAGATGCAACTGAAGGTGAATTTGAACACTACTGATCTAAGTATACACTAAATGAACTAGTATTCACAAATTTCCCCCATGCTGCCTCTGCCAATAACTACCTACCTTACAAAAAAGGATACTGATACAAAGGGCCAATCTAAGGGTTCGAAAATCTGTTTAAAAGACTGGAGATTGAAGCCCTGTACACATACCTCTTAATCCCCTCTCCATCTCATGATTTTGTACAAAACACCCAACAATTAGCCCTCTCAACATTACTTTTATCTATGCTAACTTTTAGAAAACAATTTGCAGCCTGTTTCCATCTTTTCCCTGACAGAACTGACTGTCCATCTGCAAAAGATAACAAAACCAACAATTTAGAAAACCAGTTAGTGTGCGTGTCTATGTATATATGTGTATGTTTGTATGTATGTGTGTGATATGTACATATGTAAGTAATGAATGTATAGGAGAGGTATGGGGTACCCTAATATAATCCTCCATGCAAAAGATGACTAGAAAACAAAAGATATGCAAAGACAACAATAGAAGGAAATCAAAAGACTATGCAACTGTATTATGTGGCTGCAATAGTAAATGAGAACTAACCTCTAAATTGCTCTTACAAAGGTTTGACAGCTCAATAGGTATGGCCCGTAACATCTTTCCCGTCTAAAATCAGCAGGAAAGCGGGAAATGGTAGTTATGAAGGCGGTTGCTGCTGCTGTACACCCACATCATGTTCAGAAGGATTAGGTAAATTGTCTGATGAAGACTGCCTATGAACCATATCCTGGTTCATAGCTGGCTCACTATCTGCCCCTAGGCTGCTCGTTTTAGGTGGAGAAACTCGCACAGGGTTCTTAACTATAACTGCACCTGTATTATCTGCAGATGCAGCCGAAGAATCAGGGGTTTCGGTATTATTTGCATCATTACCAGGTGCATTAGGCATTATGACAGGTGTACATGGCTGAGATGAGGTGTTGAGAGACACAGGGGACTCGGCTTGCTTGCTTGTCTGGTCAGAGGTGTTGCCTTTGCGGTTAAGCAACAACAGTTTTTGAGGAGTTGTTGCTTGTTTTTGACTGACCAGCTTCTGGTTTACTGGTATACCATGATTTTGATTCTTGCTATTATCAGATGAATCAAAAGGGGTTTTCGATGCAGCAGCTTGCTTCTGCTGGTGTGGTTGAGTTAAAGAGGAATGTGGTACAGATTGTTTGGCAGCAGATGAACCTGGAAAACCATTCACGAGTGAAGAATCAGTGGCGAGATTCTGATGAATCGTCAAATTTCCCCTTCCACCTTTCATAAGCTTAGCCTGTTGCTGCTGCTGATGTGGCTGAAACTGCTGAGACGGACGTGGCCTCTGCTGCTTCACTAGTTGGTTCCCACTCGTTTGAGGGTTCCTCACAACACCAGGATGCTTTGAAGTCATGGTAGGTGAAATGGACACCGGTGGAGAAGAAGAATTTGCAGCACTATTTTGTGGAGATGAAACAGCAGGAAGTTGAGGCTCTTGTGGTTGTACATGTGGCATCATGGGATTGGATGTAGAAAACTGCTGCTGCTGCTGCAGCAAGCGTTGTTGCTGAAGTTGTCTCTCTTTGGCTAGTCTCATTGCATAAGCTGGATTTGCATGATGATTTGGAGGTCCTTGGAAATGATGTGGATGATGAGAGTTACTGTTAAGCATATGTGGTGATTGTTGTGGGGAAATTGCACGTGGGTACGACTGTTGTTGAGAAACTGGGTTAGTGCCAAACGAAGGCACTCCTTGAGTGGTCCCACTTTGTGATACGTTCTGGTCAGTGTTCTGCTTAGCCTGTAGTAATAAATTAGAATACAAAGCATCACCAAAATATGATAAATTGCTAAAGAACTCACCCGAATCAAATGCATAGGATCACGTGGCCTCAACATCGAGTTTCCAGGTCCAGACCCAGAGTGCATACTGGAAGGGCCCGGTGTTGCTGAACCAGAAGTCAACATAGATGGTGAAGGAATCCCTTGAAAGCCTGGTCTAGTCACCTTCATGTTTCTATTAACCCCACACATAACACCCATACCACTTCCAGCAGGTAACATGCGGACCCCACGATCGGTTACTGAATGGGACCCGGGTGGCAAACTGGACTGCTGGGCGTTCCTTGCAGATAACATCCGGTTATATTGTTGCATTCTTTGCTGGTCATCTACGGATAATGACCCTGTTCTAGGAATCCCATACCTTCCCTCCCTATACAAGTACAAAACAAACATGAAAACAATTAGAACTTGATAGCAGGTAAAACTAGGCGTGTGAAAAGTATTACAAGATTACCTAACAGATGGATTAAGTGGAGCAGATGCAGATGGATGGTTATTGCCATGAACCGAATTGGATGAACCAGGTGCTGAGGAGGTGGAACCAGAACCAGCACCGGGGCCAGGAAGCATTGGTGCTATGGAACCGTGGTTCAGAGCTGGTAACCCACCACTATGTGGACCTTGATAGCTAACTGGAAGAACATCTGGGCTGGATGAGATTGCTTCACATAGTTCAAGAGGCCTTAATGGGAAAACAGGCAAAAAAAATTGTATTAGCGATTCAGGAGAAAGAAAAATAATGATAAGAAGTAAATCAGAATAAAACAGACAACTCACGTAAGGACAGGCCCACCATTGAGGTTATTTGGGCAGACTTGAGAAAGGGCAAATGCATGAGAACTATGAGGCTGCTGGTATTGTCTTACATCCTGATTATCATTCTTTGCAGAAAAAACAAAGAACAAAAGAACAGTTTATGTGAGTAACAAAGGAACAGATTATGTAAGTAACCATAGAAATAGCAGTCATAGTCTTTAAGCACATTAGAGACACAGATATAATGTTTAAAAGATTAAACAACATTGCAAAATGCTAAAACTTGTATCAACTGAATAGTACTCACCTGTGTTCTTCTATGACTATGATGCTGTTTTTGTCCAATCATAATAATTTTCTCAAAATGAGATTTGAGTGTAGCCTCTTCCATTGGTCCCTGCAACCGCTGAAATAATTGTCTTGCACTTCCCTGAATGAAAGCAAGCCACTATTTAGCTCATTTATGGATGCTGATGCATTCCAAGACACAACACTTAAAATAGAAAATGAATATTGCCTCCGGAATGCCAGGTAAAGTAGAGGGATAAGGTTGAGAAGATCCTGAATCCTCAGCACTATCAGCTCCATCACCAGTATTCATATCCATTAATATTTTGTGGCGTTCTTTGCATTCATTAGACTTTCGAAAGATGCACTGCACATGTTATAAATTAACATAATGATTTATACATAACTACACCAAGAAAAGGTTAATGTATGTGATGTAACCAATAGAAACACAATGGCACACAGTACTTACCTTGAATTGCAAAGTGCTGTTAATGGCATCACTAATAAGCTCCCAGTTTGGACCCATATCATGTACCAGCACAACAAGGGCCTGTGGAAATGAGAACATTTTATATGATACCTTACAACCAACACTTATTTCTTAAGGAAACATATAATATATAGTGATAAAGGAAAGAAACTCAAAGCTTTAACCTGATCTTCAAATAATGACCATGCACTGCCTGAACCTGGCTGCCCAACAGAGGTCTGCAAAAAAGTTTTTTAATCGGTCCATTAAGCAAAAAGAATCTAGAATACTCTAGAGAGTAATACGAAAGAGTAAGAAGAAGCATTAGAGAAACTTGAGTATCTATTGCTTCAATATATAGTACCTTATGTGCTTTGACTTTTCTACCATGATCGCGCACCAATAGTTTCATGAACTTATTTGGGTTGGACATATTACTCGTTTGAGAAGCCACTGGAAAAGAAATTAGACCAGCCAAAAGAGTAAGACTGCCAATAAATTTTTCTAAAAAATGTGCTCATCAATGTATAAACCTTTATAGATAGATTGCCAGATGTAATTAGGAGACGTATGTTTAGAAATTAATTATCCAAATTACTAATTACTCAAATAAGAAGTGGAAGAGCCATACCACTACTTCCATTAGAGTCAAATTGATGTGTCTCCCGTCTTCTTCTTATGTGATCCTTCTGCATTTCCATAAACATAGAAAATATTAGAGTTCTTTTTTTTGTTTGCAACCTTACATTTATACTTAAAATTTTAGAAAAATGTCAAATTTCACCTGGTCATTTTGAAAATTAGAATCAAGTTGCCAACGGTGCTCAAACGCAGATCCCTGCAACACCATAACGCAAAGATTAGTTACCATAATTAAATACAAAAAAACTCAGGTAAAATGTTTACATACAGTATGTCTTTCCTTCTTTTTCTTTTTAGGTCTATTTGAAACTTCCATGGAGTCAAACTGTAACTGCTTCTCATAGTCTCCAGCTGACTCGGCTTCCATATTGTTTGGTATGTGGGGCCCAAGCCCAGCATGTAAAGTACTCTGTTCATCCTGAAAGGAATTTGTATCAGCACTTGAAGCGTCTGTTCTATTTAGTGCTTGAGCGTGGCCAGAAGTCCCTGCATTAAATGAACTTATAATCCTCTGTCTGGAAGCGGTACGCACACGTTTTGTTGGAATTGCAACATTTAAACTACTGCCAGATCGTTTTCCACTTAACGCAGATGGTTGATTTCCAACAGCTCTTTCAACAGATTGCATGATTGGTACATCAGCTTCTGTTTCATATAATCTTGGGCCATATAATTTTAAGTTTTTCCTTCTTTTCTGAACAACCTTTGTAGGTCTGCTACCTTCAAATCCACCTGACAAATAATAGGTGTTTGTTTCTCCTTCATCCTCTTCAAATGCATTACCTTGAGACAATTTAAGTACACATATAGTAAGACTTTTAATTTAATTTGTATAACTCCTGAACAAGATCTAACAACAAATCTATAATACATTAATACCTGCAACAGCATCATAGCAAGATGTATCCACTTCCTCTTGCATGTTAGTGCCAGTTCTCTAGATAAAGTAAAAGTTATCATTAGCAAACCTCAGTTAAAGGGAAAAGCAAGGGAGAACAGCAAAGGATTATGTGTTTTCTTTTAGTTAGACAGTAATTAAAAAAAAGCATAATCTAATTATTCCACGATTAATATACTACGTAGCCGTCAAACTATTCAAACAAATTCCCAAACTTTATGGTAGAGTTCTTGAATTTCATAGACACAGGCTTACAAACGCCTTCATAGCTTATCATCTTAAACGATGATCCCGTATATAATGAAGATTTGCATGATCTATTAGACATGTGATCTGAGGCACTTAAATGCATAAGATAGCACACAGTACCAATGTCAGCATAAATTCCTAAAGCGTATATTAAAATAAATGTGATAAATGCTCCGAGTATTGTGTTTATAAAGGTGAAGCTTGGTTTTAAAAAGCGAGAAGCGCATCAAGGCGACAAGGTCTAAAACCGAAGCGCAAAGCGCGAAGCGCAAAAACGGAGGGCTTTTCGTACACGAATTGCTAAGTGTTTATATAATTTTTTTAATATAATCCTATAGGTTTTAGCATCCCCACCCAAAATATAGCTATAAATAATGTTTATATATGCTTTAATGTATAAATTACATGTATGTATAACTTCTTTAGCAACATTTATAGCACTTTGAAGCAAAAAAACAACCGGAGGGATTTTTCCCCAAAAAATCGCGTTTTTCTTGAGCTTCTTGTATAGCATGCGCCTTGTGTTATAAAAAGCCCCAACCCTCGCCTCAAGGGTCGCCTTGATCCTAGGCGCGCCTCAGGCGCGCTTTTTAAAACCAAGAGGTGAAGATATCAAATAATATAACGACACTCCATAATACTCATCCATGTTACAAGGATAGTTGTCAATAGCAGATAGCGGTAAATAGTGACAAGCCACCTATATGCTACGTAGCGAATAGTGGTAAATAGCGACCGCTATTTCGTGTTTAGCGATTAAGTAGGATAATATGTAAGAATGTTTTACATTCAATAAATAAGCATGTTAGCAATAAAGTTGTAGGAAATCTAAGCAAACACCTCCAAAATAACTAAAATACTCTATTACTAATCATCTAAATCTCATATTTACCAAAAATAAAAATAAAAAATAATAAAAAAAATAAAAATTCCGCTATACATTCACTATTTACAAATAGCGAGGGAGGGGCGCTAAATTACATAGCGCGCTATAGCGGTCGCTATAGCCGCTATTGACAACAGGGGTTACAAGTGCAGTGATAAGAGGAGTTTTTACTAAATAGGTGTTGATAAAAAACTTATTTACCAAAATGGGAGATTTGAAAAATATTTACCAAATTGGGTGTTTTTTTTCAATTTTTGTCTTCTCACTCCTAATGGCATTGGATAAACCACATTATGCTTAAACTAACGTTATTGTTTCAAAAATGTTAAGGAAAATTTCTAATAAAATCAAATAACAATGTACTGGATTCTCATTTTTTAAAGGTTATTTGAAAAAAAATAGTTATTTTATCTATTTATATAAAAATAAAGCAGCACATTAAATTTTCGTCAACTTCTGTAAATTTTTGTTATCTTACATATAAATAAAATATATTTAAGTTGTTGCTTATATCCTTCATTCGTTTTCTAAAAGAGTTTTAAAATAATTTAAAAACATAATAGTAAAAGAAATTTGTAATATAAAAAAAATACAAATGAGCTTTTCATAAACGTTTTATAAAATATCACACTTTTTAGTCAATTTTGATTGATGACGATTGAAGCAAGGTTAAATGAACGTGAAAATTAAAAAAAGATAAAAAGGACGTTTAAAAAATTTTTAGACGAACATAAACGCGTGTAAATAAACAAGCATATCAACGAACGCAAACAAATACAATTGAACAAACGCAACTATTGTTTGTGTTCATTCAGTTAATTAATCGTACGAAATGACTTGTTCTTATTTGTTCATTTATTAAATAAGCAACCATAAATGAAATTTCAGCCGCAAGGTTTGTCCCTCGGTTCATTCATAACCCTAGTTACTACTAATTAAAGTTTGTAAATGATATTGGACAAACTATAAGTGTTGTACATATTGATAAGTGCGTATGAAATATTTTACAGATTTTTAGTATATCATTTTAAGAAACCTTTTATAAATTATTACGATTCAACAAAATATTTTTATATACTATTTGTAAAATATCACGATCCAACCAAATATGCAAAAAATAATACGATCCAACTAGAAAAATTTAGAAACCTTTTTTAAAAGTTTGTGAATCCAACAAATTGTTTTCTTGATTTGTTAGAATTTTTTTAATCACCTATTAAAGATAATTTGGTTTATCCAATAATATTAGGAGTGAGAAGAAAAAAGCTTCAAAAAACATCCATTTTAGTGAATATTTTTCAAATCACCTATTTCGGTAAGTAAGTTTTCCATTAACACCCATATGGTAATAAACTCATGATAAGAGTTCACATATCTTTATAATAACTCTTCAATACACATATAAAGCAAACTAAGAATGTGAGAAAGCAAGAGAAGTTTTACAATGGTAACAATAGTAACATAATCGAAATTTGTTTCCATATATTTACCTCAAACTGTTGCAAGTGAGAATCAATAGCTTTCCTGTAGGCTTCAATTGCGCCAGGTGGTACTGTATAAAAGAGGTTTTCCTACATTCAAGTAAACTAAAATTAAACAGGGACACCAGTGCATGTAAATATGCCAAACATCATTATATCCATTAAATGATCCTGCACTAGCACAGCTTGGTGTTCAAGCATCAAAGTGTTTGTCATTGTGTTTGTGTAGCAATAGCTTAATATGGCAAAATGGGTCAAGCGGGTAAAGTAAAGGGTCAAAACAGGTTGATAAAACATAACTAGCAGTGAAATGTGGTGTGATAGTGGTCAAACTTGATGTGTGAAGATACCAAGTGTTAGTCCATACTTCTGTCAAGTTATCCTCCCATGAATAGTCCATGACGGCTTGATCAGATATGACAGCATGAGCCATAGGTGCTTGAGTTGCATTGTACAAAGCTTGAGAGTTATTATACTCCATGAACCTCATTGCATATCCCTGAATCCCAACTGTATTTTCTTTCTCAATGCATTGTAAGTCTGGCCCCTTGCATTTAACCTGTCAAAGGCAACAAGAACGATGTATACTTCCTTAGATCTATACTTACCTAGATACAAGAACGATAGAACATTGTCAGACATGCACTGATATCCAGAGTTGAATATACTTTTGGATAAATATCAGAAACTGAAAGACCTGTATCATGTGCCAAAACTGCATGACAGCTTCTGCCAAAGTGTGAGAGATTTCCTTTTGCTTCTGTGTTAAACTTTGTTGTTGGAATCTTAACTGTGAAGCAAAAGCAGCTCTTCTAGAAATTTGAGCAGCTGCGGTTATTTTCCAAAGGCGCTCCTGTGTAATGATACGTTTTATAAGGTAAGGAAGAACAACACATGACAGGGTTGTTTAGAAAATTTTCTAGACATTGCCGTTTATCCATAAAAAATATACATGACAAAGTTGACTTTGATTTGTATCAGCAATAACAAACCTGGGTAAAATCATTAGCCAGCCATGACATTTCCTCAAGAACGAAATCCCAATGTGATTTTAGACGTCTCTCCAGAGGCAAGTTTTTAACAGATAATTCAGCTATTCTCTTGCGTTTTGCCTGTTCATAATAGATCTCAAATCAGCCATTGAGGACACTTTAATACTGCTATAATCAAAAGTATTCAACTTCAAGATACATGAAAATAAGTAACCAACCTCTATAATTCGGGCCTCTTCTAAAATTGAGTCTTCATGTTCTTTGGTTGCCAATTTTAAGTTGTCAGCAGAGCATGTATTTTGGTCTGCACCGTCAGTGGAATGCTTAACAGTCAATGTAGACTCCTGTAATGGAGTGTCATTAGCATTTCCATCTTGAGAAATATAATTGGGTACCACTGGTTTTCTTTCAGTTTTTAAATCAGTGCAGCCATCCAAGCCAACTCCTTGAACAGATTCAGATCCTTTAAGACCTTCATTTTCTTTAATAGCAAGGCCATCCTCATTGCGAATTGGATCAATATTTAATATCTTATTATTCTTTTCTACACCTAAATTATTACTTCCCAAATTTGGTTCCATCAGCAGACCATTTCCATTACGGTCATCAAAACGTTGACCGTTTAGGGTGCATGATGACTCAGAGTCCAAGACCTTTGCGGGACCAGGTATGCTTTTTATCTCTTTTGTATTTCCACTGATGGGGCCCTTGAAATCTGTCAAATGAACCTGATCTATACTCCTGATAGATTCAGGTTCGACAGAAGCCATCGCGAGTGGAGCTTCCCCACCATCAGATTTTGCTGGTAAACCATGGTGATTCTCATTAGCCTCTAAGACAGCAGCATATGGACCGTGTGCAGGGCCAAGGGTTGATTGTACAGCTGGCACACCATCTAATTCATTTTCTAAATGAATGACTGAATTTTTTACAGCCACATTAGCATCATGTGTTAAAGCTTTGAAATCCCTGGAAGCTTGTCGAATAAGATCACGATTTGGGCGAGATCTAACTCGACGTTTATATGATTTTTTTGGCAGTTCTAGAACAGCAGAATCGCCTGATTCTTTCAACAACATAAGATTATCAGCACTGTTTGGTTCACAGACTGAAGGAGCCCCTAACCTACCACTACTTTCAACAGAATCCCCATGAGGTGAAGCAGTAATTGCGAAACTACCTTTTGCTTCACTGCAACACCAAAAAGAAAATCATAATAAACAACAAAAGATTATTAATAAAAATAAAAGATAATATTGATGCTAGAAAAAATAACCAATGATATCATTAAATCCTAGGTACAGACCTTGTTACAAATTGCTCAGGATGCCGATCTTTTAGCGATGTGGACTGAAAGCTAATTGATGCTTCATTCCCAGGTTTTAAGTCTAATGGATCTCCACCCTGAAAATAGCAAGCAATAGATCACCAATTTATAATTAAAATCATTTGTAAGATAAAAATAGTGATGAAAAAATGATGATGGTAAAAAAAAAATCCCATCCGCCTACTTTCTGTAGAAATTCTAATTCTCTTCTAAACTTCTCAGCAGCGGTGAAAGATTGCCTGCAATAAAAATGATCCATTATTATGATCGCCTTCTTTAGAGAAAGAAAACAGGACAAAGCAAAAAGTTTTGCAGTATACAAAAGAACACCACAGTTACCTAAGTTCTGCTTGAGTTTTCTCAAGATCAGATGATTGCAAAAGAGATGGTGTTGAAGAAATTCCAACTCCTCCCATGGAATCAAGCTCAGCATTGACTACAAGCACTAATCCTGTAGTACATCCAAGCATACGACTTAAAGCACCTAGAGCCCTGTTCCTGCCATTGATTTAAAAACAAAATCAAGTAACTGAGAGAGAGAGAGAGAGAGAGAGAGAGAGAGAGAGAGAGAGAGGAAAGAGATTTTTTTTAAAAAAGACATGTTTAGCAAATATAATGTAAAAATGTGTATAAGATGCCCAACAGATCATATGCCAGAGAAAATATTTAACATGGTTATCTAATATAAAAGTCGTTCATGCTCAAGCAGCTGGACATAGACTATGTACGGAACTTGATTTTAACTACTTCGTCAGGGTAAAAGATTGAATGACGGGGTAATTGGATAAATGGATATATAAGGATGAGGTGAGCTATTTAATAGAAACTAGAAAATAAGCAAGGTAATGAAAAACATATGCTAAGGTGTAATAGCAATTAGATGCCTCTAGAGCCACAACCAAGCTGGGAAGTGGTAGCCACTAAAAACCCATAAAGTGATAAACTAAACATGTAAACAGAAATAAGTTCTGGTAATATGACTACCTATCACCTATGAACCCATAAGTATACTAAATCTATTTCATAGTTAAAGTAAACCAAAAAAGTGCAATTCATATGCTTATTGAAGTAGTGCACAAGGGTTATCTTCAAAAAATAAACCTAAACTTTAAATAAAGAATTTGAGAAAATAGAACACAAGCATCATAACCATGTTCACTAGGAGCAGGCATTTCTAGTACAGAAATATCTAGGATGTCATATTCCCATATGCAATAAATTGGTGAATAACTATCAAGACCCCAACCTTCTTCACGTCTGAAACCTAATCTCTTAAGAGTTAAGAAAGTGTCTATCATCACCATTGGTGTATAAAGTTTAATATGACAGGTGTTTATAAGTACTTGAAACAGACTAGAGTGAGATCACGTGGCAAAATATTAGCTTTTTATAACAACCTAACATAAGAATCACTATTAACGCAATAGTAAGCACACAAACATCAAACATCCATGATTGGCATGATCCAACCAACAATTACCACAATAAACTACAAGGTAAATTCATACTAGGAATGTATAAAGCAGCCTCAGTGCTATCTCTTTTAAGAATAAGTTTGAACCAAAAAAGTTACTTGTTTGATTGTGTCTTGCAGTGAATTAATGAGAGGACCCGTATATATGAGGAAGCACATAGATAATATTAGGATTTAGTGGTATGCCACGCGACCTTGATTCTAGAAAAAAGAAATAAATCATACAAGGAAACAAAGGCTGTAAAGCTGAACCAACTAGGAAACAATCTAAACCAGATAATATTTATTCCATATCCGAAACATAGTTATCATTCGGATCATAAATCCCAACTATTCCCGTTAGTCACAAGTAATCTAGAAGTTCAGGTTCAGTTAATCAAGTCACTTGCATAAAAGAGCAAACCAGTTCAATTCACATCAGTAAAAACCCAATCACTAAACTGCATGCTCTTCTCCATCAGTCCGTTGATTAGTACATTCCATGCCCACGTGGAATCACCATTACAACCATTCATAATCTCAAAAAATAAAACAAAAAAATGCAGCATCTTGAGGTATGAAAAACCACACTACTTTCATCATATACTTCATACATACTTAGTTTTCCGCATGCATTCAATCAAAGTTCACCAATACATCACTGCAATTGCATAACCACACACTCAAATACCAATGATCAACTCCAAGACAGAAAAACCCAATACTTACAGTTCTAGGGTTTACACAGCAGAAACCATTTCATCCAATTCTAGGGTTTCCGCGAGAAATACCTGAATTGAACAGACCACAGCAACAATCTCGAGCTTACAAGCGTTTGCCCTCTCCCCTTGGCTCCTCCCTCGATACAAAACGGATCAATTTCAAAATCAATAAGGAATTTTGCCCTAGAAACACAGGACACGAAATAATCGACTGGTTTGAAAGAATTAGCCCTAATCAGTGAGAAATTATGCGTATATATGATACATATGAATGCTGTTGGTGTGAAGATTTGTGTGTATGTAATGTTGTTCGTCTTCAAGCTCGTGTTTCTTAAAGGTTTCTCTCTCTGGGATTTACAAAAACTATTTCGTTTCGTCGTCTGTGAGAGTAGTGGGCTGGACATGCAGACGTCGACGATGAGGGCTTATTTGGGCTTTTTGTTTACTTTTGTTTTTTTTAAAGGAGTTTCAAACTCTTAATAATATTATTATTTGTAATATGTAATAATATTTTGTCGGCACTGTTTTTTTTTTTTTTTTTGATAGGTGAGTTGGTTTATTTAGATAGAAGATTTATTAAGTAAATAAAATTTAATAGACATATCCGGTAAAAATACATTAAAGAGGGTGAGATGAAGATAAAATTTAGGGTATGTTTGGTATATGGTAACGGGGTTGACGAGTGAATGTAATGAATAAATGACTGAAATGTATTATTATCCTTATATTGACTTGTTTGGTTGTCTTTTCACGTTTACGCATTTTAGAGGTTACTTTGACAAAACGTGTTCATTGTCCCCATCTCGTGAGTACGTTCATTAACATATACGCACGTTATGAATTTACTTAAACAAAACGTGTCTATTGAGAACTGTTCCCATCTCGTGCACACATTCATCCGCATTTGAGCACATTAGGAGATTGCCTACATAAAACGTGTCTATTTTCTCTATTGTGTGCATACATTCGTCCAAGTGTATTAATCCAATCATGTGTAAACACAATCTCAGTCATTATGTTAACTCGTGGTATATATTTAATTGTATAGGTTTGTGTAATCCGGCTCGCCAAGATTTCTTATCAAAACATGTGAATAATGAAATCAAAGCAATAAACATCCTCCTTCAAGGAATTTATAACCGTACCTTATTAACTTCTCTCATGTATTTTAAAAATAATAATAATTATAGTTCAAAGGTGTATCGTATCGTTTTATCAACTCAACATCTTTTAGCAAATAAGTAGTTCTACATGAACTATTTTATTATTTATTGTTCTACATTAAACCATAAACTTATTTATGTCTTTTATTAAACCATTCAACCTTATGCGTTTAAAATACTCCAATAAGAAGTTGACCACTTTCTTATCCATTAACACAAATAAAGAACAGCTCAAAATACAATTCGAATCAAACCATCTGAACAAGTCGAATATTACTAAAACGTCTTGTATCAACCTTTTCCAAAGAATATAAAAAGACGTTTAAAAGGGAAATAAAATGCTACACATAACACGCTCATAGTTTCTAAAACAGATATATGATAACAAAAATTACCATTAAACGTTTGTCATTATATATTGTTATCACATAACCATTAATTATATTAATTTTGTATATAAACTAGCCGTTTAGTTTAATCATATATAAGTTAATGAATCAATGAACATCTTTGGAATAAATATTTTTATATTTAATCATAAATTGGAATAAATATTTTTATATTTAATCCAGTCATATTAAACGCATATAAACCCCCCTAGATTTTGGATTTACAAAGAACAGGCAGGACTATACCTTTGGAAGTGGGCGAATATATAACAGATCATATACAAAGTTATTAATACATCATTAGTGAAACTTTTCACAACAATATATTACAGCATCATTGATAGATGAAGTTTCCTAAACCTATATCTATCTATAAGTGTCATTACCCTTTATTTGGTCACGAACTCATAACGCGGCGGCCCTGGAGTCGCTCCTTCCTCTACAAAGAATTAAGGACTGAAAGCAACACATTACTCTGCAAAACTCTTCCTGTACAAGTGAAACAAACTCATAAACACATAGAAGACTTCCTTGACCATTTCAAATAAATGATAATAAGGCGTGTTATATATGACGCAAAAACTATAATATATTAATATTCCAACAATAACAAAAAAATCAGTTTAGGAGCTTGTATGCAATAAATATACATTTTCATTGACTTTTAACCATTAAGGAATAAACATAACCCTTGCAACAAATGCAAGGTGTCAAGTTTGCTACCTATAGTTCCTTATATGCTTAAATATATGTTAATCCTTCAAATCTAATGAGAGACATACACGAGGTTACTATGTTTCTATGAAACAAACAGGCTAGGGGTGCAGGTGAGATAAGCCAGCTAAAAAGGCCTGGTGAGATGACTACAAATGGCTCATTTGATAATATGAGCCATGCTTGAGCCTAGTATGGCTTCGGCTCACCTAAGGTAGCAGATTTGCAGACCTAAATGAAAATCCACAGTGAGGTCATATGCATCCATAGATCCAACTTAGTACACTATATTCTTCTAGATAAGTGCAAATTCCCATTAGATCCACAGTGACTCTGTTAGGTAATGAGTCAAAACAGAGAAATTATGTACAAGTCTGGTTAACCTGAAACTTATGGTCCGAATTATTAATTTGTTTATAGATAATTAGTTTTAAATACGATTGAAACTATTTAAACTCGTTCAATAAAAAGAATTTAGGTGATTTTTACCAGAAAAAATACACTGTCGAAGACTTTCAACCTATTTGACCCATTTCCTTTTAACATGTACTTTTTATTTCACATGTTTGAGTTGTTAGATAAAACATAACCCTGAATTAATCCATTCATTCCTCGGTATGTTATTTACCTTAAAACTTACCGTCTGGATTCTGGTTTTCCAACAGAAGCAAGTGCATGCCGAAGCTCCTTCACATGATTGCTCATTCCATTCATGTTATAAGCTTTAATCATGGTTCTATATGTGATCTTATCAGGTTGACATCCTTTACTTTCCATCATTGTCAGAACCCCCTTCATTTCTGCCAAACACCCCATCATACCATAAGCATCCACTAAACAATTGAAAAAAACTGTATCAACCGTCACGTCAGAACTCTCAATATATCGCAAAAGACCCTCGATTTTTTCAGCTTTACCAGCTTGTGCATAACCCCTTACAAGTGAACAGAGTGTCACACAATTCGGTTTTATGCTCTCTGATTGCATTAATCTAAACAAAAATTCCATCTGGGTCAGATCCCCGGCCCGTCCGAATGCGTCTATGACAATATTATAAGTCACAAGTGTCCATGAGAAATGGTATTTCTGCATGTACTCCATAACAGCACTCATTTTTTTATAATTTCCAGTTTTTCCGTATGAATCCAAGAGTATATTGAAGGTTTTAACATTAGGTTGAATCCCGGCACAAAGAAACTTCTCGTAGCATTTTTCCATTGTTTCTATTTGCCCACTGCCACCAAACGCCCTTAGTGTTGAATTCATGGTCCATACGTCAGGCTTACATTCCCTTTGTCTGAGCATTTCCACAAGTGTTGATTCCATGTCCACAAATCTGTCAGCAAAAGTTGATAACAATAACAATGAGTTGTTAGTTCCACATAGTGGTGTTCATTGGGTCGGGTTTCAGTTTCCTTGATTTGTTCAAATCTGGTTGTTCAAGTTTAAAAGTTTTAGCTAAATCTGAAAACCAAACATAATCGGTATTCAAACTCATAGAACCACCTCCAATTCAAATTCGGTTAAAACCAATTTCAAAGAATTTGGTTAATTTGGTCCAATCAGGAATTAAAAGTGTTATTTAAAAATTACATGTAAGGTTAAAAGTCCAACCTTTCACCTACTTAACAAGTAGAAATACAACTTACAACTTAAAATTTGAAGTTCACAGTTGGGACAAACAATTCAAACTTCTAGTAGCCAATTCTTTTAATTTCAGCAGATTTCAATACTTTCACACTTCAATCCAAGACATCATTATGCTAGCATTTCCTTTAATAAAATGCTTAGGAGGTTTATACACCATATGCCTCGGGTTAGAACGAATGTGTGCCACTTGGTAAAGCAAAAGGAGGGCCCTTTACACGACCCGCACTTTTTTGGACAACATGAACACATGATTGGTCATGTAGATCCCAATTTGTGGGGATCCCATTCGTTAGGAATGAGGGAATGGGAATCAAAATTAAAGCAGTGTTTGCTTGTAGGGTATTTGTTTCAAAAGAAGAAATCAAATCCACAAACTGAGGCTGTCAGAAAGAGTGAGTTTAAAAACCAATTCCCGTTCCTCTGTATTATTTAAGTATTTAACCCATACCGATAGCGATTACTGACTGCAAACTAAGTGCCACATATATATAAACTTTGGGTGACTTTGTGGCCAACTTTTGTTCATTTTACCCTCTGACTAGAATCAACCAATGTATAAGTGTGTGGGTTTAGATTGATGCCTCTACTTCCACATACCGACACGCCTAGAGAGTGTATATGAGTGTAAAGGTTACCTTTTTGCTTTCCCATACGCATCAATAAGGGTATTATAAGTAACCGTATTGGGCTTGATTCCTTGTGAAGCCATCTCAGAAAGCAATGATTGCACTTTGTCAAATTCATGAAAATGAAGGCATGATTTTATAAGGATTGAATACGTGTATACATCAGGGTGGCAGTTAGGAGTGTTCTTCATTTCTTCCAGTACTGAAAATGCTTTTCTAAACAGGCCACTTCGACTGTAAGCAGAAAGAAGAGCAGTGTAGGATTCTTGGTTCACGATACAACCTTCATCAATCATATCTTGAAATAAGGAATACGCTTTCTCAGGTTGCTTACATTTTCCAAGCATCACAATCAGCTTCACATATATAGCAGGATAAGGCCTGTACCAAGTCTGCTCACGGAGAAGTTCAAAAACCTGAAAGCATCAAGTAAGAAAATTTAGTTATGGAACATTAAATGAAATAAAAGAGTATACATTATACATTTCGGGGTAATTTTTGGTATTACCGGAGTTTAAATGACAAGTAACTAAAACATTTTTTTGTGTTTGTGAAACTAAATTTCCAACCATTATAAAGAAACATGGAGACATGTTTTTCATGGCATTCCACGTTTATCTTCCTTCATGCCTAGCTAACACGTAGACCTTAGACAACTACAAATCACTTATTAGTAGAGACATTGCAGTTATTAACTTATTAGCAAGTAGTAAAAAACTATCTATGTTGACCAACCTTTTATAAATTCATTTTACAGCTTATGTGAACGGATATCATTAGCATCAGCCTTTTACCCCTTTCGGGTTTGTTCCTGATTTGGAAGCTTTTATGAGTTCTGTCATCTAATTATTGCAATGTAAAAAATCATATTCTCTAGCAGGGAACCTAGTAAAGATTTATATGTTTCACAAAAACATAGGACACCACAATTGGTGTCACCTACTTGCTTTAATAGTGTCAGTGCCAATAAAATCTTCAATCATTCTATACACTCATCATGTTCAACAACTAGAAAGTCATGCATTCCTACTATCATAAGGTTTCACAATCTTATCATACCAAATAGCTTTGTATCCATTTAGCATCTAAAACATGAAACGGGTGGACTAATACTCACTCTTTCCCAGACCAAATGAGCTTGTTGACTTCCAATTTTGTTTAGTAATCAACGAGTCAACTCAAATTTTCAGATTCTTCACATTTACATAATGGAGTTTTGAAATCAAATTAAATGCCATCTAGATTACTAGCCTATGCTATGCTATCCTGCACTACACTGTAAAAAAAAGATGTTTTTGGAGCTCGGGTCTATGCCAAGCAGCCTCTCTATCTACGGGGCTAGAGGTACGGTTTGCAGCCTCTCTATCTATGGGGCTAGAGGTACGGTTTGCACCCTACTAATAGTTCTGCTATGAATGGTATCATACTGGGTACGTTTGCTTGTTTGTTTGTTAGTTCTGAAATCAAATTTAAAGCACAAATGTTATCCAAATTCCAGACCCACCCCAGGTGTTGGATACCTTGTAATGCCTCAAAATTCAAAATTGGGTAAAAACTTCACACTGGTCATGATTGATGAACTAAATTCGAGAAAATTAACATCAGTTACTACAATTTAATCAGAACAGAATGCACTACCAATATTAGAGTGGATACTTCAAGCTTGTGTAAGCTCTAAAGCAATTTCAACTTCACTAATTCCGAATTGCGACAACAAAACTCATCAAAACCGTAACAAAATCAACAACTCAGTGAACAACAACCTTAAGAGCAGACTCCCAACGCAACGCAGTAATACGTTCATGAAGCGCTTCAAGCACAGTCCCGGGAAACAGCCTCGTGGAGCCTTTCTTCTTCTCAATCACAGCCTTCGTCGCTTCTCTTCTCAGTATCACCGAAATCGCCTTCTGCGATGCAATCTTCTTGTTCGTTTGCTCTTTCCTCTCTCTCCTGATTGTTTCATCGCCAATTGGCGGTGATACTTTGGTTAAGTGGTTGACATTGGTGGTTTCTGTGAGGTTTTTGTTCTCCGGTGATCGGTTAATCTCCGGCGAGAAGGGGTTCACCGGCGGACCAGGGAGGGAGACCATGGGGATGAGATTGTGTGTGTGTTGGTTTGGTGATTTTTGGGGTTTATGATTTATGAAGGTGTTGAAGTTTTTGTTGGATTCACTCCCTTTGGTTGATATTTTATCAAAGAGTGATATAAAAGGATTTGATGGTTTTTATTTAAACAGATAATGGGTTGGGCCGTTGTGTATCTTGGGTCGTGACTCTTATCACTTTGCTATTGAGTTTTTTTTTTTTTTTTTTTTTTTTTTTTTTTTTTTTTTTTGCTTTGATGATGCATTGCTAGTTGCTACATAGTGTTTTCTTTGAACAACACTTTTTATTTAGTGGTTTTAACATCTTTTTATGGTATTTAGTTTTTCACTCGATTCATTAACTTTGTTAAATATTTCTGTTAATTAAAAGAGAGTTTTAATCTTTTTACTAGTATGAGCTAAGTATGTAACTAATTAACATATTTTATTAGTGAGGGGATCATTCGTATAGCTAATATGTATAACTAATATGAAATAACTCAAATAAGAACTGATTTTCGTTAGAGGTTGAGCCTCGTGTTGCATAGTAGGTTGGTGATGGTAGGTTAAAAATTATGGTTCCACCTGCCAAAAGGATCTGTGATTCAATGTGGTTACAAAATAGTTAAGGTCATAGGAGACAAGTGACATAAACGACATATAGAACATATTGCAATTATCGAGTTAATTGGATTCGTTGTTTTTTTAATGTGAAGATTTAAGAATTACTGAAGAATAGACTTAAGACAGAATGATATATTTTAATATCAATATAGGTAGTCATTTAAGACCTGTGAAAAAACAATTTTTTTGAAAACAAATTGCCCGTTTGGTTCACATAATGTTTTTAAACGGAAATGAAATCTTTAAAGGAATTTGAATTTGATGGAATTGGAAATAACTCCATTGTAAAATGATATTGTCTTTGGTTTGTAATATTATGAGTGGAATTGGAATATTAAAAACATAAATTTACCAAACTACCCTTTTTATACTAGGCTCATTTCCAAACCATCCTCCTTCTTGTTCAGGCCAGTCCCACCAATCAAGGATGCGATTAGAGGTTAATCTACTTTGTCTTCAAATCAGATCAGTCCTCACTAATCTAGAGCTTAATGTTCAACGACACCAATCGTCTTCAATAGCTACATCATATATCTAAACATCAGGATTCAATTTCTTCATCTCGATTTGATTATGGAAGTCGTCCGTCAACAGTCCTATGCCGCTTTTGTTTCTTCGCCTTTCATGGGTTTTAATTTTACCATGGTTCATCGTCCTCCGTTGTTCAATCTTCTAGGTTTTGATATTTGGTTCATGGGTTTTATCTAGGTTCGATAATCATATGTTCTTGGGTTTTCATGGATATTAATCTTATGGGTTTTGCTTTGTTCATGGATTTTGGTTTTGAAAATCAAATGCTTGGGTTTTGTTTTTGATAATTTGGGTTTTGGTTTTGATTATCATTTGTTTGGTTCGTGGATTTTCAAGTTAGATTTTGGTTTGTTAAGCTTTTATATATTGATTTGGTCTGATCATTTCATGAATTTTCAGTTCTTCTCATGTGTTAGATTGATCGTGTAAACCCATTGATAATGGTTTATTGTTTTTTTATGGTATGCAGTTTGTATTAACAGGTGATTAAAGCGGGTATTTTGGTAACTTTTTAACATTCCATTGGAAAATTGAGATTCCACTCATATGGTGAAGGAATGTTGAATTCCTTTGGTTGTTGGAATGTTTTTCATTCCAATTCCATCATGTGCTAACCAAACAATATTTTCAATGGAAAATTTTATAATTCCAATTTTAATTCATGAGGATTTCGCGAACCTAACAAGACCTCAATGTTATGTATCTGTGTAAGTGAATATTAGTTGTGTAAGTGAATATTAGTTGGAAGGCGACAAGTACCACGAAACCACTCATGATTATGGCACACAAGCATGTGACGAGGTATTTCACGTGACTATAACTCCTCTTAGCCTTTTAAGCTCATGGCGTGGCCCATGACTTACACGTCACTAGGTCTTATTGATATTATACTGGTCAGACAACAACTATTAAACATGATAAAAACATACACTCAAACCTAAAAAAGCTAAAGGTCCAATACATTATTTTACGAAATCAAGAATAAAAAAATTAAATTACCTATTTAGCCGGGCATTCTCTTTCTTCAAGTAATGTTTAATTCTTCTTCAACTGGTTTTTTACAAAAAAATACACTCAAACTAAAGTACATACCATTAAAAATGCATAATTATTAATACATAGCCCTCAATAAAGACATATCATTGATATTTATACAAAGTCACGTTGAAGACACATCATTGACATTTATACAAGCCACATAGAGCAATCATATAATTATTTTTATTAAAAAAATTAAATTTATATTCTACGCCAAGCATATAAAGCTATACGAATCATATAGCCAACATCATATATCTTTCGCCTAACGCTTTACAACAAGTATAGACCAATCATAGACAAATATGGGTTGGTCTCAATTTACCAACCCGATTGACTTGATAGACGGTTCCGGGAACATGAGTGAGAATACGAGTGCACGCCGATATAACCATTTAATATAAAACTCCATCAACATGTAAAATAAGAAAAGAAAACAACAATGAAATAAATTCCAAAGAAAATGATTGCATACAACTCATGAGGATCATCAATAGTCAACGACTTAAACATACCACCCATCGAGAACAACCCATCACGCACAACTCAAACAAATCCCTAAAAGATTCATCTTCAACCCCACCAATATATATACCAATTTACACAAACAAAGACACCATCTATTTGTTAGTTTTCATGCCATTTTTTCCACCATTAGCCCCTGCTGACTCTTTAGCTGCCTTTCTGGCTAACTTCTCTTGAAGTGCCTTTGCATCCCTGCTCAAATAACCCATCACTTGATCATTAGAAACAAATTCAAATCTAATCCCAAACTACTCATCTACAACATATACAAACACATCAAAAGCTTGTATATCAACTTACAGATTTTGTTCACACAATAAAACAATAAATATACATGAGAGTATTTTAAACATCTTATTTTTACACGCTAATCAAGTTAATTTAGGCACTCCGCCTAACTTATATTACAATTACTTGAACATCTGGATATTAAAATCCTAATTGCAACAACGTGAACGTAACAGGGACGGCCCTGAGAGGGGTGGCCGGGTGGGCAATACATGAGAGTATTTTAAACATATTATTTTACATGCTAATCAAGTTAAATTAGGCACTCCGCCTAACTTGCATTACAATTACTTGAACATCTGGATGTTAAAATCCTAATTGCAACAACGTGAACGTAACATGGGATGGCCCTAAGAGGGGGGGGGGGGGGGGGGATTATGATTATCTATTAATCTACTAATTAATCTATTAACAAACCCAATAGCATTATGATTATCTTAACCCACTAAACTTTATTTAATATCCCGTTAACATTTTAAATAATTTAACCCAACAAAGACTCAATGGATTAGTGATGATAGCTATTGATAAGGATGCATTGAAGAACATGAATTATGAAGACTAGAACAGCCTCACGATTCGCTTAACAAAGTAAATTAAATCATTTTGCTACAATACTTTAGTTTTATTTATTGTCATAAACATTATCATTGTATTATAAATTTTTATAAACAAATTATTCGGTTTAGACTTTTTTATATGTTGTAAGGGGGTCCATTGTTTGTTCTCGCCCCTAGCCGCCCAATGTCACTAGAGAATTCTCGGGTCCCGCCCTC
The DNA here is from genome assembly GCA_025215565.1 of Flaveria ramosissima. Taxonomy (NCBI): domain Eukaryota; kingdom Viridiplantae; phylum Streptophyta; class Magnoliopsida; order Asterales; family Asteraceae; genus Flaveria; species Flaveria ramosissima. Next base: position 8,070,096 of record CM046039.1, read on the forward strand.
GAACGTAGGTCATGTAAATCTAAAGTGTTTTGTTTTTCTGATTAATTTATGTTTTATGCAATATTGTTTATTTGTGATTTGATATCAGCTAACAATTGCTAGATAATATAAGAACAAAAGGCAAAAAATAGATCGATAGATTATACCTTTCTCGCCTTTGTTCTGGGGTTAATCCATCGGCTTTCGATTGCTTCGGTTTATTGCCAGCCCTTGCTTGAGCCCTTTCTCTATCACGATCTCTCTGGTTTCCGCGTGATCTTCAAGTTAAGGTTCAACAACCATGTAGATACATACCTAAACGATTCTAACTTCATATTCCTTTGAATCTAAGCACAAATTAGTCATATACATATTATCAAACAGTTCATTAATCATCATACAATCACAACTTGAATAAATCCTTAACACGATAGATTAGAAGTTGTGATGCCAATAAAACAAACTCTATCAGACAGATTTGATCAAATCTCTACAGATTAGCCATCTGATAAATGAATCGATGATCAAAAACATCTAAACAGGAGATTTGATTAAGCATCAACAAGTATAAACAGATGAATTGATAAAAAAAAGGCGAACTGAAACTGAAGAACAGAAGCATATCGGAAGGATATGAGACATGATTCTCGAGTCACGAACAGCCGAACAACAAGATCTAACAACACTGTTATCAGACCCTGTAGATTTGTGTTTTAATAGAAAAACAATGTCAAAATCAATGAATTACATGAGTTTTAATCGATCGAGCATCAACTACTGCAAATATAAACAGATGAATTGAAGAATTGTGTGAAAAATAGTTACCTGATCGGAGAGCGTGCAGAGAAAGTGGACGAGAGATTCACGCAGTTGAAGGTGAAGCTGCGTGTGGAAAAGAAGGGTATTTTACAAGTGTAGAAGAAGGATCGAGAAGCCGCGAGATGATTGGGAAGTTAGTGCGTGTGGTGCACGCCTACTGGTCTTATCGTGGGGATGATTTGGAAACGAGGAAAGCCGTTCGATTGTCAGATCCTGTAGATACAATTGTATAGCATGTTTCGTAAAATAAATGTTATATCAAAATTGGCCCATTTATTTGTTTTCATGTTAAAACAGAACATTAGTTATTGTTTTTAATGTTTTATGTTTTCACGTGTTTAGTTAACGTTTTTACTTTTATTTTTCGTTCTGTTCTGTTTTATTTTTTTCGTTTTTATTTCTTTTCTTATACAAGTTTTATGGTATTGTTATTACTACTTGACATAGTTTTACGCACCATCGATGCAACGCGAATGGCTTTATAATAGTTGAATATAACTTACAAGGGTATAGTCCTAAATAATAGTCCTCCATCGTAATTGTGTGAGGATCATAGTCCTAAATATGATAGTTCATAAAATTTTGAAAATATCATTATGATGTTTTTAATTTTTCTATGTTTTAATGTAAATTTCGTTTAAAGTCGAATTATGCTTGATAATGTACAAGCTATCCAAACACATAGATACAAGCCGTAAAAAACGTTTCATTTTTTAAATTTTATCTTTGTATTTCTCTCCAACATTTAAAATAATTTTTAAAGATTTTCTAATTTGTTGTTTCGACTTGCTCGTTTTATCAGTGTTTTGACGTTAATTTTTCATGGAGTTAATACTGATATACCACTTGCCAAAATAGAGTCATACAAATATCAATACAGTTGACGATATGAATGTTTGCAAAATGAACATATGCTATTTGTATCAATGTTCCAATGTAAAACCTTTACACAACTTTCGTTTTTATATATAAACTTTCAGTTACCATCAACGTCTAGTAAAGTTTTTTATGGTTTATGATACGTACCAACCAACTCCACGACCATCATTATCCACGTTCACCATAAATTAGAATACTTAGTGTAGTGTGGTGGCTAGTTTTTATCCTTTATTTTATGTAGTAATTGAGTTATTTGCATATTTGAATGATGTATTTGCATTTGAAAGCAACTTTTTGTTTAATTTTCTATCATACCACTACTATATTTATTAACTCCTCTAAATTGTAAAGTATGTATTTTTTGATTATTTTACAACGTTCTAGTTTATAAGTTAATCCAAACATTTTTTAAAAACTTTTTTGAAAATTCATAAGTTAATAACTATTTTTTGTCAAAAATACTTTTCAACCAAAATAAGGAATCCCAAACATGCAATTTACTATCACTTTTGTTTTTTGAAGTCTAATCCGTTCAAAGTCCTATTAACTATTGTCAAACCCCAACCTTGACGGCGGAAACGTCGAGGAGTGAGAGTTAAGATCGTTCACAGCCACATAACGCTATTATTAAATCCAAATATTATAATCATAAGTTTCCAATGTAACATTACAAGCATAAGTCTCAAACATGAAAGTAACTTAACATAAGATGACAAATTATTAAAGGAAAATCCATTTATTTAACTAGGTCCAATCCTAGATGTGTATAAGCTTCAAAAGTGCATCAAACTTGGCGTTTCCTGAAACATGTTAAAAATAAAATGTCCACAATAATGTTGGTGAGATTTCCATAGTTTTCAATACATAAGTATATAAAAGATGGCAAATTATGTTGTAAGTTAGAGAACAAGTAGATAGGGATGTAAGACAGAATGCACAATCAAACCTCGACAAAGTTTTACAAGTCTCAAACGTTTAAAAGTATATACGATTAGCTAGGTGTACTTGGATCAACCAAGCAGGCTTGTCTGGCCCATAGATCTATGACTTCGCTAGGCTAGCAATAGTTAATGATTGTACATATATTCGACATTACATGGTAGCCACAAAATTCAACCAACCACAACAAACAGGTGAAATGCCATAAGTTTACAAGAATCAAACGTGTTTACAAGTGTAAGGTTTATAATATAACATGTTTCACCCCAAAAGTGTAAAAATATAAAAGGGGGTATAGAAATACTCACATGATCAATAAGTATAAATTGAATGATTAATAAGAAATTATAACAAGCGTCGATTCAACGTAGCCCTTCACAATGTACCTAAAATATATATATATTTATAAGATTTTTTTAAGTTTAATTATATTAAGTTTAACGAATTAACGGGGACTAGGGTTCTAAGTGGAATTTAGGGATTTTCAAATAACTATGTTTAACAAAATGGAACCAATTTTAGTTATTAATATTAAAGAAAGTTATTATATTTTATATAAAGTTTTATATAAAAAATATAACACCTATAATAATTTTGTATATACATATAAGTTAAATAAAGTCTAATAAACACATTTTAAACGATAATTTAAAAGCAACGTTCGGAATAATCATATTTGTGGCACAAGGTATTAGTTAAAGTATAGTTTTTATAAAACAATTTATTATTATTATTTTTAAGAATATATGACAAAGGTATAAAAGTATTTCTTTTAAGAAATAAATTTACAGAAAATAATTAAAAACATTATAAAATTATCAGCTTTTATAAAATGACTTTTTATAATTTTAAAAAATATTTAAAATTATTATTAAAGGCTAAAAGCCTCAAAAAAAGAATGTGAGGTTGCCCGGGGTCGAACCCGGGACCTCCAGAATCACATGGGGACAGTTTACCATTAGGCTGGGTCGCCTATGCCTGACAAAACCCCATTCCCATATGTTTTAAAGCAAATCAAGCAAAAACCCCCAAATCCTAATAACCCTATAATCGGATTAATCAAAATTGAAGTTCAAATCAAATATATACATGCTCGAAACCTTAGGGCTTTTGTTCCCTATGATAAAACGAGCATAACCATGTATTTAACTTACTTGTTTAGGATTGAATTGAAGGTTTTAGCCTCGGTTTGACTCCGGTTAGCCTTGTGATGAACAACAAGGTGGATTTCGAATCTACGGTGGATCTCTCAAGGAATTGGATGTACAGTGAGGTTAAAAGGACCAAAAGGACTGATTACCCTCTGTTATAGCCAAGATTAGATGTGGTTGACCCTAAACAGTTGCGGTTCGAATACGAATGAAAATGGTTTCAATTCGAGGTTTTGTTCTTCGTTTCATTCGGAATTGGAAAGTTTGATGGTTAGCTCAATTTAAAGTGCAATTATGGGTCGAAACGTAGTCTTGTATTCATTTGAAACGATTTGGGTAACGAATCGGGTGTTTTTCGTGGTTTTGGGACTTCGTCGGAGCGGTTGCCGGCGGTGGCCGGAGCCGGTCACCGGTTTTACGGGGGAGGGAATTGGGTTGGTTTAAAGAATTTACACATTGGTCCCTGCAGTTTAAGTTTTCTTATTTCATGCTTAAAACTCACTTTTAAGCTTTATAAATTGGCAACTAGGCCCCCTAGACTTTTAAATCAAAGTTTTTATACATTTCAAGTTTAATAATTCTTTATTGATATTAATAAAATTATTATTGTTGGTATCATCTTTAGTTATTATTATTATTGTTATTATTATTACTATTATTATTAATATTATTATTATCATTATCTTTATTATATTTGATATTATTATTACAATTAGTATTATAGTTCAATTTAATAATTAGGTTATTTATTTTACATTAAAACTTGAAGTCCAACTAAGAATTAAGCATAAATCACCCATAAATTTCATATATGGCAATAATGCCCCTTACAAGAATTTAACGACATTAACTTTTAACTAACAAAAATTACAAGATGTCACAACTATCATCTTGAATTGATCTCTTTTAAGCATTGTTTTGGCGACCGGATCGGACCGGCCGGTCCGACTGGGGACCGGCCCCCTAGCCGGTCCGGTTTGCTATGATTCGGTTTGTGGCGGTCGAATTGGTGGTCGGACCGAGAAACCGGACCGGTTCGAACCAGATTTGAATTTTTTTAATAAGTAAAAACGGGGTGTTAAACCATAAATTAGTGTGTTGGATATACAAATATAGTTAAGTTTTATATATAACTATAAAATACATATATAAATCATATATAAATTACTTATATTTAACTATATATATAACTAAAAATAATATATACTATATATATAATTATGACGTCATCCGGTTCTTAAATCCGATTCGACCGATCCGACCACCAAACCAGCAAGACGTCCGGTTCAACGTCCGATCCGGTTCTAAAAACATTGCTATGAAAGTACGATTCTTAATAATAGTTTAACTAATCGTTATATCCAAAAGCTATAAAAGAGGTTGCATCTAAAAAAACTCATAAATCTTTCTAACCGTTCTCATGGTATCATATCCCAAAACATTAAACAAAAGTACAAAACACCCCACTCATCTTTCGTAGGCCCAAAACTTATCACCACCATGAACAAACAAAACCCACCAAAACAAAAGTCAAAATTGAAATTTCCCTCGAGTGATACGGACCCCAAACAACATTTAAATATAGTTTTTTCAAAACCACTACAAAACCGCCCATCGTCTCTGATCGCCACACAACAAGCACACACAATCAACCATTTTCACAGGCAAAATCCTCAACTGCAACATAAACCCTAGAATCCATCGCAACAATGGCGGCCACTGGAGGAGAAAGTGGATTAGCACAAGAAGATGAGAAGAAGCCGATGGATCAATCGGCACACATCAATCTCAAGGTTAAGGGTCAGGTATAAACGCCGTGTGGAAAGTGATTTGTGTAAATGTTTTTGATTGATGTTAGTATGTTGCAGTTTGTTTGGGTTTGGTCTAGTGTAAGTGGTTCGAGCATGTTGATTTGATGAATTGATTCGAAGTTGGTTAGTTCGTTGATAGATTTAGGATTTATTTGTTTTTGAGAGTGTGTTTTTGCTGTTCTGCAGAGAATGATGTGGTCGATCTATGGTATTTACTGTAAATGAGATTTTAGGTTCTTTTATAGGGGTAATTACATATCCACTTGTGTAACTTGCAAAATTACATAATTTCCCAAAAGCAAGGTACAATAGTGTTGAAGCATGATTTGAGGAAATATGTAATTTTACAAGTTTAAAGGGGATATATGAAATTTCCCTTTTAGATTTTGTTCCTGTTTAAAAGTTAAAACAGAGGTGTTCATACACTATTAGTGACTAAACCAACCCAACCACATAATATGACGCATATATGCCAGTTTGAGATCACGGTTTGCTGTTTCAAAAAAGTAATGCAAACTATTGCTTTTGATTTCTTTTTATCTAAAAAACTGGTTTTAAACTGCTAAACTGAACTGTTTTGGTCTGTCGTCTGTTCAGATGACCCGACAAAGTAAACTGTTGTGTTTGTTGTTTTCAAAACGTAGTTAGCAATTCGGTTTGGAATTTTCGTGAAAACAGGTTGAACTAGACCTTGAACACGCCTAGTTTAAAAAAGTAAGTTTGATGTGGATCAAGGTGGGAATGATAATAATGTTGATTGAAGTATTGGTATGTTTATTCTCTAAAATTCATGTTTTGGTTTTGGTTTTATACGGGTCCGATACCTGTTAGCCTTTTCGTTTTCAGTTTACAGTGCAACTTGCTTCTCTATTTAAAGAGTGAACATCTAGAAACATATAATTTCTTTCATTGATGTTTAGTGTAATGATCTGCTGGCAAGTGGCAAGTTTTCCTGCTATTTTGGTACAAACTAAATAGATGTTCATTTAATCACTTCCCTTCCTGTTCATTGTGTAATATACTATAAGTTAGTATACTCACAATATGTGACAATGAAGTTGATGAAACTTGTGCTAAATACCAACACTACCACCTAAATTGAAGCAAGCAGGCCGTTTGGCCGGTCTGAAATTTATGTACTTTGGTTTGGGTTGCTTGGCGGTTTACTGGTACTAGGAAGCTGTCTAGCTTTATTTATTTATTTATATATCTATCTGCTTTTTGAATGTGCAATTGTATATATATGTGTGTGTGTTATGTTCATGAAACATCTTTTATCTTTATCATTTTAAAATTTTAATGCAAACTCACGATTTTTGGAAAAAGGAAATAAGAAGTAGGTTCCGCCAAAACCATACCTCTAAAACTGGATGGTCCAGCTGACCCACCCAACCCGGCTGGTTTGCTTTGTTGTCATTTCAACTTCTAATCAGGGGCTTGGCCTATAATTTTTGGAAAAAACAGCTGAACCGGACTGTGAACACATATGTATGTGGTGGATTTGGGTTTTTAGAATAAATTTAATCAACTTCTTTGAATTATCTTTTTCCAGTTATGATGATTTGAGATCAATTTTCAATTTTGTTTCATTGAACAATGTACACATGTTTTAGGATGGGAATGAAGTGTTCTTTAGGATCAAACGCAGTACCCAGCTGAAGAAGTTAATGAATGCCTACTGTGATAGGCAGTCTGTGGAGATGAACTCTATTGCTTTTCTGTTTGATGGGCGGCGTCTTCGAGCTGAACAGACCCCTGATGAGGTAATAATATCTTAACTTTCAAGTCGTAGTATTTCAGTTGTTTGTTTAATAATTCCATGTGAGCAGGTCTTCTTTTTCATTTATGATCTCAAGTCACTTGTTTCTATGAGCACAAGAACAATGAAATTAGTTAAAAAGTTAGTTCACAGGACAGGGTATAACATTTAAATGGATTTGAGTCTAACATGTAATTCTTATATTTCTGTTGGGTTATTAGGGGTGTAAAGGGTAAACAAGCAAAGCTACTTGTGAGCTACTTAAGATGGATTTGCTAAAGGCTTGAATTGAGCCAAGTTCAAACAAGCTTGAGTCCGAGGCTGAGCTTAAAAGTGAAGCTTATTTCTCAAGGAGCCGTGGCTCGAGCTTCATATACCAAGACTAAATGAGCTTTTTAGTAATATAAATATTATAGTTTTAATTTAATGTAATAAATATATAATTACATGACAAAAATATTATTATTATATATAATCCTGATAAAAAGAACTAGTATATAGAAAAAATAGTTATATAATTAATAAATAACAAATGAGCAGCCCGAGATATTGTTATATTATAAAAACGACGACTTTTAAAATAAAATAATTAATGCCTTTGTAAGTCTTTTGATTATTGTGTATGCAGCTTGAGATGGAGGAAGGTGATGAAATTGATGCAATGCTGCACCAAACTGGAGGTGGAATCTAGAAGCGAAAAAACTTGGTAGGCTGAATATTAATTATGCAAAAAACCTCAATAGATCCAAGTAGTTTGTTTGGATCAAGGTTTTACTTTTGGTACATGTGATGGTAATGCTAGGAAATTACCTTTCTATCTGTAGTTTCTTTCTTTTGTGTACCGTGATTATGTTGTGCTTTATATATGTTGGCTAGTTTTTTAAATCTATGTAGTTTCCGATCGCTATGCATGCATCATACCATTAGGTGATTAGCAAGTTTGTTTCATGGCCTACACAAAGTTACTTGCTATACATGCACCATACCATTAGGTGATTATCCTTCCATACTTTTCATCTCTAACTGAAGGGGCGTTTGGTTTGTAAACTTTTTTGAAGAAGCAGAAATGTGTAATGAAATTTGATTTGGAACTGAAATTTGTCATATGATTATGGTTCCCCTTCAAGTGAGGCGACAACCTGACAACACAGCCATAGATGACAATCACATCAATTGATCATGGTTCTGCTACAGTGCTACCTACAATCTACAGATTTCATGATGAGTATTACAAAACAAATTTGTAATCTTTACGGTTTTTCTTATTGATGCTTATGCAGTGTTGTAAAAATCGGCTGATTAATTGGTGATTAATCGCTAGTTGGTTGGTTATCTTGGCGATTTCATGTAATCGGTGGATAAAATTGATAATCAAACCTCGTCGGACAAAATCGGACTTAGTCGGACGAAATTGAACCTAATTGGTCCTAATCGGCCACCAATCGTTGGCTAGGTTCCGGCTAAATTTCGGTCACATTTTGGTCAGATTCCAGTCAAATGTATGAAATTGTGGTCAAATCTTGAAAATTTTGGCCAAATACGTGTAAATTATAGTCAAATGTGTTTGTATATATATAAATTGAACATTTTTATAAAAATTGCATATAAACATGAGTGTGTATATATATAAAAGTAAAAATTACTTATAAAAGTTCTAATCCGATTAATCTTGATTAATCCCAAGTAATTCCGATTAATCGCTAGTCGGTACTCCACCGTCCGACTAGTGCTTATAGTTTGTTTTTATGCATATGACTGTACAGAGACAAAGAGTAGCTTTATGAGTTCATACTTGCGCCATAAGCCATTCACCCTCTCGTATATTGGGTGGGTGTTGGACCTAAATCAATAGACCAAAGACCCAAACCGGCTTTTGGAGCTTCAACGTTAGACCTGATATTTGATATGTGTATAACAATCAAACTGAAAATAACACTCAAAGTTTCTATTACATTTGAAATGAATCTAGATAATTATTAAAAATATTTAAACAAAATGTCAGTCGCCTATGATTGTTTGATAATCAGATTTTTTTGTTGTGATGTTCTTATTTTATATCAACGTTTTGATATGGATTTTTTGATAACATCTTTTTACATAAAGTGACGTATATTATCTAGGACATTGTCCCAACGCACAGATTCGCAGTGATTTTTATTTTTCATATAATGTTCTCGTCAAAAGCAGTGTTGTCCCATTTAGCGTTCAAAAAGAACATATCAAGTTTTGCATCAACACATCCAAGCTTTGTTTTTCATATATAAAAGTATATATCAACGCCCCTTCAGCGTGAGAGTTCATAGCTACATTTTAACGTTAATTTTTTCACAATTTTACACCCCACCACTACGCGTTTCGGCTTTTTCATATAAGGTTTCGAGTGCTATTAACAATGCAAATGATTCGCTATTCTATATCACGTTATCAACATCTCTTTAAACACACGAGTTCGCGATCCAAATAATAAACGAGTCAAATATATACCGACCCGTTTGCTGGTATCGGTCATGAAGTATACGACCCGGGGAAGCTTGACTCTTGAGGCATCTCCGATTTAGATCGTCACTGAAACACACATTCTGAAGCTCCACCAGCAACAATGGCCGAATTCCCTAAGCGATCGACTCCATTACAATAGTTCACATTCACAAACACTCACATCATCATGTCTCGTTATCTATTCATCTTCATATTACTGGTGTTCGTACTCCACGTTTCCTCTGAATCCGCCGGAGAAGCTGCACAACAACTCGAAGGAGAAGAAGAGTTCACGGAGGAGCTGCTGTTCCGACCACTTCCCGATCGGAAAGTTCTTTCGCATTTTCACTTCGAGAGTAAAGTTCCGCCTACGAGTTCTTATGGACGTCACCACCGGCTTTTTCCCAAAGCCATCTATCAGCTGGTATGATTGCGGTAGTACGATAGTTGCGTTGTTCGATCGTTTTTGTGTTGGTTTGTTGGAGGTTTGTGAATCTGTAGGTGAATTAGTACCGAAGGATGTTTAGTTGTTGTGTTGATCTGTGCTGGTTGAGTTAGGGTTTTAGTGATTTATCGAGATGGTAAATGAAGTTATAGCTGGTTGAGATTGTTTTATTTGGATTTAGTCGATCGTATGTCTGGTCTAACTTAGGTTTTGGAATCAGAAGGTTTGGGGATGTGGATTATAGTTTTAGGAATGGGAGTGGACTTCATTTAGTTCCAGTTTTGAGGTTATATTGTTTCCATTTCGTACAATGTCGAGTCGTGAGATTGATTCCTAACATACTAAGAGGATATATAATAGCAATGATTGTTGTGAGTATTGTCTGATATTCTGATTTTAGACATGGTTAGGGTGCTTATTGATTTTGGGTTTAAGGATTGTGGTCGTGCCGCTGCTTTGAGAGTAATCTGCAGTCATTTTGAGTCGTGCTTTCTTTATTTTCTCATAAAGAAAGTATAACAATGGATGCTGATCTGATTTATATATGTTGAATTGATCTGCTATTGCTTCAGTTTAATTTCAGTTTTATTTACAGAGGAATGAAGTATCAGCTCCAAAGTTTGTGGTTTATTTCAGTTGAATTGATCTAGGTTTGCTTCAGCTTAATCCATAGTTGCCATAATGTTGAATCTGTTTTCACACATCCAATTGATTTACTGAAGTTGTATCCCAGAGTACACAATTGTTCCTTTTGGTGATAAATTAGTTGATCAGGTTGATTTGTAGCATTCTAGATATAGAAATTGTGTAATTTGGATGAGGTCATATTTATTCCATTTATATACATCTTTGCATCTGTTTAATAGCCCTGGTAACTTTTTGAGCTCAGATTGATGCAAACCAGTATTGGCATTTAGTCTTGATATTTATCAATTAAAGAATAACCTCATTTTATGCTGCTTACCCAGGTTCACAAATATCGAATTAAAGAAATGGAACTGTCTTTCACTCAAGGTCGTTGGAACTATGACAGCTGGGGTGGTTTTGACCCTATTGCAAGTAGCAATGCCAAACCTCCTGGAGTTGAATTATGGGCTGTTTTTGATGTTCCTTCTGATCAGGTTGATGCTTATTGGAAAAATCTAACACACACACTTTCAGGCCTCTTTTGTGCTTCAATCAACTTTCTAGAATCGTCTACTACCTATTCTGCTCCTGATTGGAGCTTTCGGTCACTTTCAGGCAATTTAAGATACGGCTTATTACCTAGAGAGGCTGTTTGCACTGAGAATCTTACTCCATGGTTAAAGTTACTTCCATGTCGAGACAAATCTGGGCTTTCTTTATTAATGAACAGACCATCTATTTACAGTGGATTTTACCATTCTCAACGGTTACATTTAACTTCAGATGAATTTGATCCAGTGGCTTTACATGGAATTGTGCTTCAACAAACCCTTACACTTGTTCTTCAACCGGATGCTTTGGAAACTCATGCTTCATTCTCTAGCAGCAGAAAGTTACAACCGAGCTGGAGTATGAGTTCATTATTCGGAAAAACAGTTGATGGAAAATGTGCTCTGGCTAAGTCTAGTAATGTTTATGTTCAACTTGAGGGGAGCTTAGTTTATAACATGAAAGATACATGGAACGATATTGAGGGTCACAAGGGTGAAATAGTGCAAGAAGTGCCATATGATGGTTTTGGGAATTCAAACTTTGGATTCTCAGTTTCTCCTGACAGAGTGATGAAAGAAATTAACAGTTACAATAAAGAAGGCTATTCTATCTTATACGGTTTCTCAATTAATAATTATCACAGTTCTAAACCATTTGATTTGGGATTCTGGTGGAAGCTTCCAGTAACTTGGTCATGTGTGAAGGCACCATTACGTGTAAGTCGATTCTTAATGGGAAGTGGGAATGAGAAGGGTGCTATTGCCCTCTCTTTGCAGTCAACAGAATGGAGTCAAAGTCTCTTAAAAGCTGGCAACAATGAAGAAAAATGTAATTTGCGGGTAGATGTATTTCAAGTCGTGCCTTGGTATATAAAAGTATACTATCATACAACAAGGATATTTGTTGATGGGATACCACAATCTCTTGGAGATATCATTGAAAAGATGAGTGTCTCACCCTCTGAAGATAAGGTGTCTCCTGGAGTGATGGAAATGATCTTAAGATTACCTTGTGAAATGAAATCAGCTTCATTAACTTTAGAATTTGACAAGGTACACATTTTATCTAATTCAGTTGGTTTGTAACTCTAGTTTGTATTATATGTTTATATGTTACATCTCATCCCAGCTAATAGAAGTATTTGCAGTAAGGTGTAATGTAAAATATATATGGTGCCACAAGTCTATGACCAAGATGGCTGTCACTATACTTAGCTATATGATTAATTCAATCTCAAAATGTGTCAATTTTGTAATTCAAAGTCGTTTTTTTTCTTCTTCATGACACACAGAGGAAATAGTTTGTCATTCCAGAAAAGGCCTCACTCTTGTTTCTAATTTAATATTGGGAATTATTTTTAAAACATTGGTAACCACATTAAACTTGCAATGTATAGAAGAAGTAGAATATGTTGGTGTTGAATTGTAATAGATTCCATGTCAATGATTTGAATTTGAGAAGCAGCAGATATGATATCAGAGGCAAATATAAATCTTACCTTTTTGCTGGAATATATTAAGTAATTATTTGCTCACGCTAATGTGATATATTGTTGCCAAGGAAAATAGTAATTCTTTGTTTATCCTTTTTTAGAATTTAGAAAAAGATGAGATGGATACTCATTTGACTGCTTACTAATGTATTGCTGCTACTATAGGGTTTCTTGCACATTGATGAGTATCCTCCAGATGCTAATCAAGGGTTTGACATCCCATCTGCCATAATCAGCTATCCGGATTTCCAGACACGCTTACAGTATAAAGAGGATAGCACTTCAATCAAGTCACCTATGGTGTCAAAGATGCAGGTATGTGAGACTAGAAAACTTTGAATGTGAAAAGATTCCCTATGTTCTAATTTTGTAGAGGTGGCAAAATAGGCAGGTTGGGTAACGGTTGGACAGGTTTGAGTCGTTTTAGTACTGGTTGAATTCTTGAAACAGGTTTGGTTAGGTTGACCAAAACAATATAGGAGGTTATATGCACTAAAAATAGACATCGGGCAATTTCAAGCTGTTTGATCCATTTTATTTTTTTGCATTTTAGCTACTTTTTCGTTTGACCCGTTTGAGATAAAAGACAACCCAATCAACTCTTATATTTTGCTATATTTCACTACCGTCTTTGAGTTATTTGTTGCAGGAAAGTAGAACAATATTGTCCTACACAGAAGTGCTTCTTGTTCCTTTGACAACCCCTGATTTTAGCATGCCTTACAATGTAATCACAATCACATGCACCGTCTTTGCACTATATTTTGGGTCGTTGCTAAATGCACTGAGAAGGCGTGTTAATGAGGAAGAAAGACTTTTGAAAAGCAAAGGTAATACGTTTCTTATTACTGATATCTTTTAATATAATCTAAAACGCACATTTGCTTTTAAGATTATAAGACACAACTGTTAGTCATTGCTTGCTTTGCTTTAAGGGTAAGTAACATATAGGGAGTATGCCACTTATAGCACCTTCTCATACTCCTAATATAGTGTATATGCTATCATTCACTGATTAGATTGTATGCTATTTGGCTTTTGTATGTTATTAATGTGTTTGCATACCTTTGTGATGGTGTATAAGTGAACGGATTTATGCCTTCATCTTAGAGAATGTAGAATAGTAAGTTAGTAAACTCACTTAACAACCTGTTACCCTTTGACCCATGGAAATTATAGCATTTTTCAACTATGGATGATCTATGAAATTTGCAGTATTTCTTTATGTTTTTCTGCATGGTTAATTTACAGTTTAAATGACATTTTTTTTACCTTTGACCTGGTCAATGTTGTAATAAAATTGTTTCTGTAATCATAATTAGCGCATTAAAGCTATTCACTTACTTTACTTATACATGTATCTCAAATTTACAGATAAGAGGACAGGTAAGCTGCAATTGCTGTTATCCAAGTTGTCAGCTAAGTTGAGAGGAAAACCTTGGGAACCGCCCTCATCAACACCATCATCTTCATCCTCCAATTCCATAAGCTCAAAGGTAATTCTAAAAGTCATATTAATAGCTGGCATTGCTTTCGGGTGGCAATACTTTTACGGATGACGTCCATGTACACTGTTGTGTTGAACAAAAGCCAAGATTTTGTTTCAATACGTCTTACAAAAATTAGGAACATTAGAACCATATTGTTTTCTTTTGTATCCAGATTTTGTATGATTATTTACCTCACGCCCAGTCAATTTATCACCCATTTAGAAATTAGAAGATTGTCGGGTCTCTTTAGGAGCAGCCTTTTTATCTCATAAGATAGAGGTAAGTTTTGCCCCGCTGTGTATGTTTGTTTGTTTAGAAATTAGAAGATCATTTTATTTTCTTTCTTGTGACTCCACATCCATGCCTTTGGCGTGTAGCTGAGTTGGTTCTAAAGGTGGGATTTGGAAAGTAACCTGGGTTAAATCCGTAACACTGTTGAGGAACCTAATTTATCAGATAAATTTCTTGTGCGTTATCAGATCAGTTTTGTTGGACCGCGATTTGACTGTTGAATGAGCATCGCGCTTGATTTATTCCTTACGTGATTGGGCAAGTTTGGCATGGCTGGTTGGGGTTTTTGGGATTCAAACTTTTGAGAAGTCCAAATCAAAGTTTTTGAGGCTTGACAAACATGATTTGTGATTAAAGTGATATTAGTGATGGTACAAATCATCCAATTAATTGTGATTTGGGTCATACTGTATTTTTAAAATTTAACATGCCAAATGAGTAAAAAATGTTATATGAAAACAAAGCTTCTCAAATGGATCAAATATATTAAAAATCAGTTATAACATGCATAATTTAAGTTTACAGTTTCTTAAACTATTAAAATGATCTTTTCTTTAAATTTATGTAACCCTGTTAAGGTAGGGCCGTAGGGGAATCGCTTAAATGACCAAACTGAAACAAGACCGAAGTGATTTGACGATCTTTTCTATAGCTTCATACAAAATAGCCATAAATTTGTTAAGTAACTTTCGAAATGCATTTTATTTCAAGAAATGATTTTAATTGTAATTGTGCTAGATGTCCTTAAATCACTACTTAAATGTTCAACTACGATTTATCCAACTTCTAGAATTTATCACTTAATGTATACTGTATCGAATAAATGACTTAAAACTGGTTGGCTTAAATCATGGGTTCAAGTCTCACTAAGTGTAATATGCTTCAAGTGAGCCAAATGTTTTACCAAAGTGGACCTTTGGGTGGTGGGCGAGCCAGGTTATCAGCAATGTTTGTGTTCGCGCCTCGCGGGCGTGATGGCCTTTCGCTAATGGATTTACCCGGGTGACCGGGCTTAAAAATTATTCGTTGGCCGTTAAGAAAAAAAAACTTGTTGGCTTAAAATCTACACATAATTAAATAATCGTGTTTGGTGTATTATATCTTAACACAAACAGGTACTTTTCTTGTGGCAGAGGTTTAAGATACGATATAAAAATGGAACTTAACCGTTTTTGATATGGAACACCAATAAACAAATGTTAATAGTTTGTTTTTCACTCATTTAACATAGGCTAAGCCGCTCAGATAGCTGAATAAAACAAACAAACATACTTGCTCTCTTATCATATGTGAGATTTTAGTAGGTAAGTTTGTTTCAAATAGTCCAATGTAGACATGCCATAAATAAAAAAAGGTTAAGCGGACCAGGCTAAAAATCAAACCGATAACCAAACTGGTTAATAATAGGTATTGTAAAAACAGGTTAAAAACCGGTAAGAAATGCCGGTTAAGGACCGTTCGGTACTCTCATTGTGAACCAGTTACTTTAACTTGGACTTTTTTAACCAATAAAAAATTGATTTTTAACCAGTTAGTAATTAAACCAAACCAGTTCTATCGGGTAGGTTTTTATACCATCTCAAACCGTTTAATAACCAAACTAGTTTTTGAAATAACCATTTTTTATCATTAAATAGTTTGTTTTTTTTGAAATAACTGATTTGTACACTTCTAACCGAATGAATAAACTAGGTCTGAGCTTGTAATGGGCCTAGGATTACCAAGCTTTCCGGTGACCAAGTCAGCCACTCTTAAGCTGGTTCATTTTTGTGTACCATAAGCCTCATAGCTCTCAAAAATTATAATATGATCTGGTCAGTGGTGAACGTGAATTTCGTCATAAGGTTACCGAGAAAGAAAATCACCTTGGCATTGGGGTCTAACGCGAGGAAAGATAATATGTTGTAACTTGGTTCATGCGAGCAATTATTCACATGTCAACTAGTCAAAGTGTCAAACATGTTAAACGAATCAAAAATTGTCGTCTTAATTCTATCGAGTGAAGTTTTCTTCTTTTTTATTTGCAAAGTTAAACATGGACAACAAAAGTATTGGTGGATCGAAGTGATCGGACCAACATCTACACAAATGTGTATGTGTTATCCAACCCATCTGACCAATCCATTTTGTCGTCAAATATTTCAAGTTATGAAATCAGAACACTTTATCGACAGCGTGACATAAATACGAGACCATACCACAGGTACCAACAATGAAAACAAGCAGTTTGAGTATGAAAACATGCAATTTGAGAATCAACAAAGATATTCAAACTCTTAAAAGGAAACAAGAATACTTAAATTTGAACCTGATGCAAAATGATTCAAGTGTGTCTGTATACAAGATCATGGTTTCCAAAAAAATGACACGAAAATTGGTAACCCGAGTAACACAACAAGGTACATGAGATCATATCTAAAGTCAAACACGAAAAGGTAAACAACGGTCAAAGAAACCCGTCATCTCCCTGCTTTCTTTAACCCCCTACTGTGATTCAAATTCTAGGAAAATACGGTTGAAGTAACTTCATAAGAATCTAACCTCAAAAATGTCGGGTTTTTGTTTGGGCTTGAAGGGCTTGATTGTCTTCAAGAAGACGATCATATTCAAGAAGCAAATCAGCAGATTGTTTCTGTAGGGAAGCAACATGAGCTTCTGCGGTTTCAATTTTTTTATCCTTTTGTTCCGACTCGAGTTTAAGCTTATTTATGGTTTCTGTTAAATTGGATATCTCTTTCTGCAGTTGTTTGATTTCTTCTTTTCTTTTATCTTCATTTTCTTTTAACTGTAACTTCTCTGCCTCGAGCTTTTCAAGTTCTTTTTTTGATGATCCGCCGTTTCTTCTTAAGTTGATTAGCTTTTGAAGATGATGATGCATTCGATCGATTAAGAAGCCCATATACAGTGAGAATCCTGCAAAGTCAAAGCATACCAGTTTGACTATAGTGATAAGTCGCATATAACATATTACACTAGGAGTTGATAGCACTTAACTTGTGCGGTAACAAGTAACAAATGATTTTGATGCAAAAACGTCAATATCTAGGTCGATTTTTCGAGAAGACAAAGAGTTCATTTGACCTCTGAAGTCAAACTGCAGACTGACATGTTACACAATTCCTTATAAATCTAGTTATAATATTCTTTAATAATTTATTGTACCGTATTTATGTTTAGACATATGACTCTAACTATCATATTATGCATATCTATCGAATAAACCTTAAACTTCTTACTTGTTTGTTGTTATTTTGTGGATATGTAAGTAGTTTATCTAGGCGTTCGTCAACATTTGATCTATGCTTAAGGGCACTTGTTTGTTGTTTTATTCCTAGTTTGGAACCTATGCATAATTTCAAGGCCATTTACTCAATGCATCAAGTGCCATGATCACAAAAATAAAGCTTATTGATAATTCAAATAAATCTCAAAGAAGAAAAACACAATTACTAACATAAACATTTACAAGCTTAAGCATGTCGTTTGTGAAAATATCCTACAACCAAACTAGCTTTTGTAAACTAAAAGAACAAAATCAAGAAACATAAAAGCAATGAAGTTAGCTAACATTTCATTCACATGCATCGTTTTCCTCGATTGTATATTTTGTGAGTCTGCCACTTACATCTTCTTAAACCTTAACTAGCTATTCACCAAAGCACACCCCTGCTTAGGGATTAGCACAGGTCGGGTCAGTCCAGTTATTACCCAAAACCTTCATAACAAATGTTTTGGGGCTTTAGATTTCGATAGACAATTGTTTCTAGGTTGCACGGGAAGTCAGTTCGGATAATTTGGTCAGCTGTCGGTTCTTGTCTGAGTCAACTCAAGCCCATTTCGACATATAGTTCTAAAAAGGTTTTTGATTTAAAATAGAAAAGCAGCAAGTCATACAAAGTTCTAATAAGGCTTTTGTTTTGAGGGTGTGCACTACAGTCATTTATACAAGTATAATCTATATGAACCAAAAAACTTAGTTATAAAAAAAAGCATAGCCGAACCATCGGTTCTCACTGTATTTGGTTATTTAGTTTGACTAAGTACGCTTTTATGGTTGTCCTATCATCCCCGGCTCCCCGCCCTTAATCAATACCAATAAGCTGGCCAACCATGAGAATCTGACAACTACAACTAACAAACAAGCATCACTTGAGGGGGGTGTTTGAATGCTTGTTTACATATGATCATAGTAACTACAAAACTAGATGATCAGATAACCAATTGCTTTAACTTAAGAAAACTCACTTCTATTCTAAAATCTCACCCTTTAGAAGCATCTTTCAGACACTTCTTCAAATCTGATTACTTTACCCCTAAATATCATTATCATTTCTGACCACAACCAAACATCTCTAATTACAAACACGAATCGAAGACACAAATGAAGCATAAACGAAAAACAAAACAGCAGTGACAATAATGTACCCATGAGTGAAGCCTCAAGCAGATGAGTTCTCCAAAGAACTTGATCCATTGGTGTCATTGTACCAATCTTAGCACCCTTATTCTGAATCTTAACAATACTAACCCAATTCGAAAACAAGATCACAGACATTGTCCCTGCAATTGTCAAAACAGTCCCCTTTCTCATCTTCACTTGATCCAACCCATTCATCACCAGCTCTCTAAGTGGCCCAATTTTCACCATCAAAAGAAATGCCACAAAGGCCTCAGCAAACACAAGAAAAAACAACAACTGTATCATCTTTACCAAATCTTTAAACTTTACTCAATTGGGTCTTTGAATCTTCAATTTCATGTCACAAAACAGTAGATTGATGAACACCCAGTTCAAAAGATACCTCCAATCGGATGATGGGATGATGAACTAGGGTTTTGGTGAAACCCACATGGAATTGGATGATGAATTAGGGTTTCTGAGATCTGAAGAAAGTGGAATCTGAGTGGGGTTTTGGGTGTTGGTGAGATTATCTGCAGGTGGGATTTGGGTATTACAGAGAGAAAGAACAGGGGTTGAAAATGGGAAATCGATTGTAACGAAAGTGTGGGGATTGTGTTGAGATTGAAGCGTGAATAAAGGGTATGATGCATCTGTATAGGGAAGTGTATCAAGAATGTAGTTGTGGTTGTGGGCCACATTAGGATTCAAGATCTATGTTCTTGACTTCTTTCACCTTCTTATTTTACTTCCTGTTTGAGTTGATGAGTTAATTATAGTTGTGGTTTTAACTCTTTATCAAATGTAACACTTATGTTTTTTTTATATTAATAGACGTTAAATTTTGATGTTAATTTTCTATATTGATCGTTATATCATTATAATATTAAAAAGAAGAAAGGATAAAATAAAATAATTAACAAATGTAAAGTTATATTTAATTAACAATATAAGTAATAAAATTACATTGTGGGGTCTACCGCCACCACCAAAGAACCAGTCGCTTCTATATCATTTGGTCCAATAATTTTTCAAAAATTGAGGTTACAGGTTTAAACCTAAGTGATATGGTTTTTTACAGTTTTGAGTTTTCTTTTTGATGGTGTTTCCAATTGAATCAAGTCTTGATTGTTAAAATCAGTATGGACATTTGACATTTCGTCTTACGGGAGCTCACTCGAGCAAACACTGTTAGAAAAAACTTATATCGTCTTCTTCGAACTCCTAACGATCAATAAATGGATTTCTCTTTTTTTCATATTCAATCACAACAATATTTTTACTTCCAAACAAAGATTCATTTGTTGAAATATTTAACGTTCGTTTATGTCAATAATCACTGATGTTACAATTTGACAAATAATTAGGACCATTACTATAATTTTTTCAAAAGTTTGGGATCATATATGTCATATAAACATACCCGAAACCATCCATGGTAATAACTCCTAGATTTATTTATATATATGATTTTTGTTCCATTTAGCGTACATACAAATGTAAACCATGTATATGAGACTAGATAGTATAGTATGTTTGTTGTTACACGGTTGTTCCTTTTCGAATAGCATATATGCATATGTAAAACATGTATATAAGAGGAGATAGTAGAGTATGTTTGTTGTTACACGGTTGTCCATTTTTTAAAAGCGTACATGTATATGTAAAGCACGTATATGAGAGGAGATAGTAGAATATGTTTGTTGTTACAAAGTTGTTCCTTTTTTCAGGAAGTGTGCTAGATCGGTCCCAGTGGATCGAACAATTAAACCAATCACCAAGACAAAGATAATATTAGTAAACTACGAGTATTGATCAAGTTACTTTATATACCTTTTAATACGCGTTAGTGATGACATGTTGAAGTACCGGTGTCATAGAAATGGCTACTATTTGAGTGAAATTGTATGTAATAGATAGGATGTCGAACGCGAATTAAATATAATCAATAATGATGACAAAACACATGCAAGGCAAGTTGGAAGAGTTGTTAGGCGTCAATCAACTCCCATTGGACGTTGTTCAACACCAGGCATGCACCTTGTTTTCGAGCGTCAAGGCGAACGTGAAGCAACAAGTCGATTGCAGTAGGCCGTCGTTCAATACCCAACGAGCGTTGGTCTACGCCCAAATCGTAATAAGTCTGTTTTTAGGCTTTCTAAAGCAAAGAAAGCTAAGGGTTTGAGAGAACTTGGTTTCCAAGCCATGGCTACGACGTATGGGCTCTCTAGAGGCTTTGAAACACCTTGAAACTCCATCATAATGCTAAATGTTATATACAATCATAAAGGCATAAATAAACGAATTGCACGTGGATATTACAATTGATGTGATCTAAATTATACATAAAATCCTATCAAAAGCACGTCAATTATTCTTTAATATCTTCCTTAAAATGATGATTATGTGCTTAAAATGGTTAAATTGTGTTTTCAGATGTTACAAAGAGTAAGATGGACAAAAAAAACATATTTGACAAAAAATTAAAGATATTCGAACTTTGGATTCCAAACATGGGGCCATGCCTCATTAAGCACGCACCCGTGACTTGCCTGAAACACACTCACGTGCTTAAATTGACACATTCCCATGTTTGGACATCTGACATGACAAAAGTACTATCCCCTAAAAGTTGTCACAGGGCTGTACCCTGTGAGTCACGAGGTCGTGACCCACCTAAAGCACGGGGTCGCGCCCCATTTAACACTGGGCCATGTCCGACACCTTTTGCACGTATGAACTGACCAACTTTCGTAAGCATTGTACTAGCACGGGTTCGTGCTTAAACACTTCAGAAAGCCTATAAATAAATACCTAAGTTCACCATTTTGGCAAGCTTTTGGTGGGAGAGTTACTCTGCTGAATTCTCTCGGAATCAAGACCTCAAGATCATTTGGAGGCTCGGGAGGTGCATACAACACTTGGAAGAAGCTCGAGATTGTCTAAATATCATCCATTGTGGAACACCGTTTGATTGTTCCATTTCACCAATGATTTCATATCTATCTTCTATGTTACTTGTTGTTATGTTCAAGCTCACTATGAGCTAAACTCTCATTATCATCCTAATAAATCTATGGATAATGAACTAGAAACGATTATTATAAATCATATCACCTTAACTTTCTGATCATCTACGTGTTCCCTTTCATTAATCTAATAAATCTACAGTAATTGTTATGGTTTTCTAAAATTAATGGTATGTTAGAAGGGAACCTGATCAACTTTTTTTTCACATTAAGTTATGTTTTCAGAAATTGTGTGTCAAAATGTTATAAGAGATTTACCTACATTACTAGTGGCTTTAATCTATTCAGTAAATCTCATCCTGATGAGGTCACAGTCATTACGGAGCGGATAGACGAGAAATTGCGTCGGCTCACATTTATAAACATTAACATAATTACTTTAATCAATATCTTTAATCACACCACCAATTCATCACGGTTACATAAGTGTAATCTATTTAGGATGATAGCCTTTATTCCCTGGTTTTAAACCCAAAAGTTTCAATCTTACTTTTACTTTATTTTAATTATTATTTTTAAACTCTAAAAATCTTGATTACATCAATGCAACTTATCATTTTCTCAAACAAAAATCTAATATGGTAGTCAATCACTATATTACCACACTATATTACCACACAACATATACCACACTATATTACCACACAACATATACACATGCTTTTTGTGTGTGTAGTTTAATATTAGTAATAACCAATTAAAACTAAATTTATGCGAAAAATCTTTATCAAAATATATATACCTTTCACACACATCAACAATTAAGGAATTGTGTGGGTCCTAACGACAATCTTTTTTATTCTTTATTGGGTTTTATGATTGTTATAGGGTATTTTACCACCATGCATGTCTCTTATCCACACTCCATGTTTGGATAACACCTCTTGATCACAACCGAGGTTGCGGTTTGTGTTAATTGTTTTATGTTTGATTTGATTGATAATTATATTCAACACTTGATATTATATTAAATCGTCAATATAAATTCATTGTGTTTTTATGTTATTTCCGTGTAACATCAAATACTTCTATGGTTATTGTAGCACACTAACACCCCCAAAATTGACTAGTTTTGAGATAAATGAAAGTTTATAATTTACAACCATGAGTATAGCTATTCTTGTAAATTTTATATGATGCCTCTAAATCACCAAACGTTTTACTGCAAATAGTAATCTATTCATGCGAAATCATTGCCCATATGCATCCGTGTTGATCCATAAAACGGAAACTAGACGTAAAAACTTTGAATCACGCTCATGAAACGTAAAACATTAAAAACTAAGGTGATCTAAGAACCGCGCGTTGTGTCAGAACCGTTAAAAAGGAAAAATAAGCGTAAACGTTGAACCACACGCGCACGTTGCGGTGTGTTAACTTGTAAAATTCGTAAAACAAAAAATTATAAAACATGAAAAGTATAGGGGACAAAGTTGAAAGTAAAAAATTGTAAAGGTTAAATTGTAAAAGATATAAAAGTATAAGGTTAAAATTAAAAGTTTAAAAATAAAAAAACCAAATGTACAACACATTAAACATAAGGTACAACACTTGATGCATAAAAATGTTAGTAATTAGTAATATATATAATATACGATGCTATCCTAATTTTTTTAAATTTATAAAAAAAACATATCATTTTCATTAGATATTTAGCTTGACGCCATTTGTAATTCCACAAAATCAAAGGGCGAAACTGCAATTACCCGAAATGCCCCACATCTCATTTCAGCATTTCACCGCGAAATCTAAGCGCCTTCTGAAAATTTCAAACTTTCATCACGAAAACAATCAAATATTCAAATCAAAAGCAAAATCACCATCACAAATCACACATTTTCCCTCTTCTTCTCCGACCCTCTTCCCATTTGGTAACCCAAAGCTGAAATTTCACCACTTCAACCTCTTTTCCATCTGAAATTGCATCAATTCATCTCAATTACACCCCCAGATAACACATTACAAGCAAGATTCACACTCTAATACCCACTTATTGTTCGAAATCACCAAATCTGAATGATTTCAATCGGTTATACTACAGACCCCTGATTCCTGTTTGAGGGTCTGACCCACCAGATTTCAATGATTCCATGAACTAACGCATCAAAGATCGAAAGATTTCATCTTGGTTCTTGAAATCGTTGGTAGTCATGGTTCGAGAGCAGAGCATTGAGTCATTCTACAGTAGATTGCGTGAATCTGCTGTGGCTTCAGCTTACAATACTCCACTGCTCATATTCCCATCTACATCTGATGTTGATTCTCTATGTGCTTTGAAGATCATATGTCATGTGTTGGAATCTGATTCTGTTAGGTATGCTTGTTATCCAGTTTCTAGTTTCAAAGAGATTCATAAATTTGCTGGCCCTAGTTTATCTTCATCATCTGATGATCCAATTACTATACTTTTGATCAATTGGGGGTGCCATAGGGATCTTAGGAAGGTTCTAGAACTAGGGCCGTTGGCTCGTGTTTTTGTAGTCGATAGTCATCGTCCGATTCATCTGCATAATCTTAGCCAGTTGAATGATAGGGTAGTTGTGCTTTACACTAGGGATGATGAGAATCAAGCTGATTTGTCTTATGATTTTGATGTTTCGGCGTTGGCTGCTGAAAGTGATTTGAATAGTGATGATGAGATGGAAGATGATGGGTCTGATAGTGAAGATGAAAATGGAAGTGATGATGATGATGAGGGGAATGGTAGTAGGAAAAGAAAGAGGGGTTCACAAGATGATGAAACTGACCCGTTGAAGCTTTATAGGAAGCTGAAAAAAGAGTATTATCATATGGGTACTTTTCATGGGAAGCCATCAGGTTGTTTGATGTATGAATTGTCTAATTTCTTGAGGAAAAACACTAATGATTTGTTGTGGTTAGCTTGTGTGGCGTTAACTGATCAGTTCGTTCACGAGAGGTTAACGAATGAGAGGTATCAAGCGGGTGTAATGGAGCTTGAGCAGCATATAAACAGTTCAGGAAATTTGGGTGCAGTCACTTCAGTGACTCTCAAAGATGGAACCATTGTTTGTGCACCAGATGCTTCAAGAATCGCGTATGAAGATGAGCCGAGGCTCATGTTATTGCAAGAATGGAACCTCTTTGATTCGATGTTATGTTCTTCATACATAGCAACAAAGTTGAAAACTTGGAGTGACAATGGTACTAAAAAGCTCATGTTACTTCTTGCTCAAATGGGATTTGCACTTGATGAGTGCAAGCAGAAGTTTCGGTTCATGAGTGTTGAGATTAAGAAGAAGATGAAAGATGAGTTTGAGCATTTTCTACCAGATTATGGTTTAAACAACTTTTATTATCGTGGGTTCTTGTTGTTACATGGATACAGCTCAAAAATCTCAGCTGCAGATGTGGTTTATGGAGTCACTGCACTTCTAGAATCTTCCATTGATTCAAACAGTATATGTGCTTCCAAACAATTTGGAGAAGCGTATGATGCTTTATCGTTAAAGAAACTTGACAAACTTGAAGCGGGCATGAGACATGCCATCAAGATCCAACGGGCCATTCTTAGACAAGGAAGCACTGCTATAACCCGAAAGGGTTCAATAAGAAGTGGACCCAAGTTCAGATGGGTCAAACTTGAAGATTCAGCTGATGTAAAACTACTGGGATACCCTCAAGCTTTAACAAAATTTGGGTATTTCATAATGGATGCTTTACGAGAAAAAGGCGCAAGAATGAAACCGTTGATATGTGTTTGCTACACTCAAGAACGGGACAAAGTTCTAATTGTTGGAGTTTGTGGCAAACCAAGGCTTGGAGCGGTTCAAGGGAATGCATTTGGGCTTGCATTTAGAACTGCAGCTGAGGAGACTGGTGCTGAGTTTTTTCATGAGCTATTTGAGTCATCATGGATTGTTCTGGACGCTGTTGCGGTTAATTCATTCATGATCAAACTAACCAAGAAGCTAATATGAACGATTATATCCAAACGTTGGCATAAATGATCTTTCTACTTATGTATGGTTTACTTGATAGTTGTTTGATTTATGTATGATTTATCATGTTGTTTAGTGTCTGCAAAGTCCTTCAATAATGAAGATTTGACCACAATTGAACTGACCCATGTAAGATGATTAGATGAAGGCTGTATGTTTGCCTACATTCGTAGCCATTTTATAATTTTAGATTTCTTACAATGAAAACTGCATTTAACTTCCTTTAGTAATCATTATAACAATACTGTAAAAGAAAGTTATTTGTATTGTACTATTGTTAATCTGTTATCAGTGTAACTTTTATGAGATTAACGGTACATGTAGTTAACTTCTTTGTTGGTATATGGTTCAAAACAAGTGGCTGTAGCTTTTGAATCTTATGGTTATCAAGGATGTTTGTCTTTTGATGCTTAATTGTATAGTTCCTGTGGTATACCTATGTTAGGTTGAGTTTGTTTTTAGTGAACATTTTCACTTCTGCAGATAGACATATGTTTAACATCTTGTTTGTTTTGTGAAGGCCTTAGGAAGTTAAACTTTTATGGTTTATGCTGTATGACTAAATGATGCTATTGGTTTGTAAACATAACAAAGAACAAGTAGAAATTTTAACTGCTTAATAAATTAAGTTGCAATGTTGATAAACCTTTACTTAATTACTCATAAAGTGTTGTGTATGAGGATTAAAAGTGAATGACTTTATGAGCAAGTGGGAAATAGAAGTGAAAAATGGTAAATGGGCATCAAATGTGACTGTATTTATGGAGTATGTAATAATTTTGGCATTCCTCTTGTTGTTTGAGTTCTATGGCTTTTCAAATAGCTTGTCGGTTGCTTGAAATTTGTTCGAAAATAGCACATTGAAACTAGCTCGTTTATAAACGAGCCAAGCTCGCCTGCTTGGTTTGTAAACGATACAAGCCAAATTTGATGTTAGCTTGGCTTGTGGTTTGCTTGTTAGCTTTCTCGTTGGCTTGTTCAAGTCATTCCTAAATTACAATTTATATAAATTATATACCAAAATTGTGACACCTCATCTAAATAAATTGGCTCGTGAGCCGGCTTGGCTCGACTTGTTTATAAATGAGCCGAGCCCGTGTCTTGGTTTAGTTTTTAAATGAGTCGAGCCTAATCCCATCCTGACTTGGGTTGGTTCGGCTCGTTTAGAACCTTGACCCATATTATGGTATGTATGTTTTTAATACTCAATAATAAGTAATGTTATGTTATTTTAGTGAATTCAGATTCTTACACATGCTCACTAAATCCACCAAACACATTGTAATCCTTGTTGATTCTTTTGTTGCTGGTAAAATAAAAACATGTATTTCGTCTTTTCCTATGCATTGTAAATTTGTAATCACCATTTTGTTCCTACAAAATCATTAAAAAGTAGATATTATGCTCGAATTAATATATGTGATACAATAAGTAATTATTAGTAAGTTTTTCTTAAAATATATAGTAGATCTTAGTAAACTTAAACTTTTACGTTGTGATGGAGATATTAAACCGTGAAATGTTGACATATACCCCATTTGTAGCAATTGTTTGATAATGTCTAGAACTTTATATCAAAGTGAAAAACCTTAACGTAAACGAAACTATATATAGAAAGATGAATACAATTTAAATCAAATCATATTTATTTACACTTTAAGATTTATTAATTTAATTTTTTTTTTGTTAATTACAAACATTCAATAGTTAGATATATGTCAGAGTAATATATTAAGAAAATAAATTTACCCTAGAAAGATATGTTGGTAGTTGTACCCAAAGTATAAGTTCTTCTCATCTCGCTACGCGGCACAGTGAAATCATACACATAAATGTAAAGCGGCTGGTGAAATAAATAAATATAGAAGTGGACCAATGACAGGTGCCACGTGGCAAATGATAAAGCCACTAAAACACTGTTAATAACGCACAAATTTTTTTACGTATTATAATTATCATAAAGTCATATTAGATAGGAGAACTAGATATTTTACAGTTGTCATCATAATAACAACTATATCATAAAATTAACGGCTTAGTATCAATCAAATAAGAAAAATAGTAAAAAAAAGCCACTATGATCAAGTCACATATATTTACAAACAACTTTGTAATTCTTTTTTCTAAGTGTAACATTTACATTTTTATACATGATTCAACTAGTACTAATGAATAATGATATTTAGCCCAACTAGTTAAGGTCAGGTATCCATAACATGCATATATGAGTTCACGGGTTTAAGTCTCACTTTAAGTAAAATTTTCAAAGTTGAGCCCGAGGTTTTTCCAACAATAGTTTTCCTCCTGAGAGTATTGGGGTGCGTTCCCGACAGAAAAATGAATAGATGAGCCGGATTAATTACCGTTAGAAAAAATAAATTAACTAGTCAACCTTTGGTTTTCATTAAACAGTCGCTAGATATTTACTTGGTGTTAAATCGTCAGTATACCCCTGTGCTCTCATTTCTTTTCTTCATGAACACTAATTTATCGCTCTAGATCATTAGAAGTTCGAGAGCATCTGAATCTCAGGTATAATAGGATTTAACCTTGCTAATTTCAGTTGATTATTCAATCCACATTGCGATCAGTCAATTGAACTTGACAATCGATCTCTTTTTGTGTTCAAGTTGTTTCTCTAACTTGTTAATTTGCTTGATTAGGGTTTGATTGAATTTCACACTTTTACTCCGAAATACGGATGATGTGTATATGCTCAGAAAGTTATATTCTCTTTCCATTAAGCTTGTTTTAATTTGCTGGTAAACTGTATCGATTCATGCGTGACGGGGTTACGAAATTCATATTAGACATACTAGTAGTTGCATCGTCTGCAAATGGCAGTTTATGATTTCCCATTATATCATATACCTTGTAAAGTTTGTTGAATTATCGAGTTTGAATAAATGAATCTTAGTTGCAGTTTCAATTCTAGAGTCTGAATAGTTAAATCTCATGCTATGTATAGTAATATTGTGTACTTATTATGAACAGATGCAGTGTTGTTACGCCGTAAATTATTATGAACTTACTTTTTTGGGATTACTTGTTTAAGGGAAGTGTGGGCTAATGAAGTTTTCCGATCTTAATCTCAATGAACCGCCACCGGTTGATAACCATGAGCCAGAAGGTGGTCCGACTAATCCAATACCTTGGCCAATTGGTGGAGGATTTGAACGATTATGATGTTGTTTATTTTTGCAATGAATATGATTCTGTTATTGTAATTTCCGCTAGAGCTTTTGGTTTCGAGCCACAAAGTAGTCCAAGTAGTCCTTTGGCTTGGGGTGGTCTACCTGTAGCCCTGGTTGAGCTATGTCTTCAGCCACTGCGGTCTCCACCATCTAGGCCAGCTGAGCACAATCTTCAGCCCCAGGGCAATCAACCAGGCCATTCATCATGTCCTTGTGGTTGCAGTTGAGCAAACTCTTCAGCTTGCAAGGGTTCCCACAACCTGGGCCAATTGGCGTAGTGGAATTGGATAGTGAAGATGAAGAAACATGATGTTGATGACGACAATGATGATTTTAGTGACGATAGTTATGATGGTTACAAAGAAGAGAATGTTGGTGCTGCTGGTGATGATGATGTTATTATATCATTATCTAGAGCTTTTGGGCAGGTCCATTTAGTGTTCTATACTAAAGATTTACCCTTTGTTCAGTCTTCGTATTAACTATACAGATTACTAATTAAACTGCATTTGTCTTCTTTCTTTCAGGCTAGAAAAACCCAAGGAAGGTCTCAATTGATTGCTTCGGAATCAGGTTAACACTACTGCTCCTAGAACTTGCTTACTGCATTTTCAGCTTTGATTAGAGCAATAGTAGGATGAATACTCAAGTGTGGGTTTCATCTGAAAGGCTTATTTATGGTATCAAATATGTGAATATTTATGTTCTTTTCGATCAATGGTAATCTTTTGGAGATTATTACTTATAAATTTTGAAATATGTTAGTAATATGACTTATAAATTTGATATATGTTAGTAATATGACTAATAAAGTTTGAAATATGTTAGTAATCTGGCCTTGAATTTCACCATGATTTGTGGATGGAATGGGGCAGAACCGCAGAAGTGAGAACTGAATTTGTAATAAAAAGTGTGTTTCCTTTCAAACATATATGAGGTTTAGATACTCTTTTTACTTGCATATATAAATGGTTTCTTATATCTGCACCTTAAACTTTTAGTAGGTTTTTTAGTTCTTACAGGAAGAACAAAGGTAAAATTTATATGATATTGTGTGCATAGTGTTAGAAAATGAAGAATATTTGATGGAGGAATGTTAGGATCAATACACACATCATTTCCTATTTTGAGTATTATTATAGCCAATCACTTTGAGGACCGTTACTAGCGCATCACAGGGAATTTCCATCCATATATGTTTAATTGTATTCCCTTGTTTAAGTATATTATTTTTCACCTATTTATAGTGCATCTTTCTCCTTTGTAGTTACATACAATTCTTTCTTTTTAATTCAAAAGACATAGCACCACAAAGCAATTTTTATTTGTAAATCCTTTTTTAATGATATATTTATTTAGATACCCTCGTTACTGTGGTTACTCATTTAATACATTGACATGAATGAATACTTAAAAAGCATGCATCATATTTAATGCTCTCCGCTTAAAAAATGAATAGTTTTTTACTTCTTATGTTGCAATATCTTTTGTGCTTTGTAATGCGGTAGAGTATATTGTTGCTAATGATGGTGATAGTTTTTGTATGTCATCACCTGCAACTTTTGACCACGAGCCAGAAAGAGGTCCAACTAATCTTATGGTTCAGGGTGTTCCATCTTGCATCCCTTTAGCTCTGGTTGAGCAAAGTCTTCAGCCACAAGGGTCAAGGGTCTCCACCGCCTTCGCTAGTTGACGTGGTGGAATTGATAGTGATGATGAAGAGGAAGACAATGATGTATAGTGAGGATGGCGGCCACAACAAGGAGGATGCTTCTGCTGCTGCTGGTGATGATGATGTTATTATATATCATCACCTGTAGCTTTTGGACAGGTCCATTTAGTGTCCTACACTAAAATTCAATTTGTGTTAAGTATTCAGATAATTAAGCTGCATCTGTCTTTTGTCAGGCTACTAACTCTCGAACAACTCATGGAATGACTCCACGATTGATTCAAAATGTGGTCTACACAACATTTTCAGTTTTGTTTAGATCAATAGTAGGACGGTTAGTCAAGTGAGGGTGTCATCTGAAAGGCTTATTTATATTGGTGATTATTTTATGTTCTCTATTTTTAACGATAGTAATCTTTTAGAGATTATGACAAAAATTTAGAAATAGATTAGTAATGTGGCCTTGAATCTTGTTTTGTTAATGGAATGTGGCAGATCGACATAATAACTCAATCTATAATAAAATTGTATCCTTTAGACAAATAAAAGCTTTAGATATTTTTTACTTATAAATGATCTCACATATTTGCACCTTAATCTTCTGGTAGGTTTTCTAGTTCTTATAGAAAGCATATAGGTTACATAATATGAGATTGTGTGCATAGAATCAAGAAGTAGACAGCCAACAATCTTTATCTGTAAACCCTTTCCGAACGATATATTTGATATAAATTAACTTTAATTACATAGTATATAAAGTTGTCAATTCTAAAACAACGAACACCCCTTTTACTCTTTATGTTGCGATGATTTTTATGCATTGTAAAACGACAGTGCAAATCTCTGGTGGTCACCAGCGCAATAAAAGAAGTGTTGACTCGCATGCTCTCAGTCACCAGTCAACATCCACGCCATCAATTTGCATTTGGTAGGAACTAGGAGTTCTATGGTAATACCACACTCTCTGGTGTCATGCATAATGCAATCCTTTTACCAATATTTTAATTTGATGTGTTACACACATATGTCCATATGTTTATGTGCATGTATGTGTGTATATATATACATATATCCGTGTCTTTATGAGTAGCTTACCAGAGGGACATGCATAGTAAATTACGGGTATTTAGTTAGCAGCTATTTATTGCTAGCTTGACTGTAATCTATGTAAGGTTTTGTCTTAAATTTGGCTGCAAAGCACATCAACTGAAATTGGTTGCTGCACCTCCACCACATCCACCTCATGCGTCTACCTCCATCTGTCCAACTTGCATGGGGCTGATAGGAACCAGTAGTTCAATGGTAATACTCTTTATGTGAAAACAAACATATATGTGTTGTCTGTGTATGTAGCTGTTTGCACGGAGCCACTATAATGATTGGCGCGTAAAGGGTTGTCTTGCTTGTGTGTTACGTGCTTTTAGTACCTCTTTATTGTTTTCTTGTACAACGAGATTGTGTTTAAATGCTGCAAGTATTTTATTTTTATGTTTGGGCCATAAATGAACATGCTATTTAAAATTGATATATTTCCATAATTGCAGCCAAAGCATGTTGCACCGCCGCCGCCACCTTCGTTACCTACCTTTAACTGTCCAATTTGCATGGGGCCGTTGGTTGAACAGATTGTCACATGTTTTGCGAAGGTTGCACAAAAACTGCAATTGCTGTTCAACCCAAGTGTCCAATCTGTATGCGCAAGGTCAACCACTAGGGACTCAACAGGATCTACTTTCCTACTTGCAATTAAGCTTGAGGTGTGTAGACTTGATCCCTTATTCTATCAATATCAAAACTACAATTAAGCTTGAAATGACCCTGACATACTGATAGAACTCGAAAGTCCGGTTGATTAACTTCAATTAAAACAGTACAGATAGGGCCCTATTCGAAAAGGGTGATCTCCTACTACAAGGTTTAAGAACCTCACTTTTGATAAACAAAAACACAGACAAAGCAAATAACACAGAACCATACTATGTATACTAATACTTAACTTCTTCCTTAATTTCAGCACCTGATTTCGGGGAACACCCACCCCACTTTCTGAAAATTAAATCTTTCCCGCCACCCAACAGCCACTGGGTTCCTATCACATACAATGTTCAGTTACATAACGCGAGGGATGGGATAAGAAAACACCAAAACTTCTTCAAACATACTATTGCATTAAACTTTTGAGCCTTTAAAGGTAAACACATTTATCGACCTTTCATCTTATTAAAAAACAAGTTAACAACATATAGAAACTCAACCACGTACATTACTATATACACGCGATTGAATAATGCTCTTGAAATCTATGTGTTGTTTGATGAATCTGGAGATCTGTTGTTGGTCACTGATGCTTTTTACAATGCCATTTTCTAAATCTTTAAGCATCTACCACGGTTTTATTATATCTGTTGTTGGTCACTGATCTATGTTTCTTCTTGAGAAATATTGTATGCCACGTGAGCATCCAATACATTAAGCAATTGGTGTGAAGAAAATTAACGATTTTGATGTTGTTTATTTTTGCAATGAATATGATACTGCTATTGTAAATGCAACTAGAGCTTTTGGCTTCGAGCCACAAGGTGATCCAAGTAGTGCGTTGGCTCATGGTAGTGTACCTTCAGCCCTGGTTGAGCCAAGTCTTCAACCGCTATGGTCTCCACCACCTAGGCCTGTTGAGCACAATCTTCAGCCCCAGGGCGATCAACCAGGCACTCATCATCTCCCTGAGGCCCCAATTGAGCAAAATCTTCAGTCACATTGGTTTCCACACCTGGGCCAACTTGCATGGTGGAATCGGATAGTGAAGATGAAGAAGAAAATGATGATGATGATGATGATGAAGACGGCAATGATGATTTCTGACGATAGTTATGATGGTTACAATGAACAGAATGTTGGTGCTGCTGGTGATGATGATGTTCTTATTTCATCACCTAGAACTTTTGGACAGGTCCATTAGTCCATTTAGCGTTCTATACTAAAGATACCCTTCTTTCAACCTTTGTATTAACTATTCAGATTGTTAATTAAGCTGCATCTCTTTTCTTTTTTTCAGGCTAGAAGAACCCAAGGAAGGTCTCTGTTGATTGCTTCGGAATCAGGTTAAAAGTACGGCTCCATGAACTTGCTTACTGCATTTTCGGTTTTGTTAGATCAACCATAGGATGAATACTCAACTCTGAGTTTCATCTGAAAGGCTTATTTATGGTATTAAAGATGTGGATATACATGTTCTTCTTTTCGATCAATGGTAATCTTTTGGAGACTATGACTTTTAAATTTGAAATATGTTAGTAATCTGGCCTTAAATTTCACAATGATTTGTGGATGGAATAGGGCAGAACCGCAGAAGTGAAAACATAATTTTTAATAAAAAGTGTGTTTCCTTTCAACATATATGAGGTTTAGATACTCCTTTTACTTGCATATATTAATGGTCTCATATATCTGCACCTTAAACTTTTTAGTAGGTTTTTTTAGTTCTTATAGATAAAATTTATATGAGATTGTGTGCATAGCACCATGCAGCAATCTTTAATTGTAAATCCTTTTTTGATGATATATTTATCTAGATACCCTCGCTACTCTGATCACTTATTTAATACATAAATAAGTATTAAATAACGAATGCCTACAAAGCATACATCGTATTTAAAGCTCCCCATCTAATACAATGAATAGTTTTTTTTACTTCTTTTCTTGCAATATCTTTTGTGCTTTGTACTACGGCAGAGGAAATTGCTGCTAAGTGCTAATGATGGCGATAGTTACTTTATATCATCACCTACAAGTTTTGACCACGAGCCATAAGGAGGTCCAACTAATCTTATGGCTCTGGGTGGTCCACTGGGCATTCACATACCTTTAGCTCCTGTTAAGCAAAGTCTTCAGCCACAAGGTCTCCACCACCTTCGCCAATTGACGTGGTAGGATTGGTTAGTGATGATGAAGAGGAAGACAATGATGATTATAGTGAGCCCTGAGGATGGCTATGTTGACCACAACTACAAGGACGCTCCTGCTGCTACTGCTGATGTCATAACCTATAGCTTTAGGACAGGTCCATTTAGTGTTCTATTCTAAATATTAACCTTTTTTTTTTAATCTGTATTAACTATTCAGATTATTAAGCTGCATCTGTGTTTTGTCAGGCTAGTAACTCTCGAACAACTCATGGTACGATGTTAAGAACTAGAACTTCTGATTCGATAGAAACAAGAACAAACAAGATAGTCGGCCCGATTCTAGAAGGGCTAGTCTCCTAATTCTTAATACAAACTAGATAACAATATCAAAGACAATCAAAACAACATGAATCTAAGCTATTTAAACTAAGAAAGAGCGGGAGCAGTTCTTGGAGCGGTTCTGTCCCATTTTCTAATTTCATGACTTTCTCCCTCCCACTTCCTGAATTTTCTGAATTAAGTGACTTGGTTCGTATCATACGACTCCACCTGATTGATTTGGAATCTGGTAAACTCTACATTTCAGTTTTGTTTAGATCAATAGTACGTAGGAGAATCCTCAAATGAGGGTTTCATCTGCAAGGCTTATTTATATAGTGTTAATTATGTGAATTTTTATGTTCTTTATTTAAATCAATGGTACTCTTTTGGAGATTATGACTTTAAATATAAAAATACATTAGTAAGGTGGCCTTGAATGTTCGTCTTGTTTTGTTGTGGAAGACATAATGACTGAATTTATAATAAAATTGTCTCCTTATAGACAAATAACAGGTTTAGATCTTCAATTTAGTTATAAATGATCTCACGTATCTGCACTTTAATCTTCTAGTAGGTTTTTATAGAAGGAATATAGGTTATAATATGTGCATAGGATAGGAAGTAGACATTCAACAATCTTTAT
Source organism: Flaveria ramosissima (assembly GCA_025215565.1). Taxonomy (NCBI): domain Eukaryota; kingdom Viridiplantae; phylum Streptophyta; class Magnoliopsida; order Asterales; family Asteraceae; genus Flaveria; species Flaveria ramosissima. The sequence goes on from CM046039.1 coordinate 8,105,930, forward strand.
CTGTAAATCCAGTTTCTAAGATAGTTATGATTGAAATTGACTTTCTTACATGGTATATAAAGTTGTTCATTTTAAAAGAACGAATATTGTTTTTACTTCTTATGTTGCAATGTTTCTTTTATGCTTTGTAAAACAGCTGGATAGTCATCAGCAATTAAAAAGGAGTTGACTCGCAGCCACCAGTCAACATCCACACCATCAATGTGCATTTGGTAGGAGTTAGGAGTTCTATGGTAAAACCACTACTCTCTGGTGTCATGCATAATGCAATCCTTTTACCAACATTTTGATTTGATGCGTTGTCCATATGTTTGTTTATGTGCATGTATGTGTGTATATATACATATATTCGTGTCCTTATGTGTAGCTGACTAGAGGGACATGCATGTAGTATTTTACGGGTATTTAGTTAGCAGCTATTTATTGCTAGCTTGATTGTGATCTATGTATGGTTTTGTCTTAAATTTTGCTGCGACACACATAAAGTGAAATTGGTTGCTGCACCTCCGCCATCCACCTCATGCGTCTACTTCCATCCGTCCAACTTGATTGGGACTAATAGGAACCAGTAGTTCAATGGTAATACTCTTTATGTGAAAACAAACATATATATGTTGTCCGGATATGTGGCTGTTTGTAGGGAGTCACTATAATGATTGGCGCGTAAAGGGTCGTCTTGCTTGTGTGTTACGTGTTTTTAGTAATTAGTACCTCTTTATTGTTTTCTTGTCGCGACGTGATTGTGTTTAAATGCTGCACTTTTTATTTTATTTTGGGCCATAAATGAACACGTCAATTCAAATTGATTTATTTCTATAATTGCAGCCAAAGCCTTTGGCACTGCTGCCGCCACCTTTGCTACCTACCTTCAACTGTCCAATTTGCATGGGGCCGTTGGTTGAACAATTGTCACAAAATGTGGTCACATGTTTTGCGAAGGTTGCATAAAACTGCAATTGCTGTTCAACCCAAGCGTCCAATCTGTACGTGTAAGGTCAACCACCAGGGACTCAACAGGTTCTACTTTTCTACTTGCAATTAAACTTGAGGTGTGTAGACCCGATTCTTTATTCTATCAATATCAAAACTACAATTAAGCTTGAAATGACCCTGACATACGATGTTCAGCTACATAACGCGAGGAATAGGATAAAAGAACACCATAACTTCTTCAAACATAGTATTATTTGAAACTTTTGAGCCTTCAAAGGTAAACACATTTATTGACCTTTTGTTTTATTAAAAAGCAAGTTAACCAATGTATAGGAACTTATTAACTTACCACGTACATTCCTATATACACACGTTTGAATGAGGCTCTTGAAATCTTTATGTTGTTTGTGTTGGTTCAGTCCCCTCTAAACACACACAACACACACTGTTTGGGACGAATTTTCTCTGTGTATTGAACTTCACGAAATAAGGATTACAAGGGCATTCAAAACGTAAACATAATACCACTATATATAATAATAATAAACTAATAAATCCTACAATTATGGTTAACATGCATTGAACGAGCCCACGTACTCCTTTTCTTTTGCATCACACCAACAATCACATACCACTTAATTTGGCCAACAATCTCTTCAAATTAAGCAACTTATTTGACCTGTGACCTAGTCAAACCCGTAACCCGACTCAATGTTTAAATCCATGACTCGCGTGACCCGTGAATGAACCCGATTAACCCAACAGTTTGACAATCTGGAGATCTATTGTTGGTCCCTGGTGTTTTTGCAATACCATTACCATGGTTTTATTAAACTTGGTTTAGTTTAAGAAAGTGATCATTCGCTTTGCAAATCTGTTCTATTTGTGTATATAATAACCAAATCTGAGTCAAATTAAATATATGTCTCCTAAGGTACTAAAAGAAGTGGCTGCAAATCAGATGTCAAACTTGAAGATTCAGCCTACTTAAAAGTACTTGGCTATCCACATGCTTTAATAGGTATCTCCTAATGCGTGCTTTGTGGAGATTGTGGTTAATCCAGGCTGGGAGCGGTTCAAGGAAATCTAAACAACATGTTCTATCGAATAATCTTATGTTTGCTTTACTTTTTAGCCGATTTATGAACTCATTATGTAGCATGAAGGCAATATATCTGCTTATATGACTTGCAGCTTTCTACTGTTGGAACCTGTTGAACTAAAATGGTTGGGACTTTTGAAACTTACTGAGTTATTGTTAACATGCATGGCTGTATGTTTTCTTTGTTGCTGTAGTTTAGTAGTTTTTGTGTTATAGCATGTTATTGATCAACATGTGATGATCATTTCATGTTAACCGCGATTAATGTCAAGATTGTATGATGTTTTCATGATAATTTACGCCACATGTTTCATGATGTGTTTTACATGTAATGCGGTCTGTAATCTAAATTTTGCAATTGTATTTTGCGGATTTGATGGTGGTTTTAGGATATCCGAGAACACTAAGTCCATAGTTATTTATGGCGGTATCAAGTGATATATATACCAATCCTGATATAGCAATCTTGTGATTTACTGACGTATGAAATTTGCATGCAAAATCAGTGATTTCTTAACTTGAGGGCTCGAAATACCAAAACTTAAGATATGATCCATATAGCTACAACTTGTAAAAGTTAAGTATTGTAGAGCATCAACAAGATTACACTCCTTAAAGTTTTTAAAGAACAGTTGATGTTAAAAGAGTTTGGCTAGTCTTATTTTTAATAGAAAATGTGATTACTTGTAGAGTACAATATTGATAAAAAGTACATTCTTATGAAATGGAATTTATTAAATGATTTTACATATTGAAAAGTTAAGATCTTATGCGGCGTTCATTAAATTAGAGTTTTCAGTTATATTGGTATTGCGCCGCAAATGTGTAAGAATTACCTAACACAGGTTTTTTCATTAGAAATTATAGTAAGAAATTTAGCCTCTTTTTAGTAGTTTCCGACAATAGACATCTTTCTTTGTTTCTTTAATAACATTTTTGTCGTTATTATGTCGATGAATTTAAAATGGTTGTTTCGCCATGAGCCGCCGCCATTGATGTCATCTGTTGATAAATTCATCGATCGCCTCTTGGTAAATTCTTTACCACCGGACTATCATCGACGAATTACCAATGGCTATCATTTTCATTTTCATGTAGGAAATGCAACGGATCCGTTTGTATTTTAAATTCCTGTGTGCTTGTATAAGGAAAATCAATATAGACGGGTGATAAAATGATCATTACATAATTTTAAATTCATTTAAATGCATTAATTTCTATTCATTAATACTAACATAACATTCTAATATCCCGATTGTTATATTGGCTACATAATATTCTACAAGATGCGGGTGATAGTGAATTATACTTTTATCGAAAGATAATGAGTACGAAAATATGCGATATTAATTTTAATTTAAACACAAAAAATGTAACAGAAGTTTAAAGATATATATCAAAAGATTTCATCATATAAAAAATATTAGCTGGAATTCAAAGTCAAAAGGCTTTAATTTCATCAACGTATAGAAACATAAGTACTTATTTCTTTTCCAATAATTAATTTCTGGGCTTTAAATGCATTACTTTTTTACATATAAAATTAATTCAAAATCACACCAAATGTTAGAGGTTTACAGCATCAGCATCTTGAAATGAAAAGCGAAAAGCACAAAGAAGGTAACATAAACATCATATGCCATATAATGTTCTATCTTTTAACTTGTGAGGGTTCATGTGTTATTAATATTATAAATAAAATGATTTAGGTTAGGACTAGATTAATGAGTGAGTGAGATTCCGTTAAAAAAGTAGCAAAGGGCAATTAATGCAGTGTTGTTTTTATCATATTTTTACAGCTCATTTCAGATAATAAATAAAATGCTAAAAAACAAAACAATATAAAAACACTTTAATGCTATTTTCTTCGCATGACTAAAATGATCAAAATATATCAAAACGTAACGTAAACTTTTCAACAAAAATCAACCTAAACAAAACTAAATAAGGTGTAATGTTGTATAAAATATTTCAATAATAATATTACCTTAATGAAAAGAACATCACAGGGTAGTAAAGTGTAATTATTTCAAAAGCCACTTTTTCCGCGGGAAAGATGGTGTTTGTTTACGATCCACGTGTCAACTGAAACCCGAGTACACGTGTATAACCTCTTATACACGACCCGACCCGACCCGTTTTAGGATTTTACTCTATTTAACCCCCTTCAATTTCTTCATTTCTTCACCACCCCTTGTGCAATGAGTTGTGTTTTCTCAACTCATTCAATCTCATAAACTTCAAATCGCTTTCAGTTGTTGATGATCGGAGAATCGGTGTTCTTCAGGTTGAATTTCGATTCACTTTTGTTTATTTTCAGCAGATTTTCAATCATCACTTGATCAATCAATTTGTGGCTTTTTCAGTTGTGTTTTTTGACGTCAATTTACTTCATTTAGTGATGTGTATGCGTGTTTAACTTGCTTACTTAGGGTTTATCGTTTTGCTGCAAATCGTACGTTGTTTGATCAAAATTCAGCTTTTTTAAGCACAAATGTTGCAAAATCAACATCCTTATCATCCGATTGTTCTGATAATTGTCTACATTTTACCGATTCAAATTCTCAACTTAGTTATCATTGTTAATCAGTTAAATCAAGTGTAGTTTTATGTTAAATTGTTGTTGATTTTAGCGATCGTTTTTTAAAAGTTGGGTTTTGTATACATGTGTTACATAGATTTAAGATTCTGACCTACTTACGAGGTTGATAAGCAGGATCTGATACTTAAAAGCAAGGGTTTGTGTATTTTTGGGTGGATGATCGATCAAATCATAGTAAAAGAACATCGGATTTAAGGTTTTGATTTGTGAAATTATAGAGGTTTTTCGTTGTTTCGCAATTTCGTTCCCTTTTTCATGAATTCTGTGGATCTGAATTCTGATGAGTGGAGTATGATAATTGTATATGTATGGCTAAATTTCATTTACTTTTAAATCCTTCAGTTTAATTACTTTGTTTTTATCACAATTGAAAAACTCTGTGTTGAATCTGTCTTAGATTGATAAACCTATTGAAAGTACACAAAAGTTTTGTGATTTAGATATGTAGTTGCACTCTGATTGTTCTCTTTTATAACCTCACATTCGTTTTGTTCGGTCTGAGCTAATCTTGTATTTAACAATTTTGTCTCCAATTATATATTTTTAGTTAATGATACTTAATACATATATAGGTTTTCTTATGATGATGAGAATGGCTTTCTCTTTTTAATGACGATAGATAGGTTCTTCACTATTATATTGTAGATTTTCGTTTTTTCATGTGAATCGTCGATCATGAATCATGTATGAGCGTGACATATTTTTTTTATCCTTTTAACGTGTATAGGTTGCTAGTAAAAGGTTTCTTTACGTTGTTTTAGATTTAAATCTAGTTCTCTGATTCTTAAATTACGACCGTGCATGTCTACAAATGGCAATTCTAGATTAATTTTTTGGTAGATCGAGTAATTATAGAGTTCTAAATAGATTCTTCCATAAGTAGAAAGTTTTTGTGAAGTTCAAATGTATTCCTAGCCATGTTAGCTGAATTTTAAACTAAACTAAGTATGTGATCTATATGGAGTTTGAATAGTACATTGTGAATGTCACCATATATGTTGCTAGAATTTATACAAATCTTGATATACATATATTCAGTTTGTTCGGTCTATGCTAATCTTGTATTTAACAATTTCGTCTCGAATTATACATGCTTAGTTAATGATCCTTAATACATATATAGGTTTTCTTATGATGATGAGAATGGCTTTCTCTTTTTTTATGAGATAGATAGGTTCTTCACTCTTATATTGTAGATTTTCCTTTTTTTTATGTGAATCGTCGATCATGAATCATGTATGAGCGTGACTCATGTTTTATCCTTTTGAAGTGTATAGGTTGCTAGTAAAAGGTTTCTTTATGTTGTTTTAGATTTAAATCTAGTTCTCTGATTCTTAAATTACGACCGTGCATGTCTACAAATGGCAATTCTAGATCTTCTATGATTATATTTTTTGGTAGATCGAGTAAATATAGAAGTTTAAATAGATTCTTCTTTGAAGTAGACAGTTTTTGTGAAGTTTTAATGTATTCCTAGTCATGTTAGTTGAGTTTTAAACAAAACTAAGTACGTTTAAGTGAATCTATATGGAGTTTGAATACTACAATGTGAATGTCACCATATATGTTGTAAGAATTTATACTAATCTTGATATACATTATAATTACTATGAAGTTTCTTACTTCTGATTGCTCTTACTACAATGTGAATGTCACTAGACAAAATGAGCTCGCGGAGGCAAACTATGAAAAATTTGAATGTGGAACGGGGTCACCGCGTAATTTCTTCGGGTCAGAGCAGTCATGGTGGCCAACCAGACAATCAAGAGCTTTCGTTTTTCTCAGGTCCATGTGAGCTACGTCTTGGTCCACCACGATCTCTGCCACCTAGTCAAACAAATTTCGAGGTTTGTATGATGATGTTATCATATTATCACCACAACCTTTCAACAGTTACATTCTGTATTATAACTAAAAAGACGATGCTTTACATTTTTATTAAGTGTTTAGACAATTAAGGTGCGCTTGTATTATTTCAGGTTGGCAGCTCTAGCGGAGCTCAGAATACTCAGGTTATTGGTTCAGGGTCAGGTAAACAAACACACTCAATAATATTCTTTACTTTGACAACGACATGATCGTCTTGCATATTCACTAAGGTAATTAGTGGCACAAATACACAAATGAGTGTCTCATCGAACTATAAGAGGACTCTTTGTAGTATAATCTGCGAATATTCTTGTTCTCTTTACTTATTACATGTATATAACCTGTGAATATTTATCGTATTAGGCCTTTTTTTCTATTTCTTCATTTATAACCTCCGGTGTAAAGAATTCTGATAACTTTTTTTTTATAGCTTTTAGTTTTTCATAATTGGAGATTCGTTGTAGCTAAGGTTACTTGTTTTTTTAGTATGTTATTGTATTTAACTTTTTTGCTGTGAAATGTGACTTGAATTGTACATTGTTAAATCACAAAGCAAATTAAGAAAAAACTATTTTATCTGAATTAATTTGAAAATCTAAAAACTTTAACTTAAAGGATCTTTTGCAAGATACGCTCTTCAATCTTATGTTGTAAATCCTTCCCTTTTGTAGTCGGATCGTGGAATATGCCTATTTGCTAGTAATCTCTATGCAATTTTGCATGTTAAGGTTTTGAAACTAGTATTGTAGAGTAGTATTGATATGAAAATGTTGTTTTAGATGTAAATCTAGTTATTAGATTCTTAAATTATGAACGTGCATTACATTTGATAGTTCTGGGCCTTCCATTATGTTATTGTTATATCACCCAAACTATGATGTGATGTAATGTTACGGTGTTCAAATGTATTTCTAGTCATGTTACATGAATTCTAATAGAATCTCAATAGATGTAAGGGGACATTATTTGGATTTCTAATACTTCTGTTTGGATGTCAAGACATACATTGTATTCTATATTATTTTTGGATTAAAGTTGTGTTATTAAGCTATACCTTATCATGATAAAGTTTCTTATTTCTGATTACTTGTTTTTGTGATGCTTTTGGGTTTGGAACCAGTTTGTCCAGTTCATTCTCAACTCCAAAGAAACCTGTCTATGCGTGATCAGACAGATCCATTTGAGCTACGTCTCGATCTCCCAGGATCTCCGCCACGTGGTCCAATCAATACCGAGACTTCAAATGATACTGATGATCTGATTATATTATCACCTACAGCTTATCAACAGGTACATTCTGTGTTATACACTAAAAAGAGATTTTATTATTTATTATTTTAGCTTTTAGTAAGTGTTTAGATTATTAAGTGCACTTGTATTATGCCAGGCTATTAGCTCTAGAGGAACTCGAACTTCTCCAATTATAGATTTGGAATCTGGTAAACACACACTTATACTATTCTCTATTTTAATAGCTACATGATCTTCATGAATATTCATTGAGGTCGTTAGTAGCATGAAAACTCGACTGAGGGTTCATAGAACTCTAAGAGGCATTTTTGTTGTATAGAATCTACGAATATTTATTTTCTCTTTTTTATTCTTTATATATTCATCGGGTCATTCATAGCATGATTATCGTAAGTGGCTTCCATCTTGTACTGAATCTATGATTATTTATGTTCTCTTACTTTTTATGGCAATATTTTGGGTCTTAAGAAAATGACTTTAGATAAATATCCGTAGTGTGTTCTTGTTCATTTAGCGTGTTCTGTTTATGGGTCGTGACAAACAAAATAACAGAATTTGGGTATTGATTATTGAAACTGTCTGCTTTTAAACTTGTATGTGGTTTCTACATAAGTTTCTTCTACTTTACATGATTCCTATATCTTCCACTTAAAGTTCTAGTGGATTTAAGTTCTTTTACAAAATATGTAATCATTTATAGGGCTATGAGCTTTGCGTGGTTGAGACGTTAAATAGATTTCCATTTATCTTGGCTAGGAACTGTTATCTATGACCCTAAATGTTTCTGTATGAAGATATAGTAGTTCACTTCACAAATAATAGGTGGCTATTTATGACATACATATGTTGCCTTTTTATTTGGTTCTGAGATGTACTTTTTAGATTATGAACCTTAGAAATACTTAGATAAGTTAAAAGAATGTATAATGAATACTTACTAATCATAGATGATATATACAGTTAAATTCAAACAATAAATTAATACAAAGATAATCTCATAATAGCATATATAACCTCAATAGTTGGAGGTTTGGAGGTCAAGGTGGTGTGCCTTTATGAACATGTAAAAGCTTTTCTTTTCTTCTTACTTGGTATTTATATGTGAACATGTATATTTGTTATAGCATTAGTATTTTAGATCTTTTTTGTGTTACAATTAATCTTAGCTGATTTGTAAAATAGCAGTGGAAATATCTCAAAGCAACCAGAGAAGACGCCTTAACCTTGACCCTCAATCATCCTATGTGAATTTCGAGGGAACTAGCAATACCATGGTATATGATGCAATCCTTTTTCTTCTAATATGTTACACATGTTTTTATATATTCATGTAAATGTACACATGTATATGTATACATATACTTAGGCATGCGTAAGCATCTATACATAGATACACATGTATATATGTGTGCATGCATGATTAACTTTTCGACTGTTTTTGGTGTTTACCTTTTCTCTTTCGGGCAAGCAATGAACTTATCAATTAAAACTGGTTTCTTTCTATAGCTGCATGTACAGCATGTTGTACTTCCAATTCCATCTGCACCTCCGCTACAATTGCCATCGCCTACACCACCGTCGCCATCACCACCCCTACAACTGCCATCACCTACACCACCATCGCCATCACCTCCACCACCACCACCATCGCTGCCATCACCACCACCACCACCACCACCACCATCGCTGCCATCACCACCACCACCACCACCACCACCGCCTGCTCGGTCCCCTTACGAATGTCCAGTCTGCATGGGACCAATGGCTAACGAGGCGACAGCCACAAAATGTGGTCACCTTTTTTGTGATGTGTGCATCAGAAGTGCCATTGCAGTTCAACCCAAGTGTCCTATGTGTCGGGGCAAGATCACCTCTCGAGGGCTCCTCAAGATTTTCCTTCCTTCTTCCGCCTAAACTTCAGGTGTGTATACCTCATCGTTTTCTTTTCTAGCAACGAGTTATATTTTAAATGCTTAAACTGACATTAGTTAGTAGTACTGTTTATGAAAGTTTTTCTTTCGTATGCATATAATATTTCAAGTTTATTTACGTCAACCTTTAATCATACCAGAGTATTATAACCAATATTTGTAATCATGTTTGTGTGTTAGCAGATAGCAGGTGGCGGTCATTGACTGTGTTGTTGTTGTTCGAGTACAAGGAAGATCATGAGCGTCTTTTACTGTTGTTAAAGAAGACTTTTTATCTTTATTTCGTTTGAATATGATGCAGACTTATGGATGTTTTTACTTTTAAATTATGGTCTTACTCTTTTGGGTTTGAATTTGAAACTGAATGGTTTGTTTTTCTCTTTTATATATTAAAGCTGCATTAGCAGTTTAGGATATGGTTTGGTTTGTGAAACAAAATTATGTGGCACTTTCACTTGCGTTACAGTTTATTATGGGTCGATGATTGCATAGCGCTAAAAGGAACACTAGTCCATTTCAGCCCCGACCAAAGGACCGAGCTGACCCAGCCAGGACCCACAACATATGTTCTTGGTCCACTGGTTCGATCAGGTTAGTCATTTGGATAGATGAACTAGTTTTGGTTACATAAGATGAAATTTATGAACTTCCTTTTTTGCACCAGCTTTGTCTAATCAACTATTTTCCTAGTTTTTCTTTCTTCTTGTCATGGTCATTGCTAATATTCTGTTGGTGACTTCAATACCATCAAGTCATTTTAGTTAGTTGGTTTTCACTTAAGACCATAGGAAAGTATGAATAAACATTTATACAAGTTAGGAGTTGGGACGTGTATATATGTTTAAGACCATTCTGATTTATGTCGCCATTGAGCCTGAAGATTTAAGAAATAGAGGCCCATATACCATGGGTGTCTAAGGGCCAGCGCCCTTGGCGGGATCTAAGGGTAGAGCCCCCCTAGGGGGCTTTGGGGGCCGGGCTCCATAGTTGAAAGCTTGTGGAAGTTGTTTTGGATATGCATGGTTGATATAATGTTGCATGAAAACTAATAGTAGACTAGTTGTAACTGATTATTAGTAGTAACTGAACATTAGTAGAAGTTGTTTTAGATATGTATGGTTGATATAATGTTGCATGAAAACTAATAGTAGACTAGTTGTAACTGATTATTAGTAGTAATTGAACATTAGTAAAAAGTAGAAACTCATTCATCAATAACGACCATAATCAAGTGAACATCAGCAGTTGAAAGCTTGTGGAAGTTGTTTTAGATATGCATGGTTAATATAATATGCATGGTTGATATAATGCCTCAAGAAAACTAATGTAGGTTTTAAGATTGTTTTCTTGATAATAGAAATTATTGAGAAATAATTAAGCTAAATGATCAATTGATCAAAACTTAAAAGGAAACACTTAAAATATTTCTGAAAACTGATAAATTTTGTATATAGTAATTTGTCAAGTTGTTGAAGAACATTGTACAATTCCTTTAAGGCCTTAAGCATGAGTTAATTCTTTTTTTAGTTGTGTCATATTATGAAATTACATACAACCCTTTTAATTTTAAGCAAGCTTACTATATAAACCTTATAGTTTTTCATTTCTATTTTTAAAACCTTTTTTTGACTCAACCACATTTTGACACGTGACCCACTCACAAGTCTTTTATTTTTATCTTATTATTGAATTATAATTTTTTGAAATAGTGTAAATATTATTCAAATTAAGTTTTGTGTAATAACGTACAAGTCTTTTTTATCGTTTTTTTCTCTCAAGTTGCACAAGGTTTATATTTTTACAATCAACCGTTAAATATGTTTTTTACAAAATTCTAGATCTTTTATTCCTACGTGTTTATTTATCAGTGTCTTATTGTGAATTTTTTTCACATGATAGTTACTAATATACAAATTGGAAAAATCAAACCTTATCGGTTTTAACACCCCACCACAACACTTGGTTTTGCCAAACAAGGTTTGATGTTGTATTAAATATTTTCAATAATAAAATTACCTTGATGAAAGGCTATACAACACTTGGTAAAAATCGGAGGGTAGTATTGTAATTCTTTTAAAATCCAATTTTCTTTTCGCGGGAAAGATGGTTTTTGTTTGACGAGTCACGTGCCAATTAGTAGACGTGTCACGTGTTCAGCTTTTAGCCGACCCGACCCGACCCGAGGATTTAACCCATTTCAATTTCTTCAGTATCCCTAGTGCAATTTCATTCTGATTTCTCAACTCTTTCAATTTCATAATCATCAAATCGCTTTCAGATTTTGGTGATTGAAGCATCGGTGTTGCTCAGGTTGAATTTCGATTCAGTTTTGTTAATTGCAGCAGATTTTCAATCATCATTTGATCAATTAATCTATACCTCATCAAAGTTTGTCGATTCTCTTAGTTTACTTGCATTTCGTGATGAATATGTTTGTTTAACTTGTTTCCTTAGGGTTTATCGTAGTTTACGACTTTACGTTTTCGCTGAGACTCGAATTGTGCATTGTTTGTTCACAAAGCTATTTGAGACAAGTGTGTGTGATTTTTCTTTTAATTGTTGTTATTTAAGTGATCATCTCCAGAATCTATAGTTACCATGGTGTTAGGATTCTAACCTACTGTACTAAAAGTAGAAATGTATAAGGTTGATTACTAGGATCTGATACCTAAAAACAAAGGGTTGTGTATTTTTGGGTGGATCATCAAAACATGTTAAAAGAGCATTGGATTGAGGGTTTTAATTTGTAAAAATATAGAGCTTTTTACGCTGTTTCGCAGTTTGTTCCCTTTTCCCTAATTTAATGGATTTTAACTATGATAAGTAGAGTATGATAAGTGATAACTGTATGTGTATGGCTAAAGTTCAATTACTTTAAAATCCTTCAGTTATATTAGTTTGTTTTACTAATACTATAAGAGATGGTTTGTTGGTGATTCTGATATGTCTTTGCGTCTCTGATTGTTCACCTTTATATAACAATATCATCTCAAATTATACCTTTTTAGTTGGTAATACTTCATACAAAGGTTTTCTTATGATGATGAGAAGGGCCTTCTCTTTTTTATGATGATAGATGGGCTCTTCACTCTTATATTGTAGATTGTTCCCGATTGTATATGAATCGTGGATCAGGAATCATGTATGACTGTGGCATCATTTATTTTCCTTTAACGTGTATAGATTGCTAGTAAAAGGTTTCTATACGTTTTAGACTTAAATTTAGTTCTCTAATTCTTAAATTTTGCGATGCGATGCATGGTTACAAGTGGCTGCAAGGTTTCTTTACGTTTTAGATTTAAATCTAGTTCTCTGATTCCCATAATTAAGATTTTGGCGATGTAATGGTAGGGGTCCAAATAAATTCTTCTATAAGTAGAAAGTTTTTGTGAATTTCAAATGTATTCTTAGTTATGTTCGTTTAATTTTAAACGAGACTCAACACATGTAAGTTAATTTTATTTGGAGTTTGAATACTACATATTAAATGTCACCATATATGCTGTGTAAGAGTGTAACTTATATTGATATACATTGTAATTACTATATATGAAGTATCATAATTCTGATTAATCATTTCTAGGTGGTTTGGGCCTCCTAGATAAGTAGACATGACCAGATGGAGGTGAACTGTGAAGATTTTGGATGTGGAATGGGTTTGCCCTGTTATTCCTTTGTCTCGAAGCGGTCAAAGTGGCCAACCAGACATTCATGACCCTTCGTTTTATCCGGGTTCGTGTGAGCTGCATCTTGGGCCACCTTGATCTCCACCACCTGGTCGAGCTAATTTCGAGGTTTGTATGGAACATATTATCACTACAGCTTTTTAACAGTTACATTCTATGTTATATACTAAAAAAGACCATGCTTTACACTTTTAGTAAGTTTTTAGATTATTAAGGCGCACTTGTTTCCTTAGGGTTTATCGTAGTTTACAACTTTACATTTTCGTTGAGAAATGTGACTCGAATTGTGCATTGTTTTATCACAAAGATATTTGAGACGAGTGTTTTTGGAATTTTCTGTGAGTGTATGTATTTGAATTTTCTTTTCATTGCTGTACTACAAGCGATCATATCCAAATCTGCATTTTGAATGTATAGTTACCATAGTGTTAGGATTCTGACCTAGTGTACTTAAAGTAGAAATGTATAAGGTTGATTACTAGGATCTGATACCTAAAAACAAAGGGTTGTGTATTTTTGGGTGGTTCATCAAAACATATTAAAAGAGCATTGGATTGAAGGTTATAATTTGTAAAAATATAGAGCTTTTTACGCTGTTTAGCAGTTCGTTCCCTTTTCCCTAATTTTATGGATTTTTATTTTGATAAGTAGAGTATGATAACTATTTATGTATGGCTAAAGTTCATTTTCACCTAAATCCTTCAGTTGTATTAGTTTGTTTTATTAATACTTTAAGAGATGGTGTGTTGGTGATTCGGATATGTGTTTGCCACTCTGATTGTTCACCTTTATAACCATACATACGTTCTCCTTGGGCTGAGATAATCATTTATTTTACAATTTCATCCCAAATTATACCTTTTTAGTTAGTAACACTTCATAGTTCATACATAGGTTTTCTTATGATTATGAGAAGGCTCTCCCTTTTTTAGGATGATAGACGGGCTTTATACTCTTATATTGTAGATTGCTCCCTATTGTATGTGAATCGTCCATCATGAATCACGCATGACCATGGCACATTTTATTTTCTATTAACGTGTATAGGTTTCTTGTAAAAGGGTTCTTTACGTTTTAGATTTAAATCTAGTTCTCTGATTCTTAAATTTGGCCATGCATGTCTATAAGTGGCAATTCTAGATCTTCCATAATTTTGTTTTTTGGGGTGTGCTGGTAGAGGTCCAAATAGATTCTTCTATAAGTAGAAAGATTTTGTTAAGTTCAAATGTATTTAGTCATGTTTGTTTAGTTTTAAACAAAACTCAACACATTTAAGTGAATTGTATCTGGACTCTGGAGTTTGGATACTACATATTGAATGTCACCACATATGTTGTAAGATTGTATGCTTATCTTGATATACATTGTAATTACTATAACTAAATTTTCTAAATTTTGATGACTCGTTATGATGGCCAACCTCTCGGGTGTTTTAATTCACTAGTTGTTGGCAAGCACGGGTCAGATGGAGCAGGTCATGAATGGCTTAATTTTGTTCAAGTAGATCCAACGTGATTCACATGCATGCAGAGACACACTCCCATGTTTGAAGACCAGTTCAAGTTATTTTATTCCTTTTATTTCTATTTTTTATTTTTCATATTTCTTAGTGCATTTAATTCTAGTTGTTTCCCTATTCCCTAAAACTGTGCAACGTGGGGTTATGTGCAGTTTCACTCTATGTAATGTTGTGATTGAATGAGAATCAAGGCAGAGTGAATTTACAAATTTTCTAGTTTCTCTCTTCTCTTCAAAGGTAAACTTTTTTTCCATTGCTATTTTGGTTTCGGCACAATCGAAAGGTGTTTGTGGAACTAGCTTTTTGGTTAGGTGGTGATTCTATGTATCCTAATTTGAGGTTAGTCTGCCCTTCGGTTAGCTTCGAGTGGTGAATTATGTATCTCGAAAACTATCCGTTGTGTTCTGTTTATCTCAGTTGTATTCAAATTCCTTTATTAGAATTTCAGATTGCTTAGCCCTTGTATGTCACGTTACTAGGTGGTTAGAGCCTCCTAGGTAAGCAGACATAACCACACATAGGCAAACTGTGAAGATTTTGGATGTGGAACAGGGTCGCTGATACGTATCCTATTGTCAATAAACCCAACTGGACCCATGACCCAGTCAAATATGACCCAGTCAAATATGACCCAATCAAGTAGCCTCAAAATAAGGGGGAAACTGAAGTAGCGGAGACAGAATGCTAGGGGCTAGTAACTGCTCAATTTACGTTTATGTATTCCATTTCATGTTCTAGTTTAGGGGAGACTTGTTCTTAGTATTTTGATTAGAGGTTATCATCTTGTTTTTGAAGATCATACCGTTCTTGTATTGGGTACTCTATCTGTAATCTTTTCGTTAATTTAGTAATCAAGCTGACTGTTTCTAGAGTTCTATCAGCAGCCCTGTTATTACTTTGTCTCAAAGCGGTCAAAGTGGCCAACCAGACATTCATGACCTTATTGGGTCCATGTGAGCTATGTTTTGTGCCACAACGATCACCACCACCTGGTCGAACTAATGTCAAGGTTTGTATGGTACATATCATCTCGACGGCCTTTCAACAATTACATTCTGTGTTATATACTAAAAAAGATGATGCTTTACTTTTTTATCAAGTATTTAGATTATTACAGCGCACTTGAATTATGTCAGGCTGTCAGCTCTAGGAGAGCTCAGAGGATTCAGTTAATTGATTCAGAGTCAGGTAAACACGCACACTTGATATTATTCTTTTAGTTGATAACTACATGATCATCCTGTATATGCACTGAGGTCATTAGTGGTACAAATACTCAAATGAGGGTTTCATAGAACTCTAAGAGGCATCTTTTTAGTATATAATCTGTGAATATTGGAACGAGGTTGTTCAGTAGATTTTTTCAGCTCAAGGTGGTTTAAATGCTCAACTGCGCGTATCTGCCTATGGTTGGTCAGATGGGTCCGTGTGAATCACTTCTAGATCCACCAGGATCTCCGCCACCTGGTCCAGTTAACGTTGAGGTTTCAAATGATGGTGATGATCTAGTTATATTATACCTTTAGCCTATCAACAGGTACATTGTGTGTTATATACTAAAAAAGAAGATGCTTTACCTTCCTATTTTTGTTTTTCGTATTTAGTAAGTGTTTACATTACTTAAGTGCCCTTTTTTATGTTAGGCTATCGGCTCTAGAAAAGTCGGAGGACTCAAGTTACTGATGTGAAGTCAAAGCACACACTTGACACTTTTCTGTAGTTTGATAATTAACTGCATGATCATCCTGTATATTCATTGAGGTCTCACTGATAGCATGAAACTCGAATAAGAATTTCATAGAACTCTAAGAGGCTTCTTTGTAGTATCTAATCTGTGAATATTCATGTTCTCTTTTTTTTCTTCTTTGTATATTCATTGAGTCATTTGTGCCACATAGTCGAATATAGGTTTCATAGGAGGCTTCTTTCTAGTACTGAATTTATGAATAATTTTTTTATGGTAATCTTTAGGAGATTCTGAATCTGACTTCAGAAACATATAGTAATGTGTCCTTGACTATTTACCATGCTCTGTTCATAGATCGTGCGCACAAACATAAGAAAACAGAACTTGGATATTGAAACTGTGTTCCCTTTAGATGTGTATGAGGTTTAGATTTCATTTTTTAAATCGTTACATGATTCCCATATGTCCATATCTCCCACTTATACTTCGAGTGTAGTTACATTCTTCTACAAAATATATAATCATTTAGGGTTGTGATGCGTGTTCAACACGGGAATAGATTTTCAATTATTATGGTTAGGCCATTATTGTTTGACCCTAAATGTTCCATATGAAGAAAATAGTAGCTCATTTATTGAGAAACAATAAGTGTATGTTGTACCACTTCTAGTTGTGTCTTTTAAATTTGGTTTTGAAATGTGCTTCTTAGATAACGAGCTTTATAATTATAAGGTTCCTCTTACTTGTTACTACTTTTTTTCATTGAATCGTCTTGACTTCCAAAATTAGTAGTTTACTCATACATTAACTAACTTCTGAATTCTTGATCTGTAAACCCATTAATTAATGACATCGTCAATTTGAGATAATCGTCACAATAACACTTTTTGATTTTTTCACTTTTTTGTTTCTTTATTTTAAACACCTGTGACTACTTTCTTGACACTGCACAGCCACGCGATGTGAACTAGCCGTTTCATGTTATATGATGCAATCCATTTACTAACGATCTATCTGACATGCATGTTACACATGTACATATATACATGTAAATGTACATATGTATGTGTTTGTATACACCTGTACATAGATACACACATGTATCTATGTATCTATCAATGTTTAATTTCGACTGTTTTAGGTGTTTATCTTTTCTCTTCTGGGAAAGCAATGAACATATTAATTTAAACAGGTTTCTTTCCATAGTTGCACCTGGAGCATGTTGGCTGTTGCAATCACGTCCGCCACCTCGCCTTCGCCACCTACTTTAACCTGTCTGATTTGCTTGGGACCAATGGTTGAGGAGACAACAGCCACAAAATGTGGTCACCCCACGGGGACTCCTCAGGAATTTCCACCCTGCTTCCATTTAAGCTACAGGTGCGTATGTGTTCATTTTTTTTCCCTAGCAATGTTACATTTTTTCCCGTTGAACTTTCATCATATTAGAGAGTTATATAACCCATATTTGACATCATACATGTAGCATATGGCAGGTGGTCATTGAGTGTGTTGTTATTGTTTGATGAATACAAAAAAGATCATGAGACTATTAACCAACCAAAAGAAGACTTTTTTTCACCTTTATTTCATTTTACTTTTATTTCATTTAATAGAAAGACATACATGTGAAAACTATGAAGTTTTTGGCACAAGTTTATGTCTAATCACTAATTTTCCGGTTTCCCTTTCTTCTTGCCGTAGCCACCACCACCAATGTTCCACCATGGCCACCCCCTCCTACCAAAAATCCCAGGCCACCCGACGCCACGCCAATAGCCACCACCTGGCAAGTAGCCGCCACCATAAGGATATGTGTATGGTCCCCCACCATAGCCTCCACCATAACCTCCACCATAACCTTCACCATATCCTCCATCTCTTCCGGGTTGTCCATACCCTCCGTATCCATCACCCCCGCCATAACCCCCTCTATCTCCACCATATCCACTACCACCGCCATAACCTCCTCTATCTCCACCATATCCGCCACCACTTCCATAACCTCCTCTATCTCCACCATATCCGCCACCACTTCCATAACCTCCTTTATCTCTACCATGGTCTTTTCCAGGACCACCCTCATCCCCGCCTTCGCCACCATGATCTTTTCCCTCATCTCCACCTTCACCACCATGGTCTTTTCCGTCCCCACCCTCGTCTCCACCTTCACCACCATGGTCTTTCCCATCTCCACCCTCATGTCCGCCCTCATGTCCACCTTCACCACCATGGTCTTTTCCATCTCCGCCCTCATCTCCACCTTCATGTCCGCCCTCATCTCCACCTTCACCACCATGATCTTTTCCATCTCCACCTTCATGTCCGCCCTCATCTCCACCTTCATGTCCGCCCTCATCTCCACCTTCATCACCATGATCTTTTCCATGTCCACCATCTTCTCCACCTCCTTGACCACCACCATGTCCCCCTTCATCTCCGCCTTCGCCACCATGATCTTTCCCATGTCCGCCGTCTCCTCCACCTCCTGAACCGCCACCGGGTCCATCCCATTTTCCTCCAGCGATGTCTTCACCTCCTCTTTTCCCAACGGCCCCTCTTTGGCCTTTAACGGCTACTACCATGCTATGCACATTATCAACCTCTTTCTTTTCCACAAGTTCCCTTGTACCTTGTGTTATAGTTGTTGTACTCTGGAACACAATGAGAAAGATTGCTAAGACAATAAGAACATTTGAAAGTGTCTCCATTTTGTGTGTTTGCATGATCTGAACAACGTAGGAACTTTGTTTATATAGTACAAGTTGAGTGTCCAGATCATCCTCGTATTTACGAATGAATCAATCTTAAGGGTAACTTATATACTTTTTTCGGAAAAGTGAATTAATTCAAGCAATTTTAGATTGTTACTTAACAACACGAATCTAAATGGCATTTAAGATTTAATAAAATTAAGTAATTTCTTAAACGTTCTTAAGTGCTTTAATTTTTTAGTTGTATGTATTTTTATCCCATAATAAATATATAAATATTGTTTTAGCAAAGGGATTTCGTGTTGTAAACAATTTAATCTCATTATTCATAAATATATTCTTTTTATGAAGTGGAGGATTCTATGTTTAGAACGACAATATTTATTGTATTTTGGTGGTTTATAAGTATATGCTTTTTTTGGTACTGAAATTCAAATCCTACTTATAATAAAAAAATTGATAAATGTTTAAATAAATCAAAATCTAACCTTTTAAACATATATCAGACATTCAGACCCGTAGCTAAACCATTAATCATCGGGTTCAACCAGTTTGTTGGTCTCAAGAATTAATCCGTTAGCAAAGAGATAAGTATTGACACATTTTCAATGGATATTGAAGTGTGGTTCACTTCGTGTCCAGTTCAATAGAGCTTGTAATTAAAATGATGATGTTGACATCTCCGTTTAACTTATCAGTTGTGTTAGGTTTTTTAAAATTTATTTTGTTGTAATAAATAAGTGAATGTGACAAATGTCAAAAAGTAAAGAAGCGAGTTTTAAAACCATTTACCGGTATTAAAAATAACTAGAATTATGATAGGATGAAATGACATATTTATATGGTTTAGTGTTTTAACATATACAAATCAAGCACTGCGCTCAAATTAGTTCGATTTGGGTCAAAGATAGTCAACGTCGGTTTTTGGTCAAATTTCTTTTTCCTCTTTCAAGTTTTTTAGCACTTCAACTGTTAATTCTTGTTTCATTACCTGTTTCCCTTTATGTCAGGAATATGAGTTGCTACAGTTGCCTCGATAAAAACTTATGCAAGAGTTCAGGTTTAACACTCTTCATGTCGCTGCCGGTTTGAACCAACTATATCTATGTCTTACATGTCTTCTTTGTACAGTATTGTACACCAAACATCAAAGATTTTCATGAACCAACTATATCTATGTCTTACATGTCTTCTTTGTACAGTATTATACACCAAACATCAAAGATTTTCATAATCGTAAACGCAGAATTTGGTGATCCAGTTTATGCATCATTGATGTCATGCCAACTAGAAACACGAAAATATTCAAGGTTCGGGATTACTATGAAGGCATTGAAAGTGTGGTGTATGCTGACAGGCCTCCTTATAAACTGTACGATATTTATAGTTAATAACGGCCGATGTTTACCGTTAGATACTGTTTTTCATGAAAGTGGTCAAGTGCTGGATTCTGTTAACGGTAAACAAAATACCTGTCTTTTTTCTTTTATATGTAATGATAAAAAATATATATCATATGTTTAAACATCATTAACTCATTAAGATAACTTTTTATATCTAACTATACTTGACTTTCTAATCCAACATTTTACAACTTTTAAATCGAATTTATAAGTTTATAACAACACATTTTAGATGATAACTTCTCATGTATTACATCTTTATCTCAAACTGCACATTTAGAAATATAAAAATTTCATCCTAAAATAAAATAAGATAAAAAAACAATATTATTAACTTACAACAACATTAAAACGCCCATTTTGGTGAGGAATGAACTGCACTTGGGTGACGAGACCTATTAGGCCATTGCTCCAAACTGTTTCTCTTCTTCATGATTGATGAAACAGTAGGGCTATAATAGTCATTTCTCCTATTAGATGCACCACCTTGTGAATAAACCTTTCTACCCTGCATGTAGCTTCTCTGCTTCTCAAGTGACCGTCCTCGAGCCACTGGGCTAGCCTGGATCGGACCCCATCGGTTGTAGTTCACGCAGCTCTGGCTCCTCCCGACCTGCTGCTGACCGACCCGCCCTTCTTTCGGGCTCGGGTAGTTACGGCTCTCAGCTGTTTCTGCTGAGTACATTGTGGTCTGTCCTTCACTGATATACCCATTTTGCCCCTCGGACGCCTGACCCGGGGATGAACATGACCGAACCACGCTCTCTGCTCTGTTTATCGAGTCCATTGAAGCAGTATCAGCTTCGGTTACAGGATTTGATTGTTTTTTAACGGGCAGGGTTGACCCGGGCCCGGATGGTCTAGCAGTCTTGGGAGGGAAATTGATGTCCAAAAGCTGAAGTTGGGTGTTTCTGTTTTTCTTGAACAGAGCTGATGTGAGTTTTGGTGACTCGTATATCTCAGGTGTCGGGATTCCCTGCACATGAGCGGGTTGATCATGAGCTGGTGTTTCATCTTGGCAACTATTTGTGACTGGGGAAGAAGCAGGCCCGGGCTGGTCTTTGGATATCGAGGTCACATTTGCTGATGATGGAGTTGTTGGGTCGTTTTCGGGTTCAGTAGTTTTGAAAACTTGTCGCATGGTGAAGGAAGTGCATGAGTGTTCGCTTTTTTGGCCCGTTGACATTAATCTAATAAGTGGTAGTTTTGGTTTGTTGACTAAATCATCCAGACTGCCTTCCCAATGCTGGTTTAACCAATCACAAATAACGGGAATCGGGATGCCAAATTGCATAGGGAGGTCTTTCTTCCACGAGGATGAAGAAGATGATGATGCGGATGTGGATTTCGTGTTTGGTGATGTGGCAAGTTTCATAGGGTCACAAACCATGAACGAGAGGTTACCATGTGAATCGAATCCAGCTGAACCAGGGCTCCATGTTACACCATCGGTGCAGACTTTTATGAGGTTGTCAGTGGCTATAACCACCTTTCCTTCACCAACGGTTAGCTCATTGTTTTCGGTGTAGCCAAGAAGGTATACAACGCTACCCAGATTTAGACTCGGTTTAGAACAGGTTTTCAAGTAGTGAGGCTGCTGGCTTTGCATATTTGAGTCTCCATCCATGTAGTCAAGACCCACTATTGTTAGATCAAGAACAGAGCTAGTAATGAAAAACCTGTTATTTGATTAAATGGCGTGAGTAATTTTTGTAAAACAAAATAGATGATGTGAAATGATAATAATAGTGATAATACTTTATCCATTCTAGAAAAAAGAAAACACTTTCAATAATACAAACGTTAAATGTAACATTTCCTTCCAGTAGGGGTGACAAAAACTCGAGCACCTGACTAGAAGACCCAAACATCAGGCTCGGGTATGGGACAATGTATGAGATTAATATAAATGATTATGGGTACATGTATAGTATTAGGTGATACTTGGCCAAACTAAGGAAAACATACATACCCGTTTACCAAACCATTCCAAAAACAGTTTTTCCGTTATTTCCTATGTCCTTGGGTAAGCTAATCCGCCGAGTTTAGATTCTATATTTCTACTTTCCTCGAGAAATAAAACGTATATGAATGTATTTGGGAATCACAAGAAGTAATATTTAACAAACTACCCGGTATACCCACTACCCATATGCACCCGACACCCAATGGATAACGAGTAATCAGGTATCCAACGGGTTGGGGACACGGTTTTACAACCGAATATGGGACTAGGATTACATATACCCATCGCATTGCCGCCCCAGCCTTCCAGAAAGGGTTTAGAACAAAATTAACCTATTTCAACCACTAGCATTAACAGGTTGTTTGGCATTGCCTCTGATAGCGATTATCTGATTCCTATAATCATTTTCTAGTCTATGGGTATATGAAACTGATTCTGATTATCTTAATATTTAGGGTCATCTTACATGTAAATCTAAGTAATAACCAAACAACCAGAGTATCATGCCTGAAAGCACAGAATCACATCCAATATTGCAGTTTCAAAAGGGGGGAAATTGACTAAATCCAACACTTCAATCAAAAATTGAACTAATTAGGGCAATTAACTCCAAATTCTGATTATTCCAGATCGCATAATCATCTCTAATTGCAATGTCAAGCATACCTTAACAACAATCAGATAATCTATTGAGGGACATGATGAAAACACATTATTAAACTAAATACAGCAATCAATAACAGTAACACTAACTTTTATCTTAAATTCAACAGTAGTAATTAAATATGCAGCTTCATTAGGGGAAAATTGAACAAATCCAACACTCCAATCAAAATTGACCTAATTAGTGCAATTAACATCAAATTCCACCAGATCTACAATCACAAATTCCAAATTCAACACTAAATCCACACACATTACACATAACAATCAGATCAAACTCAAAGCATTACCTGTGAGGAAAAAGCGAACCACCGACACCGTTTAGAAGCCTGATCTCAGCCGCCTCAGCAGACGCCACCGACGGAATGATAGCGTGCGTCGTAAGCAGAAGATTCCGGTGAATAAGAAATCCGGTGCCGGAAAACAAACCGCCGGAGGAAACGCGAGCCATCGCCGGACCTTTGCCGGAGTAAATGGAGCCTTTGGTTCTCTCCGACTTACCTCCGCCGTTGCAGAAGCACCACGACTCCCCTAAAACCCCCATTTTTCAACTGTCAATCCTCAACTCAATTGAGTTCTGTATAAACCTTCAGATGCACGAATGTAGAGCATACATTGTGTGTATGTGTGTGTGTGTGTGTGTGTGTGTGTTATGGTGATTGTATGTGATAGTTGCAGAGAGCTTGTAATGGTGTTGTTAATGGTGGCGATTTGGGGAAGAAGAAGATGAAGATGAAGATGAAGAGGACTTGAAGCTCATGAAATTGAAGGTGAACTTCAACTTACAACCGGCAAATTTATTAATTAAAGAATGGATTATTAATTATAACGGTATTTATTTATTATTTGCAATAGTCAATAGTGTGTGTGTTCATGAAGATTGATAACGTGATATCTTACTTTAGTATAAAAAAATGGTTGGAATAAGTTAGAATAATAGTTATAGTTTTATATGGTTAGAGCATTTATTTTGATGTGAGTGTATGTTTTATATTATATGGATTGTTGTAAGTAGTTGTGAGTGAATGAGAGAAAAAATTATGAGGATTGTACTATGATTCATTATATTTAGGGAAAGACGGTACAACCCTCATAATCTTTTTAGGGAGATTTACATATATCCCCCTATAAACTTTATAAATTACATATATATCCAACTTAATTTTTTAATTACATATATCTTCTTATAAAACTCAGTTAATTACACATATACCCAAATTAAAATTTTAATTACATATATCTCCTTCTAAAACTTTGTTAATTACATATATACCTAAACTACAAGTTTAATTACATATATCCTCTTGATTAAACATAAATATTACATATTTATCCATATGATTATTTTTATTAAAAAAACTTATATATTTAGTATTTGCTCTTATTTTTATTAAACTATAAAATTATGTTTTTTTTGTTTTTATTAGCTTTTCGAGTTTTGATTATTTACTAATATTTCTATACTAACGTTTTTTATGTCTTTTTTTGTTTTTTTACCTTTTGATGCTAACTTTTTCTTCCTGTATGATACACTTACAATCTCGTTATGCAACATGATCCAAACATATAATTTTATGGTGCATAATGAGACTGGAAGTGTCTCGTATGGACACTGAAAAAATTAGCATAAAAAGGAAAAAAAACAAAAATAACATAAAAAAGTTAGTATAAAAATATTTATGAACAACCAAAACTCAAAAAGCAAGTAAAGAAAAAAATATAATTTTATATTTAATAAAAATAAGAGTAAAATATTAATTATATAAGCTATTTTTGATAAAAGTAATAAAATTGGTAAATATGTAACATTTATGTTTAATAAAGCGAATATATGTAATTAAACTTTTAGTTTGAGTATATATGTAATTAACTAAGTTTTAGAAGGGTATATATGTAGTTAAACTTTTAATTTGGGTATATATGTAATTAACAAAGTTTTAGAAGGAGATATATGTAATTAAACTTTTAATTTGGGTATATGTGTAATTAACTAAGTTTTACAATGGGATATATGTAATTAAAATTTTAAGTTGGGTGTATATGTAATTGCTGAAGTTTATAGGGGGATATATGTAATTCTCCCATTTTTTTAATATTTTTAAAAATGATTGTGAGTGAAAGTGAGAGAAAATATAATAATACAAATATAAAAAAGTATTATTTAATTAATAAAAAGAGTAAAAAAGTTGTGTGTGTAATGTAAATATGGGGATGAATATGGGAATGCTAGTGTGAATGCTCTTATAGTTAGTTTATGTGTGGAATAATTTTTTTATGAGAATATTTTTAACACATATGTATGTGTGTAAAAAATAAAAATATCTTATACACGTATAAAAAGTAGTTCTTGTTTTTACATAACAACTATAGTTGTCATTGTTGAAACTTCTATACACATGGATTAAGAAAAATCTTATAGTTCTCAATTTCTCATAATATTTATCAAGATAATTCTTTCCAACTTATGTAAATAAGTTTAAATAAAATAAGTAGATAATAAAATACATTATTTCTTTATGAGATTTCGTTAACGACTTTATTCTTTATTTTTTTCTCTTTACAAATTGCAATATTCTCCACGACTTGAATGCCACCATGACAGTCCCATCACACCATGTGCTATACCAGCACAACCAATTTGCATTTACATTCATGATTTACCTTAAAATGATCAAACATATATACAAACAAATTAAATATATAAAAGAAATATTAGACTTGTAAATACTTTAGTACTTTAGATACATATACGCTAGACAAACTCAAACATGTAAATTTATGGATATATATATATATATATATATATATATATATATATATATATATATATATATATATATATATATATATATATATATATATATTATATATATATATATATATCTATATATATATATATATATATATATATATATATATATATATATATATATATATATATCGAGTTTATCCTCCCGTAAAAAAATTAATTCCGCCTCCATCCCCATCATGAGAGTGTTCAAGTTTCGCCAACGGTTACTATAACAATTATCATAATCATTTAATCTAATGATAAGGATTTTTCAATATCTCACTCATTGTTGCTATCATCCACTGGTCATCATAAACACGGATGCAAACACGACATACTAACCACCCTATTGGCTCCATCACCACATCCCACGCAACCACTACCACCTACCAATCATCTCCACAGTCGCTCTTGGCTATCACTACCCGACTATTAGTGTTATCATAGTTACTTTCACTTGTTCTCGTTATCACCACCACTTTTGTCACCATAACCGTCATCGATATCATTGTCATCACCACCAAACTACTACCTCCACTGCTGTTACGGCCGCCACTTGTGCCGCTTGTTGACTCCTTCAATCCTTCATTTTGTTATGAAATCATGCATATTGCCTCCGTAAACTCACCACTAGCTCTCATAAAAAAAATAAATGCGATGTTTTTCCTAAAATTATATGTTTTCATTGAAGACAACTTTGGTCAAAATTTGTGGCTTTTTAATTAAATATAGAGATGAACTAAAAGATGAGACACAAATAAGAAAGAAAAAAATTGCAAATGTAATTAGTTAATTTGTATTCATATAAACATGTGGTAAATACTTGTAAGCTTAGAATATTTTCATGTGTCTTGTATGTGTGGTATAGTAGAAAGTTGTCTACGTAACATCTATCATATATAAATGAAACTCATTATATGAAATTCATTAAATCACCTCTCAGTTTATATGTAATCAAGTGAACATCATCACATGCTTATTGACCATTCTGTGAAGAAACCAAGAATTGAAGGACAAATTTTATGATCTTTTCTTTATGATTCTCATTTAACTTAATCACATTAATTAACATTTAGTTCTATAGTTTATTAATTATCATGTAATTCACTTCTTGTATTTGAAATATTTATGTCGCTTCTCTCAAAATAACGCTAACTATTGAGTAAAACATATATTATATTTTTCAACATAAAAAATAACTAATAGTTTACGTAATATTAGTGAACTCTAATTATAATCACTCATAGGTCACAAGTGATTATAAAACTCGATTTAAATATGGGGACCATTATATGAAACTATTTATTTTATTAAATGAAGTTACAACTCATTTTCATGATTGCTATATTACACACACAAAAGCAACCCATGTTACCCCAATACCCCCTTGTTATGATAACATTATTAATAATCACTATTATTATCCGTCATTTCATATGCTTTTAACATAAGTAACTACCAAAAACACAATTTATAAACTGAAATAAATTAACCAGTTGACATGTATATGGTTCCTTTTTGACGGTATGAGGTAATGATGAGGCTCATGATGAAAGCAACTGTTTAAGCTTTTTTAATCTATTTATTATTTTTTATTTTTTGAAATGTGAAGCTATGTGTATGAATTGTATTAATGTACCATTTTTATAAATTTTAAATTTTCAGTGCAAACTAGTGATTAGATTAAATAAAATGGTTCAAATTGTCACACTAAACTAGCGTTGTTAGTCCACCCAAACATGTCAGTCTAGTTTGTTATTCCTGAAACCCTAGTTTGCGGTTCGATTGGAAATTGCCGGTATAGCCTATTGAACCAAATTGTACATGCTTATATCAAACTTTTTTCTTGTATAAAAATGACTTAATTTGGTGATACACTATTTGGATATGTTAATCGTCTCTAATAAAGCAAAATAGTTTTTGTACATGTCATCTTCTTATTTTGTCACATGTCACTAGCATAGAAAGTTAACTATTTGATAATGATCTTAAATGTTAATAATATTATTTATATAATTTTTAAATCATAAAGCAGATTTTACTGATGAATTAAAAACATGTTTCTTCTTAATAAAAAAATATTTTTTTAAAAAAAGAAAATTTTATGAAATATAAAACTTTTTAATAGAAAAAATTTTAAAAAAAACATTGTTTTAAAAAACATTAAAGTTTTTTAAAGAAGAAAGTTTCAAAAAAATTGTTATTATTGTTTTATTACTTAAGGTAGTTAATTGTACCTAATTTTAATCATATCTTATGTCAAAAAATTATTATTATAATTTTTAAATATGGATCAGTGCTCGACAACAACTTATATTTACTACGTGATTAGGGAATTATATTTGTGGCTTCATTGCTTGAGAATTCAAACAATTTGAGGCACAAAATCACCACTTTACCACAACACACGTAGGGAACCACTAATTTAAAGATTAGAGGTTAAAATCTTCATTTACTTAAAGGCATGGGGCTTCCAGTGACGATAATATGGGAGTAGTATGGGCCTGTTTGCATAACTTTATGAGGCATAATGGCTAAAAAAATCTGTTTTTCTTTATGTCGGTGAGTTGATATTTTTATGTAAAGGTCTAAAGGATGAATAATAAAATTATAGGTCTATTTATAAAATGTTGAAGGTTTTCTTTCAGTGATTTAAAAATATCGTCTCAAGAAACAATTCAAATAGTAAGGCGTCTTTCTTGCCTCTAAGGTCAAGTGGTAAATTAAAAGTCATTTTATTTTACCAAAAAAAAAAATTTTAATTTGACAAGGTATAAATGAAACTAGCAAAACTCTCAATAAGGTTGTCAAAAAAAGTTAACATAGGATCATCTGTTAAGTAGTGAGAAAGTACAACTAGGATCTTTACGATATGATGCCTTGGGGATCGTCAAATGGCGAAGCTTGTTGTGAAAATGTAGAGAATAAAAGGTGCCATCAGGCATCGAGTTGAATTCAAAAACATCGGAAATATTTTGTTTGATTGTAAAGACATTACCATATCAACATGTAACTTGTATGTATGCAAATTATTGCCATATGATGGTATCAATCATCAACAAACAAACATGTCACATGACCAAGGGACCCTTGAAAGCCCGTGCCAATAATTGGATTGTAAAATAACCTTCAAAAAATTGGTTGGCAGCAAAGGCAAACAACATAACTATTTTTTGACATCACGTCATCACACAAGAAACAGATACGCGTGTAGATATTTGAGTCGTGTGTGCACGTGAAGAAGAATATGTTCAGAATGCTAATGCATTGACTTAGAGATAAGTGTGCAGCAAACTAAGATTTGCATCGTTTGAAACTACATGCCACGGAACTAGAAGTTGTTTGAGTCCAGTAACTCTACACTAATTTTAGAAAAGACGAGAGTTGAGACAAAATGCCAATACAACTGTTCAAAGTAATTTCTCTCCCTCAATAACATACTCCAGTAGTCCAGTGAGGCCTCAACTGGTGTCAGCTTTCTCCAATGCTGAAACACAACAATCATGTCAGTTGTAACAAAAAGATCATAAAAAAGCAAAAAAAAGCGGTGAAGTAAAACAATTAGAAAAAGAAATGTGGTTAACAAAAACAAAATAGATATTAAGAGTTCATAGTGCCCTATAGTGGTCTACTTCTTTTGTGACTTCACATGAAATTCTCCTCCGCACCTTGAACATAGCAACATCTTTCAATTTGCAATTTTGCAAAAACGATTCACCAAAGCCCCATTTCAAATATTAAAAGTTTTCAAGTTACAACTATTTGGACACCTTTGTTGATATTGCAACGTGTTAGAGATGATCATCTAGACTCTATTGTCAAAAGCCGACAAGGCAAGCACCAAAGCCCCATTTCAGACACTTAAGAATTTAAGGCTAAGTTCCAGCCAAAAATCGTCTGAACAGGTCTGAATTTTGAAACAATTACACCAGCTCTAAAGAAGTCTGGAATAATCTAAACAGCCTAAACTAGCCCTAGCTTTTTTAGGGCCTTAAGACTTAAGCCCAGGCCCACGGCTCAACATTGTGAACCTTCGACAACTATGTATCTAGGCACCAAAATTCCACCATACTTGATATTATTAAAGAAAGACATCTACATAGGTGCTACAGATAAGATTTACAAACTTATAAGGCTGAATGGAATAACTGATTAACTTCTAACAATGTAAAACAAAGTTTAATGTCAGGCTTTGACAGAAAATGAGACCTGTGTTGCCAGTTTCCCCTCCCACCAACCAACCAACACAGACACACCTTTTCTTTCAAAAACAAAACCAACATACCAAACTACTCAACTAGCATACACGTGGTGTAAAACAAGCAAAAGTATAAAGTCAATGAACTTGAGTGAGTGTGTGTATTTTAAAGATAAATAATGACGGAAAGAGAAATTACTGTTGTAGTTGAGAAGCTTTTCAATGAGATCAACATGAGTCATCAGCATTCTTCTGCAACAATAACGGACAAGCCCCAAAGCATCAAGAGCATCTCTGCACAAATCATGTAGCAAACATTGGAATTGTAAAACTAAAGTTCACATGATATAGGACGTCATAACTTCCTCAGGACAAATTACCAAAAAGTACAGATCATGTGAGCATAACGACCTATCTGCATCTAGTGGATTCTATTTGATAGCATAAATAGCCGGACATAAATACCCCTAGATCTAACAAAAAAAGTAATCAAAAGAAATAAATACTTAAAAAATGTACACCTCTCGCATTTTATAATGACTCAACAAGTGTTAATTACAGGTGTGGTACATAGACTACAGAGCCTCAAAAATATGTCATTCGTGTAGCATATATCAATATAACACACCTGTTTATAGAAAGAAGAATAGAAGAAAAAAGAAGAAACCAAAACGCTCTAGTTGAAGACTTAAAAGTTTCTGCTAGTCTACCCCTCATGAATATATGATAACTTCGCAGCCCACACTAGGTCAATAAATCACCCATCGCGTCCATGAACCCTGTAAGCTCTTATGTGATTCATACACAACTGCATAACAAAACCTACAAATACTAACATTTCTAGAAACTCAAATGAATGGATCTACAAACCCACTTCAATGACTCACAAGGGCGGAGACTATTATGTTTCTACAAGGGCGGAGGTGGGGGTTAAGCACTGCAATTTTGTTTAGAATTATCACATATTCCCTTTCATAATACGCTGAACTAGCATGTCTGAATCAATAAATTCACACCAACACAACGGTGGCACACTTCCACAGCTAATACTGTTATTTCTTGCATAGGTCCAGAATGGTTTTAACCTTGATCTAAAATCAGCGTTTATGCCTCAAGAGCCAAGGCACGAGGCCGAAGGCGAGAGCCTTGCGTAAGCGATGTGTTGCTTTATGTACAACCAAATACGACTATCAAAAGCTGCATTTGTCTCATCTCTTTTATGCATTGGCCTTTTCTTTATCAAGTGAATCATTCATATTTGGTTGTTTCTATGTATCACCCTCCTATAGACCCCCAATGGTTGACCAATTTTGACCTAATGAGCATGAGGAACTGCCGCTAGGCCCTAAGGCAATTTCCTTATCGCCTCGAGCGCCTTAAGCCTCAGTCGCTGTTTTTAAACCCAAGCTTTTAACAAAGGCAAAAGGTCGTCAACAAATAATTAGCAAAAAGACACAACCTAGAAGTAAAAGCCCACAATAATTCTTCATGGCTATTTTAAGGGATAAAACAAACAAAATAATATTTATATAGCAGTACCCAGTGCCCTTTGTATTACAATTATATAGTACAACAAGGTCAATACTTATGGACCAACTATATTAGTTACAAAAACCATGGTGAACTGATAAGTTGAGGTTGATCACCATAACACCTATCTCAATTTAAGTTTCACTCCAATTGCCACTGATGGTTCAACATGATTATCGTTTATTTCACCGAAACTCAGGTAGTTGCATCCTAACTGTTTAATTTACAAAGGTATAATATTTCATGTCCACTTTAAAAGCTTTATATTTGGGGAAACAACGAGAGCACAGTGATATCACATGAACATAAAAGACATACAAAACAATTAGTCTTCAGTGTTTAACGCTCTGAAAACCCTAATTCTTCTGTTTCTATCCAATCGTTCACAAACAAAGCAATGAACTACATAAATTGACTCACCCTTCGGTGTAATCAGACTGGAGAAGATCAAGATACGTGTCCCATTTGTTTCCAATAACCTGAAAACACAAATTAAAATAGAATTTAAGTCATTCAAAGAAATTATGAAACTTTATGCATGTATGTATATAAAGGAACGGTGATGCATCGGCGATTACCTTGCCACAGGTGAAGCATCGTACCGGAATGATCATCTTTGCCCTAGTTTCGCCTTCGCAAATTTAAGCTGAAGCTGCGAAATTTGGGGGTGCTTCTGCTTATATATCCCGGCTGTTAAGACTAAACCCTAACCTGAGAAATTTATAACCCTGTGGAATAATTTTTTGCAGCCAATTGTAATAAAAAAATAATTAATTAGATTCTTTTTTGAACCGCAAATGTACGAACCTGGTTCGGAGGATAAGGTGTTTGTTTGTCTTTTCTGTAGTAAAATGTCTGCAGTCTGCGGACCACATCTGCAGACATCTGCAGAAAAAGAGGTGGACCAAACGTCTGTAGTCTGCAAGAAGAAGACTGTTTGTTTTTTAACATCTGCAGACTGGTATAATATTATGTAATTAAAGTGAACCTATTTTTTAAACTTTAAAAAGTACTTCAACATTTTTAAAATAAAAATCATACAACATTGCAATAATATTCATAAAATCATAAAAAAACATTTTATTTAAAAATTTTATTCCACATTTTTTGCATAAAAATACATTTTAGTTAAAATTACATATCCATATATTGCAGTCATTATAAAGGGATCACAATACTTCTTTATATTTTATACTAATTAATTACAATGCATAAACATATCAAATGAGTTTAATGATAATTTTCCAAATATTTTATTTTTTTATATTCACCGGACTTCAACTTTTTCTTAACCAAAATACATAATTTTTTCAACTTTAATATTTTATAATCTTTCACTTCATTATCTCCTATTTTCAACCCATTTCCCCCAATCAAATTAATATTTTATAATCTTTGACACCATCTTCATCATTGCCTGTAAATTTTCATTCCAACACTCACTTGCTTCATAGTTTCATCAACTCACTTTATCAAAAGTTGTAAACTTTCTGTTTCATCAATGAAATGCTTTTGAAAAAACAATCAAATTTCAATAATTTCAAATGGAAGGGAGGGAAGAGATCAACATCAGTGGTGTTATAGTGGTGGTATAGATGCTCCATCAGAATATCACATATTTGATGTGGTTATGTTGAGCATTCTTCATTAGACTCAAGATCTGAACCATCATATTTTTTTCATCTTCAACCGGTAAAGCTAATGAAAATGGGTTGGAGAATGTGCTAGCTATAATGGTGTTGGAGTTGATGCTAGCCATGGTGGTGTTGGAGACGACATTAGGATGATGGTGTTTAAAATGATGTCTGGTGGTAGAGATTGATACAAGGATAAAAAGGGTCAGGGAGGGGGTAGAGGCGGTAAGGGCTGACAGTGGTGGAGGCGATGGGTGTCAAGTTTTAACAAAATTGTATGGAGTCAGTTACATAAATGGTCGGTGTGGTAAGATCGTTTTTCAAGTTTAGTCCCCAAGTATTGTTTATCACAAGTTAGCCCACTAACTCATTAGGTATGTCAAGTTGTAATAACATTATACCCAACTTGGATGGACATTAATTTTTTTCATTAAGTATGTGTGAAATAACCTCTATACCCCTTCTCACAACCCTTTCCACCACCACCAACACCCATTCTCACCACCATTGCCAACACTCACCGCTCTACCCCCTCCCCAACCCCTTTTCTTTAGGTATTAATCCCTGCCTTAAACATCATCTAAAACACCATCATCCTGATATTGTATCCAACACCACCATGTAGCACCATCTTCAACACCACTGTAGCTAGCACCATCTCCAACCCAGTTTTACCAGCTCCACCAGTTCAAGATGAAAAGAAAAAGATGGTTCAGATCTTGAATCTAATAAAGAAAACTCAACAGACCCACATCAAATTCCTCATGGCTAGCTGTTGAAGGTGTGTGGTGGTGGAGTTTGTTGGAAGTGTCTAGTGTATGTGTGGTGGTTGTGGCGGGCGGAGAGGGGTATCATGGTAGTGGGGTGGTTGAACTTTTGAGGATGAAAAAGATTAAAGACATGGTGTTAGTTGTGCTATTTCAATGGTGGTGGTGGTAGTTGTGCAATCCAGGTTAAGAAAATGAAGAGAGACACGTTTTTGTTACAACTTAGCATACTTAGTGGGTTATATTGTTATAAACCATATTTGAGAGCTAAACTTGAAACACGACCTTACCACAAGGACCATTTATGTAATCAACTCAGAATATTAAAAGTATGATAAGTATGCTTATTATAAAACATTTTACCGATGTTCTTTTTTACATAAAATCAAAAAGAAAATCATGGATGATGTCTTTTTATTACTATTTCTTATGTTAACAAAATTTGAAACTATCATCAATACCCATGCTAATTTTCTAAAACAAGACGTCAACCGCTCATATTATCAATTTTAACAATGTAGTCCAGCTCACCCAAAAACATTATTTGTATAGTGGTTATTTAGTTAAAATGTTACCTATATATCATGTAGACAAAAATCATATCACTAAAGCCCATTTAAATCAAGTGTACTGGTTAACTTGTTTTTAAAGCACTATTGATACAATATTATAAGCAAAGTTGTGTTTGAATCTTATTAAAGTTTTGATTCTTATAGGTTTGAAGACTCTTTTGATTATCATATAGTGACATTTTATATCTCACTTGTGTTTATGTCATCCTTATTAACGCCCTCTCCCATATCACCAGTATAGTCTTGATAAGAAACATAGAAAACCTGTCGAGTCATTATTTTAGATATTTTTTTTACCAATGATTCTTAGTCCAATTGGTTAAAGTAAGATATCCATGATATATAAACAAAAAAAGGTCACGAGTTTAAGTTTTCAAAATGCTCCGAGTTGAGTATGTGAGTTTTTTTGTAACATGTTTTTTCTGCATGACTTATTTTTGTCTTAAAAAAAGATATTTTCTCTTTATCTTCGTATTCGCATAAACAAAAACTCACCCCTTTCACCACCATCGGCGATTCGGCGGAACCCTAGAGCCATGGGAAGCAGCAGCAGCGACGTAGAAGCCGGATTCGCGAAGCTTCAAGGCGAAGACTTCGAGTACTACATGCAAACCTACTCCATCATCCTCGGCCGTAACTCCAAGAAATCCACCGTCGACGTCGACCTCTCCTCCCTCGGCGGCGGCATGAACATCTCCCGCCACCACGCCCGCATCTTCTACGACTTCCACCGCCGCCGCTTCGCCCTCGAAGTCATCGGCAAAAACGGCTGCTTCGTCGAAGGCGTCCTCCACCTCCCCGGAACCCCACCCGTCAAACTCGACTCTCAGGATCTTCTTCAGATCGGTGATAAGGAGTTTTACTTTCTGTTGCCTGTCAGGAGCATTCTCTCTGCTCCAATTGCGCCTCAACGGTTTTCGAGCCCTAGTGCTGTGGTGGGGTATCAATCGGCGCATGGGGGTAGGGTTTTGGGGGTGAAGAAAGGGGGGAGGGGGAGGGTTGTTGAGGAGTTTGAGGATGATTATGAGGGTGATGGTAGTGGCGGTGGTGGTGGTGGTAAGAAGATGAGGATTGGTGGTGGAGGTGAGAAGGATGGGTATGCGTATGCTGCGGCGTCTGGTTCGGGTGGGAAGTCGATTTCGGGTTAGTGATTATATGGTTTTATGCTTATAGATGTATACTATTTGATAATACTTGATGCTGAGAGTGTTCGTGTGGGGTTGGATATGTGATGGCTTGAAATAAACTTTGTCTGAGAAGTTGTTCTCATATGGGTTTTTGGTGATTGTTGCAAGTTTATATATACCAGATAAAAATGAAAGAAATTTTAGCCTGATGTTATGAGTATAATTTGTTTTTGTAAAATGCCAATGGACTAACAAACTTCTGGATACTGTCATGCTTATATCAGATGGTTTTCACAGTAATTGGTCTGAATCATGTGTTGTAGAGATGTTTATGCAATTAACATATTTGGCAGAAGCTTAAATAATAGTTGTTACAAAGATGTGTAGTAATTTGTAAAATTGCAAATATCTGAAGCATATAAACTTGCAATACTTTGAACTATCTTTCCTAATTTTATCAAACAGAAATCAGTCACTTAAAGCAATTTGTTAGTGTCACAAAGTTGTCCCTGAAAAGTATACAGCCTGGTTTGGGTTGCACATGGCTTAAAGAGGAGTAACATGAAATATATCTCCAAAATGATGTTTGTCTTTAAAGTCCCGTGTTTTGATCGAACCACTGTGTCCATAACACACATGGTTAAATGCATTACCATTTGTCACAGCATTCTGATCTTTGAGAGTAATACACTACTATTTGTCTCAGCATTCTGATCTTCAAGTGTTGCTGGGTATACACATTTTGGTGTTTGTAAATTTCTGTCAAATCGATTTTCTTTTTGCACCTTTTTGAAAAGTTGGAATTCTTGTGACAGAAACGAGGAAATTTGAAGTGTGTATCTCTGAATTGTAGCCCTGAAATTAAAGAGGGGAGGTGCTTTGAAATTTTAGTTCAAAGCACATGCTCATTTACTATTCTGCTCTGCATTATGTTATTTTTTTAATCAAAAGGGTGGTTTTTCCAAAAACAGACAATTTCTTATGTTTTACATAATATTTTTATTTTGCTGAAGAAAGATGTTTACTTTTTTGTATGGGTTTCTGAATGATACATTGGTGAAGGGAGGGGGGGGGGGTAGCGGTAGTGGTGGGATTGTACTAAGATTGTATTTTATTGTTTTGATTATCAATTGTTCTTGAAAAAAAGTAACGATTACGTAAAGTGGCAGGTAAACAGCAAACAAACTGCGCCACAACCCCCTTTTGGAAAAATCCTGAAATGTGTTTTGCCTAATTAATGTATAATTAGTCTTGTTTCAACTACGAATGCATATGAGTTAAATCATCATGTGCCTCTTCATATACGTCACTTTAGTAAATGCTAATTGCTCCATTATTCTTTAGTCATTGGTTATTCAGTTCTATGTTGATTTCTAATTTATCTCTTTTCTGCTGACATGAATTTGCACAACTTCATTTGCTATCTGAGTCTCTTAGCCTTCCATTCTTTATTCCCTCCATTATACGCGCTCGAGCGTGTGTTAAATTTATTATTTTGCATTAACATTAGTGGAAAGTGATTGACACACTCAACACACACAAAATTACATATCTGCATGTGTGTGTATCTTACCCTTGCTTTAGCCAAACAATATCATCTTGGTGCTTGTTTTAGTGCAATTGTCATGCACATCAATATGTTGAAGTAGCTAACTCCAAAAGTGACTCATTTTACAATATTTTTCTTGTTATCCTTATTATAGTATGTTAGGTTAATCTTGATTTAATTTGTTAGTTTATTTTTGGTGGGTTGAAATTTAGGAGTAAGGTAGGTTATTATTTTAGTAGTTTGATTTGATTTACTTAATTGATTGAGTCTGTTTTGGTTTGATAGAGTTTCCTAATAAGTGATTAGGGTTTACTTGTTTTCTTGGTGAAGTTTTTAGTATAAATAGAAGGGTCTAGGGTTCATTGTAAGGTGTGAGTTTTGGTTTAATAATAATACAAGAAAAGAGTCGTGGAGTTCCACAAAGGTCACTGGTGTTTCTGTGTTTTTGTGGTTGTTTTTGTGTTTTTGTGGTTGTTTTATTAAGTTCTGGGCCAACAATTGGTATCAGAGCTTGGTGAAGCTCATACCAAGGATCAAGAATAGCAGTAGCAGCAAATCAACACCAAAGAATAACAGTAGCAACAAGTTTGACATCAAAGAAAAGCAGCAGCAGCAGATCTGACATCACCAATACTCACCCAATCGTGGCCTGTGTGGGACGATTGTTAAGAAGGAAGAAGTTTCAAACCTGTGTGGATTGCAAGCAGAGGAGTTAGAGAACACCTGTGTGGTTCAAAGGAAACCTGTGTGGAGCAAGAGAACCTGTGCGGTGCAGCAAGAGAAAGAAACCTGTGTGGTGCAGCAAGACAACATCCTATGTGGATCACGACACCTGTTTGGTAACAACTGAAGAAGATCGAGACTACCTGTGTGGTACAAGAAAAAAAACAAAGAACCTGTGTGGTAGAGGCTTAAAGGCAGCGAAGAAATTGATAAGCCTGTGGGACTGATCTGGTTAAAAGAGACGAAAAAAAGGAGCAGCAACCTGTTTGATCCACATAGCCAAAGAAGAATGGCTGAAGGAGCGATCGCTGTTAGAGAGCAACAGCAAAACGTGCCACTGCAGTGCCCAAAATTGACAGAAACAAACTATTCGAGTTGGTCCGTTATGGCAGAAGCAATCCTGCAAGCCTATGGTCTATGGGAAGCTGTTGACCCGGCTACGGAAGGGCCTGTCGAGGCCAAGAAGAATCTGATGGCAAGAGCATTTGTGTTTCAAACCCTCCCTGAGGATGTACTATTACAAGTGGCAAGATACAAGGATGCAAAGGAAGTGTGGAAGGCACTCAAAGTCCGATATTTAGGAGCCGAAAGAGTGCAAAAGGCAAGATTACAAACTCTTAGATCCGAGCTTGAGATGTTAAAAATAAAAGAAGGTGAGTCCATTGATGAGTTTTCCGGAAAACTTGGTGTAATTGTTACAAAGTTTAAAAGTCTTGGGTCAAGTTTAGAAGATGAATTGGTAGTGAGAAAACTCCTAAACTCAGTTCCAAGGAAGTATTTACCAATTGTGGCATCAATAGAGCAATATTCAGATTTAGAAAAAATGTCACTTGAAGAAGCTATTGGAAGATTAAAGGCTTATGAAGAAAGAATTAAAGATCTTGATAAAAAGGAAGAAGATCAAGGGAAGTTGCTGCTGTCTAGAGGAGAAGAAAAGGAAAGACAAAAGCAAGGTGAGCTCGGTTATGATGGATATGGGCGAGGATGTGGGCTTGGCAATCGTGATCGTTGCAGGGGTCGTGGAAGAGGGAATGGTAGAGAAGAGAATGGGCGCGGAAGAGGTTTTGGGCGCGGGAATTTTAGAGACAAAAGTGAATTGAAGTGCTACGAGTGTGGGAAGTATGGACACTTCGTATATGAGTGTCCTGATTGGTATGGAAAAGAGGAGGCCAACTTGGCTCTGGCTCAAGAGGATGATGAACCAACATTGCTTTAAAAAAGGTTGAGATCCGTATCAAGATTAAGGGGGAAAATGTTAGGTTAATCTTGATTTAATTTGTTAGTTTATTTTTGGTGGGTTGAAATTTAGGAGTAAGGTAGGTTATTATTTTAGTAGTTTGATTTGATTTGCTTAATTGATTGAGTCTGTTTTGGTTTGATAGAGTTTCCTAATAAGTGATTAGGGTTTACTTGTTTTCTTGGTGAAGTTTTTAGTATGAATAGAAGGGTCTAGGGTTCATTGTAAGGTGTGAGTTTTGGTTTAATAATAATACAAGAAAAGAGTCGTGGAGTTCCACAAAGGTCACTGGTGTTTCTGTGCTTTTGTGGTTGTTTTTGTGTTTTTGTGGTTGTTTTATTAAGTTCTGGGCCAACATAGTATACCATCTGTTGTAGCTTTTCATTTGGTCTTCCAGGTGATCTCTAGACTATTGGAGCATACTAATATTATTAAGTGGAGGTAGCAAAAATGGGTGGGTTGGGTTAGTAGTCAAAATGGGTATATTTTCAGTGGGGGTCAAACAAATGTCAATGGTCAGGTTGCGCTATGTATATCTATATAGTTTGAATCTTATTGATATTTAAGGTGCTGAATGTGATTACCAAAACTATATTTTACAATGTTATAACATTTTTATTAATATATTTAACTGAGATGATTTTATATGTTGTTTCTGTAGATAAGAAGTCTGAGGGAAGGTCAAGAGTTGACCGGGAGTCTGACAATCTTCAGCTGTTACAGTTAGAAGAGAAAGACGTAGTATCATCTGTGGCTACTGTGTTATCAGATCTTTGTGGCCCCAGTGAGTGGATGCCTATGGAGAAACTTCATGCTGAGGTAAGAACCATCTTTTCTGCTGATCTTCGGTTAAAGTTATGGTTAAGGTTAGAATGGAATTTGTTAAGGTTATGGTTAACTATATTTTCTGATGATCTAGTTTCCTTGTCTAGTCCTGTGCTGTTTATAAATTGAAGTGTTAACCTCATGATGAACTACACACGATATTTCCTGATTACATGGATTAAGTTTAGATGTTCCCAAACCAGTTATTTATGTATGAATATAAGCGCAAGAAAGAAGTATTTTAGTGTCGAATGTACCAAAATACACTTTAAATCAATCACAAAACGTGCTGTCCCATGTGGTTTTTTACAAGTTTTCAGTTGGGTCAATAAGATATACATAAAAACCCACATAGGACAAATATGTGCTTATGTATGATACATGGGTGGTCATTTGACATATATGATGTGCGTCCGGTTTATGTTTCACTGGAAAAATGATGAAAGTGAAGATGAGACGAGAAATGAAGATGGGACCACCACAATATCGACTTTTATGTTACATGATCATTATGATTTTTTTCTCTAATGATGTTTTTTGTGCTCTGCTATGCAGTTAGTGGAACGATACGGCAGCATATGGCATCACAGTCGTTTTAGGAGATATCTATCATCAGAGGATTACCCGGGTCCTGAGGCCAAGGGCAAACCATGGTTCGGGCTGCTTATGTTATTGAGGAAATATCCTGAACACTTTGTTATAAACACTAGGTCTAAAGGCAGGATCACATTGGAGTTTGTATCCCTTGTCTCTCTTCTTTCATGATATCTTTATGATAATTAGGGCTTCACCTTCTGACAAGATTGTAAAGAATCATAGTTTTGAGATTTAACTTTTAAGTGTTTTTATGTCTTTTTCATTGCTTGTAAATTATTAGGTTGTATCAACTTGACTTGTAATGTAATCATGTGTATTTGACATCTCTCTCTTTTTTTATGTATTGAACCATATAAAACTAATCATAATGTAATGTATTGGTGTCCGAAAGAGAAGGCAACATGTTTTTTTAGAATGTTTGGTAATAGATTGATGGTAAACTTGATACATAAGAGCATCTCCAATGGGAGATTTTTTGATGTTTTTTAGGCAAATTTGATGAGGTGGAGGAGAGATATAGTGACATGGAAGAGAGAGTGTTGGGAGAAGTTCATCCCCATGAACTTCAAAATATGAGTGTGTGAGAGGAAAGAAGAGAGAAAAGAGAAGAGAGTGATTTTTATAAAATGTGAGTGGGTGGTCATGTAACATAGAAGTCGATTGTTTTTCATGGGGGGTATATGTTACCAAACAAATGCTCATGTGGTATATGTTACAAATGCGAGAGAAAAAAAGGAGCATATACCACATGGGCATTTGTTTTTCACCCTCTATTGGTGATACTCTAAGGCTCGTACATGCATAGTGTTTGAGGTTTTGAACCACTAGAGATTGGTTGACATGGATTTAAAAAAACTTTAGTTTGATTTTTATGTTCATGTTAAACAAACTAGGATTGTCCTATTTATAACACTTATTGCCTTCGTTTTTGAATTTTATAGCTAGTTATTAAAATAATAAATGTTTTAGAATGCAATAAGTACAAGTGTTGTAAGCAAAAGCAACGAACATTAAACATTTATAATCTGAAAATTGTAAATATAAAACAAGTTCTATAAAGAATTTATATTTAGTCGTTTGATTACTTTATTAAACAAATTAGAATATATAATAATCTATTACTTTATTAAACAAATTAGAATATATAATAATCTAACACATGCTTACCTTCAAATCCTCACTAGTTCACTGTGGTAACAAATGCTTAGCCAAGTGTATACAACTACAATGGAACTGATTTATTAAAATCTATAACCACCACCAGACTTGCTTTTTGCTTTAGTGGGTAATGGAAACATTGAGCTAGGACAACAATGCAAAACCTATGATTCTTCTTTTGTCAGATCATGGATCCGAGCCTGCAACGCTTCCTCTTGTGCACGCTTTGCAGCGTGGGCTTCCTTGTCAAGAACTTGGATGGGCAACCATTCAGGCCATTTGAACCATCCCTTTTTCTTCTCATCACCAGCCACCGACTCGTACGCGTTCTTGAAAACAGGCCTTAATTTGATAGCAGCAAAATCAACCCCAGTTCCCACAATGGCGATCACAATGGAGTAACGAACCGCACCAGTGACGCCACCTGGATATTTGACAACAACTTTTGTTCATTGGCTGATAAAATTGACGAGCTTTAAGTCATATAGACAAAATGGATCAAGTGATTGTTTAACCTTTATTTGTTTTTAACTTAAATACCTCAACATATATTTATCGTCCGATTCATCTGATTCATAAATTTATCATCCCAACTTTTTAACTTTTGTAATGAAAAATTAGGGCGCCAGATATGATTAAAAATTGCAATTATGTCTGTAATGTACTATGAATTCATGAAAGATGATATGAATCCTGGCAAGGCCATAGATGCAAGCAAATGCTGAATCATGTAAAGAATGTGTTGTTTCATCTTTTGTGTCCTGCAATTATCTATTGTTTGTGTGATTATGCATCTTAACCAAATATTTATTCTAATCACATGACAATGGACGAACTATACCACAATTAGCAATGGAAACGAAGCCAAGATTCCAGTCGGGAAAATTATTCAATTGGAGTACTCCCTCGGGTCCAACATGTAAAGAATGTAATAACTATTACATTGAATCCATAATCAGTTGCATGCTTATTTGATTCGTAATTTTGTAAGATATGCAACTTTTAAACTTTACAAACAAAATAATAGCAAACAGACAGAAGGAAAAGTATTACGTGCATGCTCATAAATTAGCCTAGACAACCAACATTCTAAAAAGAAGAATTTAATGTGACCAATATGTTGTTGATGATGTTTTGCTTTAGTTTTTCTCTATGGTTCTTATATATTTGATCTTTTACTAGATTCAAATATAAAAATGGGATCAATGGATCCAAGATGTTCAGCAATGTTGCAGCATATAACAAGTGAGTGTTTGCTATATAGAAAAAAATAATATACAGAAGAAATAATTGATGCATGTAACACTAAAACACATGGAGCATTAGTAACTAACCTTGCAGTCCGCCTAGAATAGCACCGGTACCAAATCCACCAATTGCCGAGTCAAGTAGATCATCAGGCCCAGAATGCCTGCTAACTCTTACAACCTCTCGCGCCCCTGTCATCAAAAGAAATACATGAAAAAATCAAGGTTCCATTTCTTTATATCATTTTCATCGTTCCCCTTGCACAGAGTAAATGGAACCAAAAATCACAATTAATATTCTTCTCACATTGTTACAAGGCTCGCAAAGCAGAATGTTAAAACTTAAAAAGGCAAAAACAAATTGTACTGATTTTATCTTAGAAGCACTGTCATCAATTTAAGATATGTCTTGTCCAATCCACTTTTGTTATAAATAGTCTTACTACCACATACATCCATAACAG
The DNA here is from genome assembly GCA_025215565.1 of Flaveria ramosissima. Taxonomy (NCBI): domain Eukaryota; kingdom Viridiplantae; phylum Streptophyta; class Magnoliopsida; order Asterales; family Asteraceae; genus Flaveria; species Flaveria ramosissima. The sequence continues at coordinate 8,149,675 of CM046039.1, forward strand.
CCTGTAGGGTACCAAAAGACATGGAAATTTTCTAAAGAATTTAAAGTATAGAGAGTATAGTTTTGTGCTGATACTTTCTATATATCCATCAATGAAATGATTCACATCTATTTATTATATGTGATAAAAGTTTGGCCAACTAGATAACTGCCAAGAACAAGATAACAATACTAATATGACCCTTCAAGCAAATGTTCACAGCAACGTGAAGCTTGGGCCAACGAGCTTCAAAACCCGCGGGATACCCATGTTCAGATGAGTTACTGACCCACTGAGCACCTTCATACCCCCATCGAAAGTTGGATTCCTAAAGTTTAGTTAAAAGCAGTAAAGTGCGCCGCGCTTGGTTCCCTGAAATGAAGAAGAGAATTGTTGATGACGTGGGCAAATGAACCACCATGGTTGTGATAGCCTCTGCCCTGAGCCAGATTACCATGATCAGACAAAACCCCACTGGTTCTGCCTCTATCATTATCGCCGCTTCTGCTGCAACCATGCCTACCACGGATGTTTCTCCCTCCACCATTTCTTCCATCACAGCCATAGTTAGTATTTAGTCCAGTAAATCGGAAGTAGCAAATGGATGCAACATGATCATCACATGTGCAGATTTGACAAGTTACACTATTTGACTAGAGATGAGGCACATGTAGATTGAAACAAAAATCATGACATTTAGTGAAAAGATATTTCTGAAGTCTTCCATGGCTACTGGTTCTTCTTGAAGTATGTTGACTGCTGGTTGTTCTTGAGCTGTGTTTTCTGAAGTCATGGTTGACTCAGATACCATGCAAAGAAATTAAAATACAGGTAGTTGCTTGTACTAATATCTTCTATATATTCATCAATGAAGTGACTCACATCTTTTTTTATATATAAGATGCAAGTTTTGTCTACTATAGAACTATCGGTTCACTAATGATATCTGCTGAAATAACATGAGGAATCAAGTAACAGATAAATTCAAGATAACCACTAGCATAACTGTCCTAACACCATTCATGGTAAACTATCAATCTGCAAGCTATGAATAATAAATTTTATTAGATTCCCTTAAGTTGATCATGAAAAAAGTTTTCAGTATTCATATAGCTTTAAAACAACTGATACAGATAAACAAAAGAAAATGATAGCTTACCACAATAGCAGCCGGTGACTATGGCAAGATTAGTGGCATATGTAGACATTATCGCACGACCGTAAACCTTTCAATGTCTTGACACTAATCCAATTCCTATTTCATAATCAAGCAGCAAATATTTAAAACACAATTACAGTATCTACTTTGGGTGTGTTTGCTTCAATAGATTAGAACTGAACCGAATGAAATTGAAATTGAAATTGAAGCAAATGAACTCCAACACGAACATGAAATGATAAACTCCAATCATTCAAAACACTGCACTAGAAATTTCAATAAATTCGTAGAAACAAAGTGAAAACGAACAAACGAATGACATATACAGGCTACGAGCAGTTTTTCTATGCAAAATAAGGGCATGTTTGGATGGACTTCTCAAAAGTCCTTTTTGACTTTTTGAAGGGGTAAAAAGACAAAAATACCCCTTCAGAAGTTAGAAATTATAACTTCTAGTGACTTCTAGAGGGGTATTTTTGTCTTTTTACCCCTCCAAGAAGTCAAAAGCTAGCTTTTTTAAGCTCATCCAAACATGCACTAAATCAAAATCCTACCGAAATAGTGCAGCTACAAATCGAAAGACGAAAAGCCAAATGCCATAACTATAGATGCTAAATCAAATTCAATACACCTTAACCCTAAATGCTCGCTAATTTGCTGTTCATCATATTCTAATAATTTACTGCAAAAACTAACATTAAAAGAAATAAATTTGGGGAAAACCTCCTTAGGAGAGTAGGATAGTGAAACTTTTTAATGGTTTTTCAATTACTAGCGGGTTAGTGACTCATCGATCATCTATAGCAGGATTGACAACTAATTGTTCATCTTAAACCCAAAAAAAAGAAGATTAAAAAATAAAAAACCGAGTGGATTGGGTATGTTGCAAACGTTAAGGTATTCTTTGGGTTTAGCCCTACTATTTAACTACTTTATAGACGAGTAGAAATCGAAAAAAACAAAAGAAATTGGAAAGTTTTCGTCCGATCGCAACATAATATGTGTCTAGATGGTTCAATCATCACACATCATACGTCTATGTATCTAACATTATTCATAAAGGTTCTTAATTTATACACTAATATTATTACATATTTACATCTCAATACATGTGTAAGCCACACATGCATTCTCATGTCCACTTTCCCGTCCAAATATGTTCCGTCCAAATATGTTTAACCCGTAAAGATTCACACACGGGTCACTACATTAGATTTCTACTAAAAGAAATTAATAAGAGGCATATAAACTTCAAGATAAACTCTTAATTCCACTATTTAGTTTCGGTTCTCTTCTTCGATTGCCTATATTAGAAAACCCTATTACCAATGTCTCTCTACGATGATACGATTATCACAACTAAGTATGTTTTTTAATTGTTGTTGAACACTATATTATTACTTCTGAAAACCATCAAGAGATGCACCTTCGGTATTTTTCATCCTGGGTTCACCAACATGACGGTGGCGGTGCTATTGGTCGATAGAGTTGACTAGGAAAGATAAGAAAAAGTGTAAGTATCATGTCAAGTTATTGTCAGAATCATTGGACATCAAAAGCAGAAAGTTCCTTGTTGGTTTTTCTTCCTCACTCTGGAATAGGTCTTTTTTTAATTAATAAACATACTATTTTATACATATATACATTGATAATGATTGGAAAAGGTTGGATAACACAGTCGGTGCCTTGCTAGCAGACGCAGGTTTGAGTTCCTCGCGTCCAATTTTGTCTTTTCTAATTTTTTTTCTTAGGGGTTGTCTTTTGTTTTGTTAACGATATTTCTTTTCTTTCCTTGATGTCTTGGGGTTTTACATTAGAGTTAGCCATTCCAATATATATTTTTATTCGTATTTTGGATATTCGAGTCTGTGATAGAATCACCTGCGCAACGTGCACATGGGACCTTTCTAGTTTAAATTCAAAGTACAACTTGTGGTTTTTACGCTTAAGAAAGCCAAAGTTCCTAAATCAATTAGACTTCTAGAGTTCTACTTACACCCCACCCAAGCTCATATGCTATGAATTCAATACAAATACTGAATTACAAATGGTAATAACCTTCTTAATTTATATAACTTTTAATATAGCTACAATGAAACTTTAACGTAATAATCATTAACTATTTTTTATTCCTTAAGCCATATGTTGTCATTGCCCAGCTATATAGCCTATATTTGTTAAGTAACACCACCAAAATAAATGATACAGGGGAAAAGAAGGTACAAACATCATCAGATACCACCATTGTATCAAAACTAAATATTAACAAATCACTCCCTCTATACATGAATTGATGGATGATTATTATGTATCATCAACAAATAATCGACGTGGCACGTTACAATTTCTAATGAATTAAAACATATAATTGAAGAATCAATAAACCATCAAGCTAGTGATGTATCTGCATTATCAGAACCTGAGAAGCCATTTCTCTCTTGATCATCAACTTCAGCTTCTGAGTTACTATTCTGTTCGTGATGTTCAAACTTCATCCTTGAACTCATCCTCCTCAGGGTTTCTGAAAAAACAAAGACCATGTTCATATTCAACATAATTAATTATAAAGCGCAAAATATGGTTTAATTAAGCTAATATGTCAAATATAGTTGTTTTGGTTCTTCAACTAGAAATTCTAGTAATACTTATGGTTGGAATTTTATGTCAAATGATGCACAAGTTTATGCACAAACTGATCATGCAATTTAACATCAAAATATTATTATAGCACAGTTTGAACCGAATTTTTGATAATTTTGTTTCATTGTCATCTTTCTTTTGTCAAATTGGTGCATGAATGGAAAGTAATTTATTCTTTTGGTAACAAAAGTGGTTAACTACTGAAGAAGATGACAAATATAATGGCAGTCCACCAATTTGATAAATACTTTTCTCCAGCTGGAAGAGTTATAATAAGAAGAAATTTTGGTGTCAAATTGCTTGTCTTTCATGCCTACGAGTATTATCTGACACTGTAGGTTACTAATCGAAAATTTTACTTGAAAAGAATAGGAAAAAATAAGATACCATATTCATCGAATCAACTAAAATTATAATATAAATGCTTTTTTGGTAATTAACCCTGATTAATAAGAAGCATATGTAATTATGTGATTACTTTTATTGTTAATTGCAGAGCGAGTCATGGCTAAGAAGTCATCCCAACTTAGTTTACTGAGTTCATCCTTTTCTTTAATAGTGAGCTCAAAGTTTGGCTCCCTTCCACACATGAAAGCAGCCCTGCAAGAAACAAAATTAAATCCTAGGAAGTGCAAATGACAAAAATGACGTCGATGCATGAACTGTCAAAACAGTTGTTCTTGGCAATCAAGAAGAAACTGACAGCAGATGTATGTGATGTTAGGATCGTTAATCACATATGTGCAATAATATAAAACACATCAAACATAGGATTTTCATATCCAACTAGTCAGTTGTGTATAACTAGAAGAGAAAATTCAGCCCAATGGTAAAACTTCAAAATTTTAGATAAAACGTAAATATGTCAGATGGGTTGAGCGGGTCGAAAATCACCAAGAAGTGTATTCAAAGTGCTTAAAACTTCTATATCATTCTACCGGATTATTATCCTGATAAAATCATCTTTTACATCATATTTACCACATTAACAAGTTTACATATTTCAAGAAACGAGAGACAAAAAGCAATTGCAGGTGAAGTCAACTCAACGCAACCGTTTTGACCAGCATTATAGAAGGCACATTTTGACCCAAACTCGTTTTTGACTTGTTGAATGACCAGTCCATTTTGCCACATGTATGTGTAATTTATCTTTTACTACAATCATTACCATGTGTGCACGTGTGATTTAAGATGCAAAAATCAACAATCACCTGTCATATAAGTGGGCAGCCTCTTCTTGAGAGCTCACTGTGCCCAGATGGATTTGTTTTTTCTCAACTTTAATGGCAGCTTGCCATTTCATGTTTTTGAAATACACACCCCTCATTACACACGCTTCTTGGTTCTCAGTAATCTTTCTTCTGTGTTTTTTTCGTCTCTTGAACTCTGAAAATAATATAAATGATGTTATAAAAGAGAAAAGAAACACAAAGGAGAGACTTCTTGAAAATTATGCATAAAGATTTCAATCAAACCCCTCTACCCCTTAAAATCACTATTTTTTTTCTTTAAACAAATGTTTTATGAAATTGTAACATTTCCTTTTTTGATGTTTCCAAGTTAAGATTACCTATTTGTACATCATTACCATTACAAAAGATCAACACTAATAATTTGGGTCCTCTGAATTCTTATATGCTGTCTCTATTGAAAAGCATTTCAATATCAAAACTTTAATTTGCCATCCATTTTGTTTCAAATATCAAGCAAAAACTTGCAACTTCCAGTGGATCCTGGGGGTATGCTCTATCATCTATTCCTGAAGACCAGTAGATCCACCTTACACGGTTTCTGACCATTTAAAAAGAAAAATTGAAATATTCTATCATTTCTTTTTGCTTAAACATACAGGGGTTTTATATATCACCCTCAATGCTTAAAATGTCATATATACAAAAAACACAAGGTTCTAATGCATAATGCACGATTCACTTACAGCATGATTGGGATATATATATAATATTGTGCAAGTTTTAAGGGGGATGTATGAAATTTCCCCTAACATAAAAGAGAAAAGCGGCTAATTGCAGCATATTAGATTGGTTTTGATATATTTTACTAAAGTAAGAAAAGATGACAGTAATCAATATTAAGAAGATACAGACCTGGATGTGGAATAGGCTGCTTATTAGATGAGCTAGATTCATTGACGATTGAGGTTTCAGGTTCTTCGGATTTTGTATTTTCCTGCTAAACACGTAATTACTCTAAATTTTGTTTGATAGCAGGTGAGAAAAATGAGATGGAAAATAAAACGCCACACCCCTCATGAAAAATAGTCCACCTTTGATCCTAAGCAACAAATTTGAGTTGTAATTTCTTGAGTTAAATAACATAAACATTACTGGAAGACTGAATTACTGAAAAATGAGCAATTCCACAATTTCCATCCCTAGTATGAAAATTTTCAAGTGGGAGATACTTATTTAGCCCTTACCACAATTACAAATGCACCAACGGTGCTCATTAAAGTACACGAGGTTCTTTATTTTTGTCTCTAACTGAAACGTATTTCAGAAATCTAACAACTAGTCAAACATTTTCCAAAACTATATGCGATATAAAAATTCTGATGTATTCCTATATGTCCTTTCTATCTTATAGATATGATTAAAGTTTCCTTTTAGATAATATCTACTTATATAAATTTCATAATCTTCATCTCTATACTTGTAGAACGAAGATCGAAACCACCCTTCTACTCCTTCGTACTCAAAGTAATAATTCTTTCATCGTAAACTGCAATTATTCTACTATAACAACTTTCTACTACATGAAATTTCGTATCGAACTTTACTCTCATAAAGCAATATACTCAATGCATTTTCTTACACCCTTTCATGTTGGCTCATCCATAAAAATATCAGGTTTTAATATCTATGGGGATGACATAAAAGATACAAATCCACTTATCTTTTAGTCTTTTACTTTTTTTATTATTATTGTGATCGTACAAATTGCATAATACTCGATATTTTGCATCAGAAAATGAACATAGAGCGTTAACTAGCAAGTAGCAACCCTGAAGAAAATAGTTCATTTTTTTAAAAAGGGGGACAGTAAAGGTAACATAGAGATATAATGTTCATGAGGGAAGATAAGCATTAAGACATGATTTCCATGCTTACCTCGTCAGGCTGTATAACGTCAACCGAAGGTGAAGGATGCATGCCAAATCTTGTGTTTTGCACCCAACTTCCAGTAGATTGTCCATTGTTATATGATGAAAGAATATCAAGATAAGGGCTTCTCCCTAAATTTGAACATTTTAACATCATTAACAGATGAAAAAATTAAAAAAATAAATAAAATGAAGATGCACAACAATTTGGAGTTCTTTACATGAAAATGCACCATATATCAAATATAAAATCAAGATAAATATAAGCAAAACAATAGCAACTCCGTAACATGATAACAAATGATTTAATAGAGCTAATAAAAATCACATGATACAGCTTAGACTTACCATAAAGTTTGATGAGTCTTTGTCTACGGATGCTCACCATACTTTCTTAGCACGAGCCTAGCATCATTCAAAACAATAAGTTAACATTTACACAGATGAAATAAAGAACAAATCTCATAGATTGAAATCAATATCCAGATACAGCAATAGAATTCAGTTCAGCCACAAGCATAACCATTACACACAACAAGATTGTCAATACGTCAGACAACAATTCTGAAGTTCTCTATTAGTTATAACTTAATTTTTATTGTAAGAAGCAAGAACTACTTCCTTTAACAAAATTGATATGAACATGTTAGTTTTCTGAGAAAAATACTGATAGAAACACTCAAAAGACAAAGCCATAGTCTAATGATGCTAGCTAGCTCAAAGATAAGATCACTGAGGCATTTCATCGAACACCCATTCCTCGTTAAACACGCGTCACTCGTATTCAATTTGCACAAAATAGAAAGACCCACAGAGTCAGAAAGCACAAAGTCAACTCATAAATCATCCAACAACTCTTGATTCATATATTTCCATCAAGAACAAAATCCCCAAAAAAACATCAAAGATCAATAGATCATGACATACAATGTAACAAGAGCCCTTGCATCAGTTCATAATTAGCACACCCAAACCTGAATAAACCAACTGAAATCAAGAAAAACACAAACAAACTGAATAAAAACTCTCACCAAATACACAAATAATATATCAATCAAGCAAACCATACAAATTACAGCAGAAAAAAACCCTAATCATGTTCGAAAAAGCAAGTCAACCCACCAACCTACCACCTTTCATGAAACCAAAACAAGTAAAACTACAATAAACCGATCTTCACCCGTTAACTCACCAATCGATCAATTCAAGCAAACCCCACATAACAACTCAAATAAAAGACACAAAAAAACTTCAAAACACACAATCACATCAACAACAATCGAATGCACTTAACACACACCAACAATTACGAAAAAAGAAAACCCTTGTGAACAATAAGGTGCAACAGAATAGTGGGTGAACAACCCAATAAGCCATTGCAGTCGGAAAACAGTGGTGGTGGTGGTGGTGGTTACCTGAGAAGGTGGCGGAGCGAAAGAAGCAAGGGTGAAGATAATAGCAAAAGTGGTGTTTAATTGTGTGATTAAACTATTAAAGTATTGATTTTAGATAGAGATTAGATGTAGATAGGTGTATATGTTATGTTAAACTTAAACCCCAATGGGGGCGACCAATTTGGCAATAACTTTGGTGTTTTGTTATAAACGTTTTGGTGTCATTATCATGTATCTACTATCTATAATAGTAATTTGATCTTTTTTGAGTGAAAGATTGAAATTGTGACGAAAGACTAGTTAGGTTTGTTTCATTCTTTTTTAGAAAGTTTATTGTAGTTTGTAAAGATAGTGAATTGAATTTTATTTTAGATTGTGTATTAACTTTGTAGAGATAGATGAGAATTATGTTTTTTACTATTTATTTGGGTTAGATTAGAGATGTATTTTTAAGTCATGATTTTTACGATTTTGGTTTCTTTGGGTATTGCTTGCTTTTCAATACGGTATCTCATCAGTTATGTGTTGTTAACTTTAAGCGAAATGATTATTTTCGTGTTAAAAGTTATATATAACTTTTGTGATTTATTAATATTTATATTTTTTTCAAATCTTAGGATGATTCCAAAAAAATAAATCAAATCTTAGGAAATATAAGTACTATAGTATCTATTACAATCATCATCATCCAAGATTATCTAGCTATCATCATCAGCGTTATCTCCTCCATCAGATCTCTAAAGAGTCATTAATCATTTCTTTTGTTTCATGAGTATTATAGTACCACACTTTGGTTTGCAACGCCTAATCATTGATTTTCTCTTCCTATATAAATCCATTGATGAAGAGAATGTCGCATGTCTTGGAGTTAGTGTTTTGTTTTAAATGCATCCATGTCTATTTTTTAGCTTCAACCAATCAAACATACAAGTCATATTAGTTAATATATATGTGTTGTTTCGTTTATTTATGTTTGTTTAAAGATTAAAAAATGTTAGTGAGAGTGTTCCATGTTGTATAATTAATTATTTTTAAGAAAAAACTTTAATTAGTAATGTTCTATGTTGTTTGAATACACATTTATATTTGAATCCCATTATTCAAATTACATAATCACATTTTTTTAATATAGTTATATTTTGGTTGATTCAAATTACACATCATATGTAAACCAACATAAAAAAGGTTGCTCCACGTATATCCTTCTCCCTTTAATATCTATTACTTAATTTATCTACGGGGCACCGGCCCCACGATCAAAACACACTAAATCTCTTCATGTAGGCAACCTCTTCATACCACCTCAATCGTCACGAGAGCCACAAACTATCCCACGAACATTGCTTAATATGTTCTAAACATGGTTTAAATGCAAGGGTTATTCTTGTCTTTTCAGAGGCATCGAATTAGGCATTTTGATTGGTAATTTTTACGAGATAAAAGAAAAGTTGTTAATATCTTGTTAGTAGAAACATATTAGATTGCATTCATCTTAAGGGACAACCCCATAGCATTGTAAAGTTAGAAATGAACGAACACATCTGTTTGAGAAATTAAACCAATTACACGGCCCAATGCATTATAAAACCTCCTTCCCTCCAACATAGTTCCAACTTGATCCAATCCGTAGATTCATTATTGTTTATTAACCCTATTTCGTGAAACCAGCTTCAACTTGGTAATAACCAAACCAAAGCAGCCTTAACTCGATAAAAAACTAGTCAATTTTTTTAGTCAAACCGGTCTCAACCCCATCAAGTAAAAAAAACGGATTTTAATTTTTATTGACTCAATCATATCTTCCCTAATAAAGTAAAATATTTTTTACTACGTTGTTATTTTTTAGCTTGTCCACTCATCTCTACCTAGGTTGCACCTAAAATTGTCCGCAATTCCTCACAACAAGAAAACTTATAAATTACGGCAAACAAATTTTTGTTTTAAGAGAAGTTCCATAATAGATGCTCATTTACTATTATCTTAATCGATTAAATTCTTTCTATAAATAAATAAATCATTTTATTTAAAATACTTTAATAGGACTTAATTTTATTAAAATAGAGTAAAATTGTAGCTAATCATTGTTAAAACTAAAAATATTTGAAAATTCATATATAAAGAGTTTTATCATATCGATGAATAATAGTTATCTTCTTTTATATATATTATTTTTTAAAACCTAAATATGTTTGTTATGTTTGTCTATAACATATTTTAGATTACACATACATATAATCTATTATATATTTTTCTATTTCAAACCATGTAACATACGAATATCTAACAAAGTTATTTAATATATACACAAAATTATTCCCTCATCATAGGTAAGGTTGAAATTTGTAAACACCGAATTGCCGTTAAAAAAGTAAATTACAGAAAAAGATATTTATCTTTGTAACTTATTTCAACTTTTAACATTTATATTTAATAATTATACTAGACAAATTTTATGTGTATGGTTTGTTTTATCATTGGTCCTTTAGTATGATGGTCATTAATGTAAGTATCAATAATAAACGTAATACATATAAATTTGAATGCAAGTCACGTGAATTTATTTAGAAAAACACGATCAGTAAAATTAAAACTGTTAAACATTGAGACTGAGTAGTAAAATCGCAAACAAATTTCTATGTTTTTATCATCATTGTTAAAAAATAGTTACATAAAAACTTATTGAATCATATAAATTAACTATCAATAATAAACTTAATATATAGAAATTAGAAAGCAAAACACGTGTAGTTATTTAAATGGTAGTTTTATAGAAATTTTTTATATTATGTGATTTTTATAATCATATGATTATGAAAAACATTTAAACTTTGTGATCAACATTATACTTTTTATGTATTAAGTCTCTTTAATTTTTTCGAACAACAAATTAAATTTATCAATGACATATAAATTATACGATTCAATCATTTTTTGTTTGAAGTATTACTTGTCGGTCCTAACTTTTCACCAATCATATTATCCGAATGCTTAGATTTTTATACATACACCTTCATATGGTAACCACGTGCTTTAACTTAACGACACAAACTAACCACTGTTAGACTAAATGATCACAGATGAAACAAATCATATACGTAAATGTTATTTAATGTAATTAGTAAATTCAAAAGTTAAAAAATAAAATTAGTTATATAGATAAAGGATTCTTTTATATAATTTATTAAAAAAAAGTATAACTTTCAACTTTTCCGAAAAGATCCCAAACTAGATTATCACAATCAATTTACCACATTATAACAAATAAATAATAAATAATTAAACCAGTAAAAAAAAGTAAACTTAAAAAAAGAAAAATAAAAGAAGAGAAAAGGTCTTTGATGGGCCCCACACGCCCACCGTCAAATCTCGTATCCCCAATCAACCTACACACCCCTTCACCCCCTTCTTCCACTCACACAAAATTCAGTGTGTGCAAAAACACCATCATCACCAACACCCGTTGCCGTACACACCGTCGGTTACTCCGATGGCGATCTCCGGCAGCATTCGGAGATCTCGCACTTCGATCTCCGATCGAAACAGCAGATTTCACGCTCCTCCGTCGCGATCTCCGGCCGCCGTCGCCGGAGTTACATTCAGACTGCTCATCTCCGCCCTCTCCGTCGCCGTCGTCTTCTTCTTCACCGTCTCCTTCATCTTCACATCTTCTACTGATACAGTATTATCCTATTCCATCATTATTCGTATTAGTTTCCTTATACGTTATTTGTTTAGATATAGATATTGATAGTGTCATTAATGATGTATTAATCGCTTGATAATCTACTACACTGTGTTTGTTATAGGATCGAGGTTTTTCGTTCGGTACGAATGTAGCTGGATCGTATCGGAGGACTGTACTTGCGTTGAAATCTGATCCGTTAAAACCTAGATTTGATCAGATCCGGAAGCAAGCGGATGATCATAGGTCGCTTGCTTTGGCTTACGCTGCTTATGCTCGTAAATTGAAGCTTGAGAACTCGAAACTCGTGAGGATTTTCGCTGATCTTTCGCGGAACTACACAGATCTGTTGTCGAAACCTGCTTACAAAGAGTTGTTCGAGTCTGATGCGAACTCGATTGATGAGCCGACGCTGCGGTTGTTTGAGAAGGAGGTTAAGGAGCGGATTAAGGTGACGAGACAAGTGATTGCGGAGGCGAAAGAGTCGTTTGATAATCAGCTTAAGATTCAGAAGCTGAAGGATTCGATTTTCTCTGTTAATGAGCAATTAACCAAGGCGAAGAAGCAAGGTGCATTCTCGAGTTTGATTGCTGCGAAATCGATACCTAAAAGCTTGCATTGTCTCACAATGAGGTTGATGGAAGAGAGGATTGCACATCCGGATAAGTATTCGGATGAAGGGAAGCCACGGCCGGCTGAATTTGATGATCCGAAGCTTTATCACTATGCTATATTCTCTGATAACGTGATAGCTGCTTCGGTTGTGGTTAATTCAGCGGTTAAGAACACGAAAGAGCCGTGGAAGCATGTTTTTCATGTTGTGACAGATAAGATGAATCTAGGAGCAATGCAAGTGATGTTCAAGATGAAAGAATATAATGGTGCACATATTGAAATTAAGGCTGTGGAGGATTACAAGTTTCTGAACTCCTCATACGTTCCTGTTTTGCGACAGCTTGAATCTGCAAATTTGCAAAAGTTTTACTTTGAGAACAAGCTTGAGAATGCTACAAAGGATACAACCAATATGAAGTTTAGGAACCCTAAGTATTTGTCCATATTGAATCATTTGAGGTTCTATTTGCCGGAGATGTATCCAACTCTGCACAGGGTTCTGTTCTTGGATGATGATATTATTGTTCAGAAGGATTTGACTGGGCTTTGGAAGATAGACATGGATGGGAAGGTGAACGGTGCTGTTGAGACGTGTTTTGGGTCGTTCCATCGGTATTCACAATACATGAACTTTTCTCACCCTCTGATCAAGGAAAAATTTAACCCCAAAGCCTGTGCTTGGGCTTATGGGATGAACTTCTTTGATCTGGATGCTTGGAGGAGGGAGAAGTGCACTGAGGAGTACCATTACTGGCAAAATCTGGTATGTATTTTTGTCAACATTTTAAGCTGTTTGTTTTTTGGGTTCTAAATAACGGCTAAAGGAAATTAAAACAACAATCGAAACTACATTTTAAAGAAATTTCGCACTAATGTTCAGTGGAACAATGCGCTTTGGGGCAGTTTGGGCTTTTGATGATTAGTTCCCAAGATACAATGAAGCAATTGGTTGTATATTTATCAACATTGCACAGGTGCTGATAAGCAGGCTGAACTTACTATAGGATTTCAGGAAACTAGAAATCATTTTCTGTACCAACATAATTATCTAGTAATCTGGTCTTAGAGAAACAACGTGTTTGGTTTGTAAAAGGATTTTTTTGCTTCTGATCACAAGTGAAGTTTGGTTGCTGCTATAGGTGCCTTTGTGACCTTTCAAATGGTGATGAAACTGCTTCGAATAGACACCTTGAACAGTCATAATTGTTTATTAATAACCACCAACGGAAAAACTACCACTCTTTGAACCACAACCCTTAATAGGTGTGACTAATAAGCTGCACTGGACTGATGATAACAAACTCTATGTTTCTCTTATCTATTGTACCTAGGACTCGACCCATAAAATATACATCTATATATATTTGTCCAAAAATATTCCCAACAAAAACTGATTGTTCTGTTTGTTTCAGATTTGTAACTAAGAATGGTGACTCTGTTTTTGCAGAATGAAAACAGGACTTTATGGAAATTGGGGACACTACCTCCTGGTCTGATCACATTTTACTCCACAACTAAACCATTAGAGAAATCTTGGCATGTTCTGGGGCTTGGCTACAATCCAAGCATAAGCATGGAAGAGATCCATAATGCTGCGGTTGTTCATTTTAACGGAAACATGAAACCATGGCTAGACATTGCAATGAACCAGTTTCGCCCACTCTGGACCAAGTATGTTGACTATGATATGGAGTTTGTTCAAGCCTGCAATTTTGGTCGTTAAATTCACGATGCAATGACGATGTTACCCCTACCACTCAGCAATGTTAGTCTCTGCTTGGAGGTGCTTCCAATACCAAGTATGGCATCATCCTTTCCTATATTAGTTTTGAAATGTTGATAGTTCCATAGTTAATTTATTTTGTTATTTTTTCAACTGATGACATCAGAACAATATACACTGGTAATTTATCTTGTTATTTTCAAATATATATGGCTCCATCACTCCTTGTCCAAGTGCTTTTGAGTTTTAATGGTTCTGAATTCATAACTTGAGTTTCTTGAAATTAAGTATATGTTTGGCATCTACTTATTTAGAAACATATCTTATGATAATTAGAATATGCTAGCTAGCTTTAATTATATATTATAAGCATCATCAATTGATTGAAATTAATTTCAATCACCATAAATAAGATTGGGATAAAAATTTAAACTTTGTAAGTTTGTCAAATGGTTTAAAATATTTCCCCAATTGTTTTCCAATTTATAATTAGCATGGAAGGCGATTGATCATATTCAATTTGGTCATTTATGTAACAAAAGGATGGATTCTGGTTGAAAATGAGCAATTCAAGCTTAAATTCACTCTAAGCATTAAATCATGATCAAATTAATACAAATTTTGAATTCGTATAATTGAAGTTGAGTTGATCACGTAGATGATGAAATTAATCGTATGCTTATTTTGTTGCATTTGAGGTCTGAAAAGCACTATAAGAGCTCTAATTTCATTGCTAAAATGAGTTCATAGAGTTTTCCCAAATAGTGTAACACTCGATGCAAGTGACCATTTTGGTATGCTATGTGCTATTTTACGTGTGTTTGTACTAATTCTCCTATAAGATTGATAATTATGTGCTAGTGTTTGCTTGAAACTTGAAAGTAATGTTGAGTTAGGAGCATTTGATCTGCCCCGAGTTGAGGACTTGTTTCATACAAAGTTATATGAGTACATTTTATCCTTATCTACTTGAGGATTTGTCACTCATAAAGTTAAATTGAGATCACTTGATCATCACCAAGCTGAAATTGAGATTGTTTGATCTTCACCGACTAAGGACTTGAGTCTTATAGAATTAATTAAGAAGACGTATTAATGTGTGAATTGTGTTTGGTTATGCAAGTACTTTAGCAGAGTTTTCATGTGTATCTATGCACAAGATTTAGCTCTTTCTAATCATGAACTTATACTTGTTAGTGAGTCTTGACTAGATTTGTGCATTTGGATATCTAGAATAAAGGCACTTTAAAGTTATTGATGAACTAAGAGAAATATTGGGTTTTATATAACTACACATGGTTGTACAAGATTACACAAGCATCGTAGGATTACGATGGTCCTACTATACAAATTCGTTGGAAAGTACTTTATGTAGGTTCTATAGCCTTATTGATGTATTGTTTTGTTACATGTTACTCTTTTTTAATGCTTTCACTAGTTATTTTTATGAAGCTTTTGTGATTGGATTATTATATATATATTATAAAGTAACTTTGTTCCAAATGAATTTTGTTGGTTTTAGTTTTTAACCGTTTGTTTTTCTTTTGGGCATTTGACTTTTGGTGAAATGCTATTTAAATGCTATTTTTATTCTTTCCTTTTTCCTATAAAATATAGAATGGCACTTGATTTTATATAATACAAAATCCATTTTTTTAAACATTTTTTTTGAATTATTATTTAAGGATTATTATGGTGACGAACCAAACCAATTATCAGCGAAAAACATCATTGACAATATTAATATTATCTGAATTAGTTTCTGTATTCGTTTTTATGGTTTTCGATAGGCCGAAAAGATAACGAACAAACTTACACCGCTTAGCTTGAGAGAAAAATAATCAACTCCCACCACATAGCAAGGGGAAAATAATTGACTCTCACCGCATAGCACGGGAAAAAATCTAGTTTTATCAAAATGACAAATTTTGTTAAAAATTCATATAAAAGGGTTGGCGAGTGCCTTAGTTAGTGGTATCGCCCAGAATCTAGAAGTGAAATTTGATCTATCTACTCGTCAAAGAACGGTGTTTGACTGTTTAACTGCTCCCCAGGCTCGGGATTTCCTAATAATCATCCTCATTGAAGGACTTGACCATCATATATTGGCTTTGGAGTACAGGGCTATACTTAAATCTCGATTAATGTTCCCTTTGTTTTCGGTTGATGAGCCATTCCAATTTGTCGCAAGACGTGTTCAGATTTTTTTGGCGATCATTCCGCTTCACTACAAGAAGCTTATTGGGTTTAAAAATATGCATGAATTGATTAGGGATGTTTTATGTGATGTTCTTAAACGAGCAGGAATTTCTGCTACAAAAAATGCCCCTGTGAATTTTTTGATTGAGTCACTTGAATGGAGGTCTACCTTTTGACCAGCTGTTATCTTTACGTTTAGGTGGGCAAAAGGAAAACACACTTGTGTAGATCTTACAAGAGTGTCCCCTCCTGTTACGCGTCTTGCGCTTAAGGATAATGGTTTTGTTGCGGGTCTGGTTGCGCTGAATGCAGAATCAAACAAAATTGCTAAACACGAAAGAAAGCTTGCTTCGAGAATTAACACGTGTTTATGCTTTTTGCGTTAGATATGTTTGATTTTATCGCCTCTCAGGTTGTGGATCTTCTGAACAAGGTTCAGCGGGTAGTGCATGGTAATTTGCGGCCTCTAAATCTAAAGGATTATTCTTAGTAGAATTGGGTTTGCTATCCAAGAGGAGGTTGTGTCTCAACTTGTTGATCGTTTACTTGTCATCTTATTATAAACGTTTATTTGAAATAAATGGCTACCTGCTGTTACTAAAAAGGGTTTGTTACATGGTCTTTACAAGTGGGTATGAGACTCATGATTTAGGTTGCTCAAATCAACCCAAAACACAACCAAGAAAAGCCTCAAATCAAATCTAGCTCACAGATTGGCTCTCGAAGAAGTTTATCATTTAAATAAAAACCCATTATCAAGTTGAGGTGTTTCAAATGACTTCATTTTAAACTGATTTTTGCTTCAAACAACTTCATCTCATTTGGGCTTCCGAATGATAAGAAATGACCTAGTTAAAGTTAAAGAACTCACTAAAGTTTGATTATACTTATTTTCGTACCATCCCCTTGTATTCTTCAAGGGTTTGGGATGATGAATATGCTTGTGGCCAGCTTCAATGGTGAGAGGAAGGGACTGTAGATGGTTGATTATTTATTGTAAAGAAAAAAGAATTGATTATTTAACTCTTTTTATATATTTACCTAATTTTAAATTGCTTTCAAAAGAAGGTAAAAAGAGTAAAAGAGATTGTACCCTCACATGAAATGCTCTATAGAATGTACCCAACAAGCATAATCTTTTTCTATTTTTGCTTTTTTCTTTATACATATGTATGTTGCCCATTTCAATCCTAAAGTGGAACAATGTCAATGTCATCCACTCAAGAGGCTAAAGTGTCATACGCTCATGTATACTAAAAAAGAGTAAAAGACTATTTTTGTTTTTTTCTTTATACATATGTAAGCAACTGTATGTTTGTATCATTTTCTTTATTTTAATACCAATAAATCTTAATCTGTTGCACACAAATCTAACTTGCTAAAAATACAATGGAAGACTGAATATCTGATGGTAAACCGGTACAAAAACATAATTTCATTCACAGCCATAGCAACTGTCAGTTTATGCCCAAAACAAATAAACATGATCTACTTCCTACCAATCACAATTGTCGCTGAATATAAAACTTAACCGAGTCCTATCGTCCACGAAAATTTAGATAAAAAACTCTTTCTACTTGTCTCTGTTATCACCTAAAAGGATCAAATGCCATAACAAGCAGTTAGAATAACTCCCGAAATTAGAGGTGTAAATGATACGAACTGTGTGAGCTATTCAAGATCAACTCATCAAAAGCTCAACACAAGCCAAACTTAAACAAACTCGAGCTGCAACTCATTTGATAAACAAGAACCCAAACTTAAATAGACTCGCAAGTCGCAACTCACAAACCTAAAAGGAACTACTATTTTATATAAAATATAATATTTTTTAGGTATATAAAATGAGAATAAACGAGTGGGTCATAAACCAAGCTTGGAAAATTATTAAAGAATCGAGCTCAAGCTTTAGGCATACAGCTCGAAACGAGACAAACTCGAGCCTAGACGAGCTTGGGCTTGGCTCGCCTTATGGCTAGGAATATTTACACCCCTAACAAAAAAAAACAATCAACCATTATTATTAGAATTATGTTTACTTACCCACTGCAGATGTAAAATGTGAAGCCAAATGGTCGCCAACCACACTCACCAAGTCGCAAGCGAGAACTCACGGTGTTGTATTTCTGCCAATACCATTAACATCCACCCCACGATTGAAACGACCACCATTGTTGTCTCTCTGATATCCATCACTGCCACGATTTGAAGCTGGTCCTCCACGGCTGCCACCTCTATAACCGTAGTCATTCCGGCTTCCCCCAAAATCACCGCCTCGATTGTAGCCCCTGCCGCTGCCAAAGTTTCCACGACCTCTCATGACATCGTTCCTAAATCCAGGTCCCCTTCCACCCACATATCTTCCTCGGTTTCCTCCTATAAAAATCAAGTTGTTAAGAAACAAAATAATAGCATAAGATGTTTCATATTCAAATAAGCATATATGGGTTAATCTTGTTATTATGCTTGTGTATGGCAGAGTAACACCTCTAGTGTTTGTAGATCGCTTCTCTTCAACAACAGCATTTCTTCCATTGATCATGATTGGTGAAGCCTGAACATTGAAAGATACAAGTCACATTCTATTAAATAAACCGTAATAAAAAAACAAAACCAAAAAATTCAGCAAGTTATTCGTGCAGAATGCATGGGTTGGCATATAATGATACTTAACATTTCAAATTCAAAAGTAAGGTCAGATGTCACTAAATAGAAGACAGGGGCTGTTTTGAAATACATCATACCTCAAGTGCCTTTTGAACTGCTTCAGGCGCCTCAAATTCAACAAAACCAAAAGAGAATCCCTGTTGCTGCTCTATGAGTTTCGGGAGTATAAAAACAAAAAGAAATACAGATAGCAAATGAGCGGAAACATACCCTGTTGTTTCTAACTTGAATACCATTGGGCTTAATAGGTCCAAACTTCTTGAATTCCTCCTCTAACAATGCATGTGTAGCATTCATTGGGAGACCCTTGATATACACAGAGTATCCTTCAACTGTCCAAACAAAATTAAACTGTAATCATTCCCAAAAAGATGTGACACAAGCAAACATTTACATAGAACAAGACGTTAATATCTCCAACTGGGGTGTTTATGGTCCGGTTCGGCTGGGTCTAAAAGAAAATGAAATGTTAACTACGGTTTCAGAAAGTGACAAACCAAAGCGGCTGGAGTAGGCGGGTAGGCCAAACCAACCAGTTTTGCGGTTTAACGGTTTAGTTTTGGCGGTTTATCTGTCTTTTAGTTTTTATCAAAATCATCAGTTTGTATTTAAAATTTTAAAAAAGATAAAGATACTTCATGATAACACATATACAAAACTACACAATCCAAAAATGTAGAGAAACATATAAATAAAAATGACAAACAGGTTTACGTTTCAAACAGGACCGAATCAATAAACCGCAAAAGCGTGAACCAAACAATTTGGATCTCAAACCGGCCAGACCGGCCGACTTGCTACGGTTCAGATAGTCACACCGGTTTCAACAGTTTTTGAACACCCCCATATCCACCGTTCGTGACTAAAGTAAGAATACCTTCTTCCTCATGAAGACCGTTTTCAACAGCATCCGCATTGGAAGCCACTGGTTCAGCAGCTACAGTAGTTGGGAGAGCATTATTCACCTCTTGTTCTTGTTTCCTTGGTTGAGGTTTCCGTGGTGCAGGTGCTGGAGATGAAAAGGGCACGCCGTTCTGCTTCATTTTCATTACCTTGAACAACAACAAAAATACACATCACAACTGACTGTACAAAAGTCTTTGCTTCTGTAATCCTTATTCAGATGTCAAGCATGCAAAATCTCAATTAAAAGAAGCATCAATCCTTCAACAGACTTTACAGTTTACACACTTGTCAAACCAGGGCCTTTACTAAATAATCTTCTGATTTACTAAGAAATATTCCACATGCATTGCCTTAACCTCACATAAAGATGACAAACTTGACCTGATTGCAATTATGTTTTATCTCTAAGGAATCAAACAAAAATAGACTAAGAGGGGGGCGGTACATATAAACGGTCTGAACAGGACAACAGGTTGAAAGTTGTCCATAGTCTAAATCTTAATGCATATAACCTCTTAGTCATTTTACTTCAGAAACTTCCATTGTATTTATTATATTGGTTTTGCAATCATAGTTTACGACTTTACGCATAATAATCTTTTTTAATTCATAAAGACGAAAAAGTGTTTTAGACCTTCAAGCCTTCAAGGTAAACCCAGCCAGTTTTGACATGTCAGATATGTAACGTGTGCTGTTTTTCTATAATTCCGAAACATATTAGAAGTGGCAACACAAACAAAAACGTGTTTCAAGCCTTCAATGTTAATCCATACCATTTTGATTGTTAGACAACCCTCCCTACTTTCCACCTTTAATCTTTCACCACAATTCCAAAAAAACTATGTCTACACGTTCCGAAGAACAATCAGTGTTAATGTTGACTGATACTATTAAAAAGACAAGATCAATAAGAAAAAGAATCAGAAATAACATGTTGCTAATAGGCAACTTACAATAGATGCATATGACTTCTTTGGCACTTCCTCAATTTTGGTGTGAGATTCAACAGCCAGTTGTGACGAATCCTGCACTTCATCAACAACCTCAGGAACTGGGTCTTCCTCTACAGTGGGTACTTCTCCATTCTCCACGGGCAGAACCTGTTCTGCTTGAGGTTCCTCTGTCAATACAGCAGCTTGCTCGGGAGTATTATTCTCCGGCATTGGAACAACCTCGGGTACTGTAAATCGTTCGATTTCAAAAAAATATATGGGATGGGAACTATTAAAATTTACAATTTCATGACAAACATCAAATTCATCACCTTTCTCAGGAGTTGCAGGAGCCACCACATCCTCAGTAGGAGCATGGTCTTCTTCCTGATGATTGGCACTGTTCATGTATCTGAATATGTCATTCAACACAAAGTAACCTTTCTCTTGAGGTGCGAGGAAGAAGGATTGTGTAAACAGCTGCTGAATATTATCCGCTCCAGTCAAATATCCAGTTACTAAAACACTGACTCCACCATCCAGTGATTCTTGAGCATCAACAGACTTGATCTCAGCCTTGAAGTCACCATAGTTTAGTGCCAATATTTTAGCATTGATTTCCTGCATGCCAGACATGAAGATTTCAAAATCACGTTAAGAAACTTCTAATTCTTTAGTGCTTACTAGTTACTCGTATTTAGACACACACTTTTGTGGAAATTAAATTGAATGCCTGCTATAACAGTGAAACAAATAACCATGCATACATCGTAATCATACTATGTTTGTTGCATAGAACTGCCACCGCTTGACTACAATCAATAACTAATTTGATAAAGTTAATCAAATATATAGCTCAAAAAAGCAAAAAAACACACAGTTTACAGACATTTCTTTATCTTATTTAATTGATTAGACATATAAATGAAATATAAATAAATACATTGATACCAAAGAAAAGCAACCTGAAACACTACACTAAATATTCAGAGACCACTCATACAATTAAAGACCATAAAAGATAGACGGAGACCATACATCCATAGTAGTGGTTATGCTCATAGAACCATCTTCCTCAGGGCGACCAAGTTTACTGATATCCTGATAGAAACGATGAACAAGCCCAGGTGACTGGTGCAGTATATGATAATACTGCTGCACAAAAGCATTCCCAACCTGTTTGATGCCAAACAAATCGAAGCAACTTTCAATTACCAACAAATAAAACAATAAGATAATAAAACACTGCAATGCAAGTTTAAACATCCAACACAGCTGCAAAACAACAATTTCCAATATCAAATGCAGCCTCCGTAGACCTCAGGCATATAATTTCCAACCAACACCAGATACATCAAATAAACTATCAAACTACTGACAATTAATAAGAGAACTCCTACAAATCAACCAATGTTAATCGAAAAATCACTCCAGAACACAAGCGCAATAAAAGTGCTAAACATAACGCCAATTTTATAACCTATTCACAATTGCATTACATGTTTACACGATTACAACTTAACATAACAAAATTTCACAAAACCGGTGGTAAAGTAGTAGATCATCTAATAATATCTCTAACTGACACAAAACATAAAGTAAAATACAAACTCGATACATACAACTTGAGCAGAAACAGGTGCCGGTGCTGCTGCTGCCGCCGGATCCGCCATTGTAGATCAACGCCA
Organism: Flaveria ramosissima; assembly: GCA_025215565.1. Taxonomy (NCBI): domain Eukaryota; kingdom Viridiplantae; phylum Streptophyta; class Magnoliopsida; order Asterales; family Asteraceae; genus Flaveria; species Flaveria ramosissima. The sequence continues at coordinate 8,172,383 of CM046039.1, forward strand.
AAAACCCTAAGCAAACTTGACAAACACACAAGAACTCATTACAACATCTAAAACAACAACGAAATAGCTAAAAATCTAAGAGTTAGATAACAGAGATGGAACGATAGAAGATGATCCGTACCAGAATAAGGATGGAGATGAGTGGTTGAAGTGAGTGAGAGAGAAAGAGAGAATCTATTGGTGGTTCTTCTTTCTCCCCCTTGTTCGTTTGCGTCTACCTACTTCTTCGTTTAGGGTTTGTTGTCGGATCTCGTTCAGCAGAGAACCACAAGGCGTGGAGAATGAACGAGTGTTTTTGGTGTTAAAAAGGGTTCCAAGGGTTTGTATAGTAGAGACTAGATAGAGGGTGTGGAGAAAGATTTTGCTTTTTTTTTTTTTTTTTTTTTTTGTTATTTTGCGAATCTTACACTCATTTGCTACTACACCTAAAGTGGAATCGGGGGAGAGAGAGAGGCCGGAGGTAGCCTAGGAAAACATAGGGTCGGTGTGGAACACCACACCCTTAGTTCCTAGGTTTTTCTTTTGTTCGGTAAGTTTTCACTATGATTCACCGGTACTACCACTCATATTTTGAACCTTTTAAAGGAGAAAACGAAGAAACGAAAAAAAGTTATACGACACCATGTAAAATAGGGTGATCTGGGAAAATAAGAAAGTTGATGTAATACTAATATGACACGTGGGAAAAGAACGGTAAACACATAACAATTGCCAACCCCCCCCCCCCAACCCTAATTAGGGGTGTTCAAAGTCGGATATTCGAAATTTCGGATATCCGAATTTCGGATATCCGGAAGTTTCGGATAGTGATTCGGATATCCGAAATTCATTTTTTATTTTTTTTATTTTTTTATTTTTAGTTTTTTACAATAATTAGACATATAATATTATAAAAATAATATAAAAAACCAACTCATATCATAAAAGTCACAATATACACTAAAAAATCTCAATCTAAAGTAAAAATATATCTAAAATTCAAAAAAATAAAAAAAAAATATTTTTTAGTTTTCGGATAATCGGATATCCGAATATTCGAAACTTTTGAAAATCACTATCTGAATCCGAATCCGAATTTTCGGATATCCGAAATTCGGATATTTCGGATTCGGATTTTCGGATCGGATTTTCGGATTCGGATATTTTTTAACACCCCTAACCCTAATGACTAACAACTAGATGATTTAGGTTCCAATATAAATTGTTACCTCAAGACTTTAACTCGCGACCTTTAGTTGATGAGAGCATCATTTATCGTTACACCTAACATTCCACCTAAAAATAATTTATTTATTGGATAAACGTTCGAGTATTTACCACTCTCTTAAGGGATGGAGAACAATATAAAGAGAGATAAAAACTTAACATAATAAAGCGAAAATATTAAAAATATAATAAATAAATAAAAACAAATAAAACTAATATAATATATCAAATATCATATGAACCGTTAGGGGGTGATACCACAATAGTAGTGTCATGGAATGTTATAAGCACCTACGACATAATATATATACTTGAAAGAAAGCCGTTTAAACATGTAATTTGTGTGGAACACTATAAAAACCTTAAATGCTAAAATCATTCATGAATAATTAGTGTATAACTAAGGTTTCAATATAGGTTTCACTGGTCGTCTCAAATTGTTAAAATATATGCAAGTTTCAATTTAATATCAAGCATGAATTTTATATCATTTTCTTGTATTTACTGATTGCTGCTATTTTAATATTCACAACAGATTATTGGGCTCATTGTATATGTTCAAGTATTGATGGGATGGATGGGCTTGTGCTGGACGGATACATGTTTGAGTTGGCCTCTATTTTTACGAGCGTTATTATCTTTCTTCAAACTCTATATAGAAAACAAGAGAAAGAGAACTTGGTTTATAAGTGAACAAGACACCCCCTCATCTCATATCATCATCTTGCACAATATACGAGTCCTTCATCATTTTTATTATTCATACATGGATCATCTAACAAACATCAATCTGGTATTCATTACCGAATATGTTCCTTAATCGGTCTTCTTGTCTTGATTTGTCTCTTTTTCATCTTAAAGTTTGATAGTCATTATCTCGTCATGTGACTGAGATAGAGAAGATTTGTTTCATTTTTGTTCATGGTATCTTAATGTTTTACTAATCATTAAATGTTTAATTATTTGTTGGTCCTTGATTTCTTGACACAAATAATATAAAATTCTAAAATATGACGTCACATGCTGATGTGAAGCAATTAATGCAAAAAGTAATGACCTTGTAAATGTTACAAATGATGCATCCACACAAAATAATATCGATAAAGTAAGGACATCTATCATAAAATTATTATACAAAATAAAAAAAATATTCAATCGATGTGGGTATTGAACGAAACATAGTAGATAAAAATAAAACATCGGAATGGTATATTTGAAATTTATGACAATCTAATACTTTAAAAAATTAATCAATTATAAGTGAAAATTAATTATAGAGATTAAATAGTATAAAAACTTTACAAGTAAAAGTTGAATGGAAAGGGAAGTTAGCATATTAGCCCACCACATAAAGATATTTAAATGGGAAAGCTACTATTTGTAATTCAAATCATTTAGTAAGATTTATAATTATGTTACATGTTCATTCGTTATTAAACTTTTTTCTAATTAAGCTTTGGACCTGCTTATATGTTAATCAAATCCGACTATATCACTAATAAGTAATAATCAACAAAGACGTATTATATATATATATATATATATATATATATATATATATATATATATATATATATATATTATATATATATATATATATTATATATATAATATATATATATATATCTATATATATATATATATATATATATATATATATATATATATATATAATCACTGCTTAATGTGTGACGTAATAATCTGAAGTATTCAATTGAGTATCTTTATGCTTAACTATGTATTTAGGTTAAGTTTCTATTAAATGTTATCCAAATCAAATGGTTAATCTACTCATTTCAATTCATAATTTTATAAAAGTTGAACAAAAAGATTAAAAACAACAATGTACGTGTTCATCCTCCTCCAATCAAAAGACGGACAAGGAATGTGAGAGTGTGGGAACGAACATTCTAGAACATCCACCGATACATGAATTGTCTTTTAATTAGACGTAGGTTATTCGTAATTTCAAATTAAATATTAACTAATTAATGATCATTAGTTCAAGTGGTTAAAATAAAACGCTCGAGATATGTAAACAGGAGAAGGTATTGGGTTCAAATCTCACTCTGAACAAAACAACCAATAAGTTTTTTTAATTGTGGGTTTTTTATTGAGGGGTTTGGGGGTACGGTCCTGGGTACGGTCCTGATGATACTTGTTCTTAAAAAACTATTAATTTTTTTATTGTTATTTTCCCTTAGAAACAAAATCTTAAAGTGTGTATACTACTAAACTACAGTGATTCAAATGAGTATATTTGCCATACAAATAAAAAATATGTTTATTTATTTCAAGAAAACGTAGACTTTGCACCACGCTCACAATTTTTCAACTATTAAAGAGGGTCTTTGTCTTGATGGGTCACTAAAATATTTTGCATTTTGACGTATAGGTCTAGTGTTAAAGTGATACCAGTTTTGTTTAACAGACTTCATTTGATTGGTATGAGTTTTGAATGTAGCATTAAATCGTTCACATGATTTAATTTGATTCCTATGAGTATTGTTCAAATTTTTATCTTTGTTTCGATGATTTGACTTTTTATTTTAAGCTGTTTAAAATTAACAACCAACATGTTAATATTTAACACATCTATTGGTGAAGTGGTGGTGGAGATTAAAAATTGAAGCTAGTTTCCTATGAAAAAACATGATTTCTTATTTCTATCATTCCAACCATGAAAACGTGTTTATTTCGGGCCGAAGAATTCGTTCAGTCGTCTAAAATAACATTGTAAGGCTGAAATTAGCGTTCACAATCAAAATGTTGATCTCCGAGCATTGTTAGTTAATTCAAATGGCTTTTGGTTATGGCAAGGTGACAACCAATGTTGGTTTTCAGTCCGCTCTATGAGAATGTTACATAATCCTACGTCATTCTCTAACTCATTTGTCATATACTAGAGCAGATGAGTCCCTCAAAAGATGAATATTTTCACCTGGCGTGCAGAGCTCGATTAGAGCCCCACTGGCCCGACTTTAATAAGGAGAGACGTCAATGTTAGGTGAACCTATGCCCTTTGTGTCTGCAAATTCTTTAAACTGTGGAGCACTTATTCACGTCATGTTACTACACCTAGTTGCTTTGGTCACATGTTAGTATATGGTGTCATCTTCTTCCGAACTGTGCTTTTTTAGTTCGTGACCTTCTGGAATTGTTTGAAAATATTTCGGATTCATCAAAAAGACAGTCGGTAGTTCATGTCATTATCGTCACTACAATTCGGGGGCTATGGAAATGTAGAAAAATCATGTGGTATTTGGATGACAAAAGACTCTCTATAAACATTCTTTTCAATGGTCTAACGTGCACCAACGGCGAAGAGTATTAACTTGATTTGTTGGTTGGATTGGTGTAAATAAAAAATAACATTGTTCTATTCTTGTTGTATTGTTGTTTGATCATTTGATGTAATATTCCAACAAGCCTTTTATAAAATCTTCTGCCTTAAAAATTTACAAATGATGTTGTTTATTTTTACCATGAATGATGTCCTAAATATAAATGTAATTTTTTTCATTAGTTATAAGTTACAAATGTGTAAAAGCAAGATGAAGCGGCAACAATAAGAAAACAACAAGAAGCTATAAATCACGTCAAAATTGAAATCGTTATACAACAAATACAATAAGAATTTTTTTCCATATTCTCTAGAATTTACATTCATATCAAATTAAATAACAATCTCCAAGTTATAAGAATCAATTATTTTTCATATAAATCCAATCAAGTATCTAACTATAACATATAACATTCCTATATTCTAACATTTTGACGTTCAAATCAAATAATTTATATTATCGTTAGAATTTCAATGCAAATATATAAGTTCAAGTCAATTATCTAACACTCTAAACTCATATTCAAATTAAAGCTCTCACTAATCAAGTATGAGTATCTAAGTTTTAGCATCAATTAGTTGTTCCACATCACTTAACAACAAGGTTCGATTTTGAGTTTAAACTCTATTAACTGTTAGCCATCGTCGATCACCCTTTTCTTTTGACTTCGCATCTCCACCACTATGCCAAGGGAAAGGGGCGTTTAGTGTTGTTAAATAATACATTTTTTAAGAAAGAAAAATCCATTTGTAAAAAAAGTATTAGGTAAGGTCATATACATGTATTTAGTTGAATGCATTTAGATAAAAGAAACAACTAAAATAGTAAAATACAAGTTTACAGACAAAATATTCGATACTAAATCTTGGTTTTATTAGTTGGATCTTTCTACCGACAGACAACTTTGAATATATATCTTTTTTTCCCTTTTGTCTCCTTATCATAGCAAATTTGCTTCACAAGCTTCCATACATCTATTCGCAATCCTAAATATTTTCTACATCAAATTTATGATTTCTTTTCTTTTCTAACACCAAAGTAACACATCACCACATCTAATTCTAATTCTATATCATTTATTTTTCTTCCCATTTAAATATCATAGATAGACTTACATACATAAAGATATAAACTTATTAGAAATTAATTATTATTGAATAAGCCTAATAAATAAATTAAAAAAAACAACTTTGGGAGGCCTCAACAACCCCACTTAAACTCTTAGTAATCACATATATAGAGGGATCTAATTTTTAATACTCACACACTGTACTCAAAATCTCAGATACAACACTGTTTGTTTATAATGAGAATTGAACCCTCGATCATTTACAAGATACACTATTATAACACTTTAATACTATTTAACCACATGTTTTTGTTTGACCTTCGACTTGTCGACTTGACAAACACCATATGCTTTTGCTTCGCAGCTTTTCTCGTGGTCCATTTTTATGCTCAAACATTATTATTTTTTAATTTAAAAATATTACAATTTAAATAATTAATAATATTTTAAGCGTAATTTGAATCTGACTACTATTTCTTCTGTTGTTATCAATCAAAATTAGAATTAACTTTATAACTGGTCTTATCTATATGTTAATAATATATATAACCATAAATTTGCAACACCAATTAAACATTAAAAAAACAACTTGTATATTCGGTGTAAGTAAATAAAAAATGAACATCAACACAACCAATTCAACTTTTCCTTTGCTGATTTCGCATTCTTATCCATTTTCGATTACGTGACAAAACCAACTTGCAAGACTATTGCAACAATTGTGGGCCTTATAGCTGGTTTAATAAAAAAGATTTGGTTAACCTTTTAATATTGTTGTCAATTGGATTTGCAAAAATTGAATATTAAAATATTGCGTTCATAGAAAATTATCTCCAACCGTGCTTTAAAGGACATAGCCCAAAAGTTAGTGTAGATCCATCAGGGTTTAAGCCTAAATAAAATTTCATAAAATAAGAGGATTTCTTCAACAAATAACCAATTTTATCATTCTCTCTTATGCTCTCTAAATTACATGCATTAACTTATGCTTACAAGTATGTATGGAATTAATAGAGCATGAGGGAATGAGAATACAACTTATTTATTGGATGAATCCTTTTATTAATAACAGGTTATTTGGACTTGAATCCTAACATGTATGTTTTATTTTTATGTTATATCATTCGACCTAGTCCGGTTAAAAATACCATTTACAGTTAGTTTTCTTATATACCTTAGTATCAAGCTTTTTGTGTTGTTTTTCCAAATGAAACTACTTCAATTTTTGTCAGGATTAGTTTTGTATTACTAGCAAGTAGACACCGTATATTAAAGTGACTCTAGATAGATGAAAATGATACAATTAGACTATCAAATAAGGAATGCAAACTAATATAATTTCTAAAAATATTCGTTATATTTTTAAATACATGTCATGTTTTCTTTATAGTAAAATTATACGAAAAATAAACAGATTTATAAAACACATCACTGTTTGGTTCGTTTGAAGTTATTAAATCCTCCTAAATTAATTTGTCCAAAGAAAAAGAGAGCGTTTTTTATCCCTAAAAATATCAATATAAACCATTGTCAATCTTTCAAGTTTTAATTTTTTTCAGAACTCTTCTTTTGTGAATTTACTTCTACAAAATTTTGATGTATAAAACTTCAAATATGTGAGTTTAAAGTTTTGACGATACCTTCTTCGTGACCATCCATTACCCAATTAGTTGTTATATCGGGTTTTAGGTACACTACCACACTTTCCTCAGTTAGAACAACACATTTAGCTAATTACATGACGTGTCTGATTTCATACGTACAGATTAAAATCTATATGCAATAGTTTCTGCTATAGCACTAAGAATTGGTGCCGTTAATCTAAGCTAAAACAAAAGGGCGCTAGAATACAATAAAATTAAAACAAGTATCGTTTCTTTAAAATTTCGCACATGATAATTGCACCAATCGTTCTTATGTTTTTACCAAATAACCAATTTTTGCGATAACACAAATGACAAATGGAAGCAACAAATTTACGCGAGTACAGAAATTCGTGAACAAATTTATCATAATTTATAAATTTTTATGTATTTTTTGTATGTATTTTTTGTAATAACGGTAATAATATTAATGCGTTGAAGCCTCTTGTCGTACAGCACACAGTAAACAAACCAAACAGTAAACACCCATTGTATACCCATATAACTACAATAATAATAATCAACCATTAAACCACTTATATAAGAACACAACCCTCGATCATCCTCACATACTCAAATCTCAACACACCTCACACGAAAGCGATGAACACCTGCAATTTACATCAAACCCTCATAAATCCATCAAATCACCCACCGATTTCATCACTTCCATCACACGTTTCATTCAAATTCACCCACACCCATGTGAAGATCTCCCCGATTCCGATCCGAACACCCAAAATCACCACCAAAACCACCGCCTCCGCCGCCGGTTGCCGGAAAACGTCGCCGGAGACGGAGACATTGTACGATCTTCTCGGTATATCGGAGAACGTAACACTATCGGAGATCAAACACGCGTATAAGAAGATGGCGTTGAAGTATCATCCCGACGTATCGCCGCCGCACACGGCGGAGGAGAACGCCGTGAGGTTTATTCGGGTACAGGAGGCGTATGAGACGTTATCCGACCCGGAAGCTAGATCCGTTTACGATAGGTGTATGGCGAAGGGGCTGCCATTCGGGTTTTCGGGTAGGAGGGAGACCCGGGTCGACCCGAGATCCGGTGATAAGCAACGGTGGAAGGAGGTGTGGACGGGGCAGTTGTCGGAGCTTATGCGTCGGAGCAGGGTGGATCCGACTGAGGGGGTGTCGTGGGCCGCCCGGATCCGGAAGCAACGGAGCGGGTCATGTGGTTATGGGTCGGGTTCGGATCAATAAGCTATCTTATTCACTTTTTTGGCTAGTATTTTTGTTAATAAGATTTTTGCTTAGGATGTGGATATTCGAGTAAATGATCAATTTTGGGTTATATGCATATTGGTTATGATTGTGTTAATTAACATAAGAACATGAAGAATTAATTGTGATAGGTTTTCATGAAGTGATTTATTCTAATTTATTAATAAGTATAATTATAAAAGAAATAAATTTAATATTCTAAAGGTCTTTGCATTTGGATTCAGGTGGCAAAATCTTTGATGCTTGACGTGACAAACCCGAATAAATGTCTTCTAGAAGTAATAGAAAAATAACTTGTAAAATAATACATGTGAATATATATGCTTTATGTCTTAAACTTAGCATTAGAATTAAACTTGGAATTAGAAGTGTTACACTTACACAGATTTAAACTTATGATGGTTGGATAAAAAGTATATTATTTTACCAACATGATGTTCTCTTAAACTTATAAAATAATATGTAATAATCAAAATTCGTAAGAGATGTTTATTCATTTTTAGAACATAATAAATTTTTTATGTAAGTTATTAAATTATCCAGGCAAATTATATCATCTTTCGTACTAATATTAGAATAGTATAAAATCTATAGTTATGAAATAATACCTTATCCCTATTCATGTAGGGACTTTATAGAATAAAATCTTTAGTTATGAAATAATACCTTATAGCTATTCATGTAGGGACTATATATCGGATCTTTATGTTTGTATATTCAGTGGCGGATCTAGAAATATATTTTAGGGGTAACGTAATTTAATTTTTTTTACTATACATTAATATAAATAAGTAAAAATCATGATAATAAAAAAAGTTAATGAAATACCTAATTGATCTCAGAATTCACCTCTTCGGTTTTTCATAGCTTGAAAACGAAGCATTACATCCTCATTTGTCTCTTCATCAAATGTTTCCCTTTCAACCGCACATACTAGAGCATTGTTCAAATATTCCTCCCCCATTCGATTCTGTAAATCCGTCTTGATAAGCTTCAGTTTAGAAAACATCTTTCAACCGCTGTTGTTGCAACTGGTAAAATCAATGCTAACTTCAATATCCGATAAAACAAATGAAAATATAGATTTTTTCCGGTTTCCACCATTAGCCGAGCAAGATCACACATTCCATTCAAGTTTGTAAATCTATCATCTTCTTTTACCGAGTGATAAAACACTTTAAGCTCACCCAAAATACATCCTCTTTCAATCGGATACATCTCAGAAAAAGCGTGATCTTAGATATGTCAAACTTTAAAAATCCATTACAAGGATATAAACCCTACATATTTTCTACCAATGTAGTTGATACCTCATTAAACCGATTTCCCAATTCTTGAATTTGCATATCCAAAACCGTATTAAAAATCTCAGCCTCAAAATGATGTTGATTAGTAATGACATTCTTTCGGTTTCTTGGGTTACCATAACTTTCCATCATCTCCAACACCTTAATATGATTTTTTTCACAAAAACATATCACTTTTTCCAACATAGCATCAAACCCCTTTTGTCTTAAATCATTCAACGCTTGCTTTGTTCCATTTATCAACTTACTCGCTTCTAATAAGTCTTGACTTTTTTTTAAGATGTTTAGATAAAATATTTGTGTGTCCCAAAATATCTTCCATCAAGTGTGCATAAAAAACAAACTCAAGTTTTTTAAAATACGATAAAATACCTTTTGCATTAGTTCGTTGTTGAGTGCTGTCTCCTTCTTTTTTAACATAACGAAGCACGTCAACAACTTCCGTAAATAATTTAAGCACACTTATGATTGTTGCATGATGAGAACCCCATCTTGTATCTCCGACTCTTACTATGGAACTCTCTTGATTTAATCCTTTTCCGGTCTTAATTTCACCTGAAAGAATTCCTTCCTCCACACTCATTCTTTTTGCCTCAGGTAACATATCTTTTCGTTTGCAAGAAGCAGAAATCGTATTAACAACCATGTTAAGATAATCATAAAACTCTTTAACACCTTCATGCTTTTTTGCAACCGCCACAATCACTAGTTGCAGTTGATGAGCAAAACAATGTATGTAATGTGCCGATGGATTATCTTTAATAATCATTGCTTTTAAGCCATTAAACTCTCCTTGCATATTGCTTGCACCATCATAACCTTGACCCCTAACCTGTTTTAAAAATAAACAATTGCAAAAAAATAATTAAATTATATTAAAGTTTAATTGCAGAAACTAGAAAGTATAAAATTTAGTACTTACTTGATCAATACTCAGCTGGTTATTTGCTAACAAAGAAAGAATGGTTTTTTTAAGAGTAGAAGAAGTTGTATCTTTCACATGAGCAATTCAATAAAACTTTCTCTAACAACCCCAAGTTTATCTACATATCTCAAAACTACCGCCATTTGTTCTTTTAAAGATACGTCACTAGACTCATCTACTAACAATCCAAACACATTATCCTTGACTTCTTCACAAATCTTTTTTGTTACCTCTTTCGCAAAGCAATCGATAATCTCCTTTTGTATAGATGGAGCCGTTAATTTATTATTCTTCTTTGCGTTCCCTAGTGTGTACTTACCAATATTCGGATTATTCTCACTAACCAACTCTAATACTGAAAGAAAACAACCCTTCGAACGAGATTTCTCCGATTCATCATGACCTCGAAATGGTAAAGTATTTTCTAGGCAAAATCTAGCGCTAATAACAGATCCCAATAATCTATACCAGTTTGCAACTTTTTCTTGATCACTTATCGTATTTAACTTAACATCAATAGATTGTTTTTGTTTCAAGAGTTCATCATATTTTTGCATTGCCTTATTATGATGACTGTTAACTAATTCAACATGGTCTTTTAAAGCACCCGGTTTACTCCAATTACAAAACCCTTCACTTGAACTTGAAAAAGTATCTCTTCCACCTTGATTGCCAACATTTTCTTTAAACAAATAACAATATAAACAATAGGCTTTGTCCACTTTAGTACTATACTCTAACCACGGATATGCATCAAACCATTTAACATTAAAACGTCTTTGCCGACTAAAATACTCTTTGAATGGAAATTTATGATTTCGTGGTTGAAAAGCCTTTTTAACAAGATAGTGTCTTCTTATGTCATCCATTTGATTAGGATGATAACTAGCAATATGAGGCCTATCAAAAGGGTGAGACGGAAGATCATTCAAATCAATTCATTTGGGATCGAAGGAATTGAACCCGAAGAAATTGAACCTGAAGGAATTGAAACCGAGGGAATCGAACTCAAAGGAGTATTTGATCCAATATTATCATCATTGTTAGAACCAATATCTTCCTCTTGAAACTTTCTTTTAAAAAAATTGCCTATAAGAACTTGTTTTTTCATCTTTCAAATCTCTAATTTGTAGAAAATAACACAATAATCAATCTTCTATAACATCACAATTCAATCTTAAATCAAACATAATTCAATATCACAATAATTTCAATTTCAATCTTCTACTCTAGAAATCTTGCAAATAAATCAAATAACAATACAAATCTTTAATTGTCAATAAAACCTAAACATTAAATCAAATAACCTATAATGCTTCAAAGTTTGAACAATCAAATAGCAGCAGGTTCGATTTGAGCTTCAAAGTGAAAGATTACCTTCGATTTGAACAATCAAACAAGCTGCAATCGGGGGTGGAGCCGTGGAGGGGGGGGGGGAGCCGCAAGTGTGGAGCACAGGAGGCAGGAACAGACTGCAGAACTGCAGAAGGGCAGCCGCAAGTCCGATTGGCCGATTGGGGGTGGTTGCCTGGTCGGGGGAGCCGATTGGGGGTGGTCGGGTGGAGGCGTGGAGGGGGGGGGGGGACCGACGATGGTCGATATCAATTGGGGGTGGGGGTGGGCCGATTAAAACTAGTTTGGGTAAATTGGACTTTTTAAATTGGGTTTTAAATTGAATTGGGCTTTTAATGTTAATTGGGTAATTGGATTTTATAATCTTTTTATAAAAGTTAATACTTTTTATATAATATTAGACTAATTTTATCAAATTTAAAAATTTTTATAAAGTTTTGAGTTTAAAAATATTTTAGGGGTAACGTAAAAAATTCTCAGGGGTAACGTAATATTTTCTTAGGGGTAACGTAAAACCGTGAATTATTTTTTTTTACATAAAAACGTATTTTTTTTACACTACGCGTTAAAAGTTGAGGGGTAGCTACATGTAGGTCCGCCCCTGTGTATATTGATTTAACTTCTATAAGTGTTGATACAATATAATATAGCATATAACCTCATTTCATGTATCATTATTATACATCTATTTGACGTAAATATATAACACGTCTAATAAACTATGGATATAACACCGTCTAGTAAAATAAATTTTGGTGATTTCATCTAATCTTATTTATATATTACTAATTATCAACTTTGTAATGTTTAATGGTTTGTATAATATGCTAAATAGGTTGTATCAATTTTTGTTTTTTCTTTAATCCTTAAGCTTCTTTTAATCCAATAATTTTATATTTTTCACAATTTAGCCATAACATTTTTTACTTTTAAATTTAGGTTGTGTTTGTTTTTTTAAAAAACCTCTTCCCCACCTCTTCATCTGCGCGCTCGCAGACGCGGAAAGAGGTTTTAAGTTCGCAGACTGTTTGTTTTTTGGAAGACGTTTCATTTAAAAACGTCTTCCTCACCTCTGCAGGGAGAAGAGGTGGAACAATGTCTTCACACCTCTTCTCTTCTGATTTGTTTTGAGCCCTAACCTTCTTCACAACCATCTTCACAATCATCTTCACAACCATCTTCACACACACAACCACCAACCACCGCCTCCCGTCGGTCCACCGCTCCTCCGCCGCTCCACCGCCTCCACCCTGGCGACCGCAGCCCCCCTTCGCCCTTCCCCTCGCGACCGCAGCCCCCCTTCCCCCTTCCCCCCTCGCGACCGCAGCCCCCCTTCCCCCCTTCGCGACCACCGCACCACCGCGCCACCGCACCACCGCAGTCGTCGCCCCCTTCCTCCCCTTCGCCTTCCTCCCCTTCGACCTGCAGGTAGGCTTTTTTAATAGGGAATTGGAAGAGAGATGGGAGAAGGGTTTGACCATGGGTTTATGGGTATGAATGAATGTATGATTATGAATCGAAAGTCGACTGATTTTCAGGGGTTGGGGTGGGTCGAAGTCATTATTCACTTTCTAGTTTCTTCTTCAACCCCATTTTTTAAGGTCCAACCATTTTTCTTTCTTTTCTTTCTGTGGATTCACATCCTTTTTTTCTATTCTTTCTGTAAATATGTTGGAAGTTTGTATCTAAAATAAATCTAATTTTATTATTATAGAGAATTTTCATTTATAATATCCCATTAATACAATATGCAAATAAAATCAACCATTATATCCTTAAAAACATAATTAAATCCATATTAGAAAAGAACTAGTATTAAGCCCCTCATGTTGCGACGGGGGTTTAAAACCGTGTCAAGTGATATAAATTTTATATCACCGTCAACGACCAGCAACACCAAAAAGCTCGTATTGGGTTAGTGATGACTTTTATTTATATATTAATGTATTAGTTGTTTTTAAAGTTTAAAAAATAATTTTAGTTTAATTACAGAATATTTCAGCATTCTGCAGATGCTAAACAAAACAAACAGTCTTTTTCTTGCAGACTGCAGACATTTGGTCCACCTCTTCTGCTGCAGATGTCTGCAGATGTGGTCCGCATACTGCAGACGTTTTCCTGCAGAAAAAACAAACAGCACCTTAGTCCCCTATACTTTTATATTCTATATTTTTGTTTTACAATTTGGTTTAAATTTTGTGAGTTAATTCACGTCAACGTGAATGTGTGGTTCAATGTTTTACCCTTATTTTTTCCCCGTTTAATGATCCTGTCGTAACGCGATGGTTCTAGATCGACTTGCTTATTATTTTATATGTTTTAAGTTCTGCATACGTGGTTCAACATTTTTACGCATACTTTTCATTCGGTTTATTTTTTTCATTTTTATTTTGTTTTTAATACGAGGTTTTTTTGTTGGTGGTCACTGGCGGTGGCGTGACACTGGTGCTACTTGATATGTTTTACGCCTTCGCTGCAGCGCATGAGGTTTAATACTAGTTTATCTTATTGTTGATATTCAAAAAGTATTTGCAATAGGTGTAATATCATGAGGTTGACATGAGAAAACCAGGCTAGTCTTCTGGAAATATTTAAAAAATGACTTGTAAAATGATATGCAATAATTGTGGAATATTTAATTTAGTTTTAGAACAATATGGTTGCAAAGACAGCTGTTATGTACGGTATTTTTAAATAGGCCACCGCTATTGGACAAAGTAATTAACAATATTTCACTTGCATGTCATATGACGCACGAGCCATTGCCCATTTGGGTTTTATCGACCGTATGTGCCACTTGTAACAATAGTTTTATAAGGCGTATAGCCCTATATGTATGAATTTTTAAAAATATATAAATCCAAAACCGAATATTAAATATCTGAAAATTCGAAATTTCGAGGATTCGGACAATTATTTTGAGAATTTTCGTATATTTTGGATATACGGAATGTCCGAAATATTTTTATAAAAATTTAAAAATATCAAATATTAATCAAATATTTCAGATATTTTAACAAAAACTTCGGATATCCGTAAAATTATTCAATAAAACTTATTATATTTTTATAAATTTTATTAAATAATACTATTTTTTAATTCGGATATCCGAACGGATATCAGAATCCGAATCCGAAATTACAGATATCCGGATGATCCGGATTCTGATAGTGAAATCCAGTATCCGAAATTTTTAGATATCCGAATTTGAACACCCTGATGTATGATATGTTAGTCGTACACACTCATAAAGTTCGTATTATTGCCATGTGACCATGTTTAAATTACTTTTGTTAATAAACACCATAAACTTTATAAAATAAAAGTAAAAAATATTAATTAAAAGCAGAATAGTAATATTTATTTATATATAATTGTTTACATGTCTAAAACTTTATGATTATTTGATTAACATTACGACTACTATGTATTAATTAAGTATGCATTTGCCGAAGAGATACGTGCATCTACACACAAGATGTCTATAGTGGCTCAAGTACAAAATAAAGGTTTTCATTATTAAATTATCAAATAATTTGTTTGTGTATGCATGTCCCTTTATATATCAACAAAGTGAATGACTGACGATGTTCATCATATATCACAAGAAACGTCCAAGCATCATATACTCTTTTCTACCAACTAAAAACACAATAAATTATCTTTGTAACATAACATATATCTCTTGATGTTCTCTTACATCGATCATTACGATCACATTTAAGAAAACTTTAATCACGTGATCTTGAATATTTTCTTTGATATAAGGGTGACAACAACGTAATCAAGCTCGTGTGTTGTATTTTGCACCCAATATATCTACTCTTCTCGTTACTTGAACATCTAAAATAATTTTTTTTTGTTAATGACTGTGTTTCTCATTTATAAATTTATATTTTTATATATTAATAAAATAGTATAACTTACCGGGGAAAAATGTTGACATCTTGTTGAAAGATTCAGTGTATTTTTTTTACCCAACACCTATCTAAATTTGAGATATGTAAACCCTACAAAGACTACGGAGAGTAATTTGTGAATTGTGATCACCATGCACCATTAATTAGTGAGACAAATGAGAGGGTGATTATTACACACTTAATGAAATATTAAAGGGTGATTACTATTCGCTTAGTGAGAAGATGAAAATGTGATCATGACACGAATAGTGAGCTAGCTTGTAACAATGACATCTACAAATTAAGCTTAGAGAGACGATATATAATGAACAACAACTCTTTGTGGAATGCAAACAAAATGTATGCGTGATGATTTAGTTAAAATTCACTTGAAGGACTATAAATCTTTGTATTATGCTTTTATTACTCTTTCATTTTAAACTTTAAAAATCACGAGAAACCTTTTAGGATACATATTTCATAAAAGAGGGGACTAGAAGTAGTGATGTGTTATGTCAGGTAAAACATTAACAACACTTTTGCCATTCATCCAAATAACATTTTTAGTAACCGATGTGCCCTCCGTATATCCTTACTTTTTTACATTATCGTAAACTTTTACTTATATTTTGTATAATCAATTTATTTATTAAAAATATTATGTTTATTAAGTTTGAAAATAATAATTTGTTATAAGATTTTATATATATATATATATATATATATGTATATGTATATGTATATGTATACTAGAAGGCTGCCCACGCAATGAGGCGGATGACATTTTACATTCGACACGTGTTTTTAATATTTTGTTATTGTTATATATTTTTATAAAAATTTATTAAATTTATTCTAAGCTAAAATTTTAAATACCAAATAAATGGTTATGTATGACTACTTGTACATTTACGCATTAACTTATTGTACCTCACAAAATACAGATCGGTTCAGCAAAAAATTACACCAATACGTTTAAAAAAACACAGGTGTCTCAAAAAGTTTTTAAAAGTGATATATTAAAAGATATAGCTGAAATCTTAAACAAATTAAGTTTTTATTTATATATGGGTAGATAATGAAAAATTTTATATAAATGTTAGTAAGTGTAAGGTTAGTATGTAACTAATTGTAAGGAGTAATATGTAAATAATGTTATAAATATTATTTTACCCTTAAAATTGATTATATCTTATGCATTAAATTAAGTACTTGTTCTTAATTTTATGGTATCTTAAAATACCCCTCTCATATATTTTATATATAGTATAGATATCAAGTAAACTATAAAGATAGAAAATCAATACGAGGTAATATCACACACTTTATATAACTTTGATGTATTATATGCATGCATGGTATCAATTCTAAGTTTTATTCAAATAATTTATTCTAATAAAGACTGAAAATCAACACGAGGTGCTATGACCGTCCTTTTTATACGTATGAAGAAGCCACAAACGGGGAAGAATGAATGGCCACAAGGTTATCAAGTGGTTGTTTGTGTCCAATCTTGTTTGTACCACCACATGCCATCATTCACCCAAATTACTGAGTACTTTGTCTTGAGAGATCTGAACATAATCTGTTCATCACACTGCTTATCATTAGCATCTTTGGCTTTAGGACGCATTTAGTGTCCAACAACTTGAAACTATTCTAATGCGATGTTTGATAACCACAACTTTGAAACTTTGATTTTGGTATGTTGTCATGTAGTGTGTTTGTGGCTAGGATTTAGTTGCTACAAAAGGAAAAGTTATATGATGTGCGTACCGCATGGTCGTTCGAGACTAATATATGATTCCCAGCTCGAGGAACAACGAGTGTCTAGGGTTGTGCTGTCATGCCGCTAGCAGGGTTTGGGCAAGCCCACATGTGAGAGTCCCGACCCATAAACGTGTATATTAAGACTAACAAAATTAGTCGTCAAAATCAATATATGCATTTATTCATGACAACTAATTTACCGACCAAGTTGATTCGTAAAATATTGTATTTCTTCATCAACACAATGTGATGACTAGTTATAAAACTGTTTTGGTCTATTTTATTTATTGAGTTTTTAATCATTCGATTAAAACTTCAAATAACCCATTATAATAATTTGATTTTAAATTTTTCATAAATGAGATAGATTATACAAAAACATTTCCTACACACGTTAGGAATGATTCTTTTAATGTAACATATATATAACTTTAAATTTTAACCGAAGCAAGAAATCATATAAAAATTCTTGTTCATTTTATACAAAATCTTTTAGGTCACTGAAAATCATTACGCTTTTTCGTGTGTGACATACGAGCGTACATCAGTTTTTTATTTATTTAATATTTATCAGTTTTTTCTCGTCTTACATGGTATCATCCTAATTTCTCCGTTTACCCGTTTCCCCATATTTTTTCAATTGGTGCTGTTGTGCACCGGTGAGGCAGTGAATCCCCATTCACAAAACCGTAAGCGTGCTATTTCCAACCGGCCTCAGTTTTTTCCGCGTAACTCCCAAATTATCCCCGTATCCACTCCGTACCCCCCTTGGAACAAAACAAATATACTCTAACTATGAGTATATAAGTCTATAACATATAATAACAACTCGACTTTCAAATTTCTGCTCGAAAGCGAAAACCGGGTCAAAACCCGAGACCCATATGCGAAGAAGATATTCCCCAACGATCGAGTCAGATCCCACTTGATTGATTATTCTCTCACTTTCTCTGCACACAAATTTATGCTTTCTTTTCTTCCTCACCAAAGCAATGGCCACTGATTTCTGGACATCCACACACTAGTAAGATCGATCATCTCATCTCTTCAACTTTTAGGGCTTAATATTATCGTACTTAACGCCTTCAATTGCTTGATTTCTTACTTTCTACTTCAAATTGATTCAATGAACTGATGATTCTGCTTGAATTCACGTTTGTGCGTGTGTTTGCAGCAAGCAATTGCTCGACCAAGACGAAGTGGATGTGGTTGATAACCTTGATAAGGAGAGGGGAATCACGCTTGAAGATTTCAAACTCATCAAGTTGCATATGACCAATTGTACTCTCTCTCTCTCTCTCTCTCTCTCTCTCTCACACACACACACACACACGCACACGCACACATGCGGTTGTGTATTTTGTGTATGAGCTCATGTACGGTGCTCGTGTGTAATACTCGGAATTTTCTTCTGGCTGCATGATTATATTGATAGTGAGTGAATATGTTCATCGATCATCGTGGTGTTTGGTTTGCTGTGAACTCGTAGATAGATCATCATTGATTAGTATGATGTTCAATTGATTAACATGTACGAATTTGCAGTTTAAGAAGAGTTTATGCATTTACACATTCAATTGCGTAGGTAGGTCTGGTTAAAGACTTAAAGCTACAGGTTTTGTAGAATCAGAACGGTGAATCATGTAGGTTTTTTGTTAGATTTTAACCGCATTCTATGTGGAAGTGTATTAGAAGGAAATCATATCATTTATGTTGGTGATTTTAGGTAGTAGTGTTTTCATACTTTGACTGAAAGGTCAAATTTGTTACTTATGAAATTTATTTATAGAAGATATATTTTCTAACCACTTAACACCAGGAGTCAAACCTTATGAAGCTGAAATCAATCCAATGCTAGTTGATAACAAGTCAAACTTTTGAATGGATGAGTGCTTTTTGTGCAAGTACATATTGTTCTTAATTAGAATTTGTGGTGCAATAGATAAACCATATTCAGGGGGACATCGAAGAGTGTTATTCGAGATAGGACCTTAAAGTATCCAGAATAAGATCCAACCTTTGATCTTGTAATTTTTTTTGTCTTGCAGATATTGCAAGATTGGCTCAAAATGTGAAAGTGAGGCAAAGGTTAGCTTCTATCTTTTGTTATGAAAAGTAACATATGTTGTTTAACTTTATGACTTGTAGTTATTAGACCTTTATGCATCTAAAACATTCACTTTTTCATGAGTGCCAATGATTTGCAATGAGAGCATATATCATATTCCCTCTTTATTCCAAAATGAATTGAACTATTTTTTTCTCAGATTTCATAAAGTAAACACATATTTTATTTAAATCACTGCTTTGCTCGTCAATAGTTGTTACAAAATTGATTGCACTTTGACCTGTTAGTTTTCATACCATTTTGAGGGATAATTTTGATGTTTGATTGATAATCAAACAGTTTCTATTCAACTATGTAGCACTGAGGGGATTTGTATAACACTTGTATGTTCACTATGTTCATTAATATTTTCTTTTATTCACTTTCCATTTCTCATTGCATAAGTTGGTATTTCAGGGTTGTAGCAACTGCTGTAACATACATGAGACGTGCTTATACAAGGTATATCTAATTGTCTACATCAAAATCTCATATTTCAAGTGTTTTCACCAAATCATTATTGTTTGTCAGATGTTCATGAAATGAATATGATTAACTGAAAATTACTCTGATATTTTTTTGAACAGCAAAAAGTTACACTGATAATACCCTGTTTGTAAAGTGACTTGATATGATGATGTTAACTTTTAAATATTTAAACATTCTATTATTATTCGCTTGATGGTAAATATTTGCATTTATTTGGTTTAGGAGAAGTATGACCGAGTATGATCCACGCCTTGTGGCTCCGACATGTTTGTACTTGGCATCGAAAGCGGAAGAAAGCACTGTTCAAGCAAGGCTTCTTGTATTTTACATTAAGAAACTACGTAAAATTCTTTTCCTTAAACTCAAGCATAATCATTTTTCTCAATTATCATGTAGGTTTTTGAAAGAATTATCTTAATTATGCTTCACACATCATATTTTTGCTTGCAGATTCAGATGATAATTACCGATATGAAATCAAAGATATCCTTGAAATGGAAATGAAGATTTTAGAGGCATTAAACTACTATCTAGTTGTGTACCATCCTTATCGTGCATTGTCTCAGTAAGTCTCTTCCAGCATACTAAGATTTTAGAGGCATTAAACTACTATCTAGTTGCTTATTTAACCAAGGCAGAAGGATACAGAAATGAATATTTCTAAACAATTCAAATTGGTGAAAATTATAATAACAGTTAAGTCTTTACCAGCTAAATATACTTGTAAATTGTATTTTACTTGAGGTGGCTATTGGAAAGGGTTCAAGAATTTTAAATTGCCATTCTTCAATAACTAGATTATTAATATTGTAAAATGATCATTTTAGATCACCTTTTCCAAAAAATATTTCATGTCAATCCAACCTGACCCAACCCCCACTATTATTACCTCTCTTGACCCGTTACCCAACTCGACCCGCCTTTTTTGCGACCTGTAATTTTACTCATTACTGTGTTTGTTTCTCTTAACAGGTTGCTTCAAGATGCCGGCATGAGTGATGCAACTCAAATGACGTGGTAAGATCTCAACCAGTAAAGTTTTTACTACCTAATGCTTGCACCATTTTTGTAATTTCATAATGCACATGTCTGATACTGACATTTTGTATTGTTGTTTAGGGGACTGATCAATGACACCTATAAAATGGATTTAATTCTGATGTACCCACCACATACGATTGCATTAGCATGCATATATGTTGCAAGTATGCTCAAGGATAAGGACAACACAGCTTGGTTTGAACAGCTAAGAGTTGACATGAATATGGTACGTATTCAAACCCACTTTTTGTTAGGATCAACAATTACCTGCACGAAAAATCAAATATGCCATAACCATAATTTAGCAGTGTGTTTAAACTTAGGCCATGGTTAGGATTCTTATTATATCTTTGTAATTTTAGAGGGTTGACTTAATCTAGATTGTGTTTTATCTTAGCAAATAAAGAAAGTAACTCCATTCCTATTCCTAATACACAACCTCCTAAATCATTTTATTTTAATGATTTAGAAAATCATTGCTATAATATTGTTTTTCTAATCATAATTAACACATTAATATTTATATAATTGGACAAAAAGTTTGTGGGTTAATCAACCCGGCCCAGTCGGTTTGGCGTGTACTGATTTGGCACATCTCAATTCCGGCCCATTTGACCCATTATCCAACCTGGGAATTATACCACCTCAAGAATGAAATAAAGGGATTTGATAATAGAATTCTATTTCGCAAGCAGCATTCTGGTTTTCTTTTCAGTTATATATATGCATGTATGTATACGTATGTAAGTGTTTGTGTAGGAACTTTTGAAAACAGAGATTATTTATTAATTTGTGATGTAACAGTGTTATTTAGTTGTTCATTGTTTTCTTTTCTTTCTTCTGATAGGTGGAGAAAGTTGCAACTGAAATACTAGATTTTTACGACAACCACAAAACAATAACCGATGAGAAAGTAAACGCGGCGATGCAAAAACTTACCACGCGAACATAGGGTAATCTAATATAGGTTAACTTCATATTTATCTGTAACAGTTGTAGAGTAGGATGTGAAATGATCAGTAGATAGATTGGAGATGATCATATTCATATTTGCATCAACTTGCATTGATTGCTGATGTGGATATATATCATCTCCCATCAGATTAGGGTTTCATGTGTTTATATGTTGCTTGTAATTTAATTATTAGAATTAAACAATGAATGTATCATGTATCATGTACCTTGTATTGAAACAATATGTTAAGAGAAAATTGTTGTCTTGTTTTAAAATGTTGTTTTACAAAACACATTTACTTTTACTGCTTTTATACTAATCTGTTGAATAACAAAGATTTAAATCGCAGTAGAATATGACATTCAAGAAATAACATTTGTTAGATAAGAGAATCAGAATGAATTCTTTACATTAGTTTAATTCAAAGGAACTGAAAGTTGATAACGAAAACCTCCAAGAGGTGCATCATACTGTTTGTAGGGTATTAACAGGTTCTATATATTTTTAATGAAAAATTAAACGGTTAATTCAATATTTTCTTATTTTTAATAATTTTCAAATTTATGTGGGTAATTCTGTGTTATTGTTTTTACTTTTTTTAGTACCCATGAGTTTCCTAGTATTGGGGTACTCATGATTCATGAACACCTATTAAAATGTAAAATGAAAAGGAATATTGACCATCAATGTTACCACCTTCACAATCCCCCCCCCCCCCCCCCCCCCCACACACACACACACACACACCATCACCATTACAATCTAGTGTCATTAATAGATTTACTAACGACACATGATTATTCGTTTAATTTTCCGTCCATTGAACATGGAAGTAGAGGGTTTACATACCATAGTTTAATCACGATCCTTAAATATTAGGACCGGATCAATAACAATAACCAAATCAGTAAACTTGAACAAAGTTTACAAAAAATAACTCAAAAAATTGAACAAAATGTCACCAAGATAAAACCTTTAGCCTTTAGGCATTGGTGTTTCAAGAGGGGCTAACATTTTCAAAATGCAAAGGATGTGACAGGAGAAGATATATGTTTGATGCCTCATACATTTACCAAGGTGGTGCTTCATCATCAAAATCATCAATTTGTGCCTTTTTATACATATTTTGATAACAAAACACAGTTCCATAAAAGTTGGGGGCAATGTTGTTTCGTATGTTCAATATAAACACAAAAAGAATGGTACAGAAATGCCAATTAGTTAGGAGCAGTCAACGGCAGTGACCCTGCTGCTGTTGGAAGTGAGAAGACATGGTCAAGAAATTAGGCTGCAGAGATGGCATTCCGAATCCACCAGATTGAGGAACTCCCATTGTTGAATGTGGAATTGCGCTACTGTGAAATAAATCAGAAATTTACCCGTCTCAAGAACATTGCAACATCTTATAACAAAACAGGTCGCAGTTTAAGCTCGTTTACTCATAAACGGGTCAATTTGGGTTGAGTTTGATCTCAAACGCAACAAGTCACAAATCTAGGCAAGCCTGCCAAAATGTGTTTTTGATGCATACAACCCCCTAGATTTTAAGTATTGTTACAATAATGATTTGTGCAAAATCATATTTAACACTTTGTTTATTAATAAAATGATAGAGAATGGAGAAAAGAAAAGTCTGTGCAGGTTAGCGCAGCATAACCAACCCAATACTAAAGGATTACATGTTTCGACCCGTTATTCAAGTCATGTAAGATGTGAAACAATATAATAAATCTTTGTATTGAGAAAAAAGGGCAAGTAACTGATTTAATATTAAACTACCAAGTTAGAAACAATTTTTGTGGGACAGAAGAATGTAACTCATAAAAATTCATATAATTCAGCATTTGCCCAATAGTATACCAAGGTGTTGAAATAGCATCCCTTCCAAATGGTAAGAGTTCAAGTCCCATTGTGGGCAAAATGGTGTAGATTTAGAGTAGGTAGTTGTGAGTTTGCCGTTTATATATAATTCAGCATTTGCTATTTTATATAAAAAGCTGCTATCATTTTAAACTTCAAACCTGAAAGCTAATGACAAGGAAGACTCCACGGGTGATGGAATTCCATGGTGCTCTCGTGGGAGGAGTGACCAGAAAACTGGAGAAAAGAGCAATCATTATCAAATTTCATACTAAGGACCATATAGGTAACAATTTACACCTATTTACTTATTTAGGACTTAGCCCGGGTATTTTTGGTAACTATGAGAACCTGTCAAGAAAACTCATGGGATCCCAAAAATACCTAGCTAACCAATTATGTTTTAACATGTCAACACGTCAACCCAAACTCTTAAATCATGTTATCGAAGGAATTTGGGAACGAAATATAATATGTAATCTTCTTGACATGCTATTTACAAAAAATAATTATTATGGAAGAAAAAATGTTTCGAGTCAACCCAACTTGTTTTGACTTTTACTAAAAAGCTTCCTATTTTAACCCGTACCCAAATTGCCCAGCCCACTCATTTCGACACCTCTTATGAAGCTAATCACTACTTCCTCCTAGAAGCACGGAGAGTGATGTTTTGTGGGGAGATCAAGTGTGATGGAATAGAAATGTACCAGAGTTTTGTGATTCATCCTCATAATCTGAGCAAAACATAAGATCCTGCATGAAAAGATAAGATTTAGAAAGAAAACAAAGCAGTTATATCAGAAAGACATTTTTAAATACAAGGTCTCTTTGAAAATGTCCCTACAAACTCACCTGTCTTCTGCTTCCAGTCTTTCGGACCATTTCTGCGTAAAAATAGGAAAAGAAGGTATAAAAACAATTTCATACATAAAGTTGTAAATTCATGAGTGTGTGTGTGTGTGCCTATATATATATCAACATGTCCTTCACATGGTCAAAATGTTACCGATATTGGAAACACTAGCGTTCACTGCCAGGGTCAAGCCCAGAAAACAATCATCCTTTTTATGGCTGAAATCCCAGAGATTTAACTCAAGATTTGGTTGTGATCCTGTAGAATAATTACAAACCATTATCATCCTATAAAAATGGCACATTAGAGGTGAGAATATCAGCCCATTTACAAAATGGGGTTAGTACAGGTCATATTTTATCTATATCATGTTGTTTGAAAGTAAAAGGGTCAAAAGTCACGCAAAGTGTATTTTTTTAAGGCATAAAACCACTTAAACTATTTTGTTAAAATTAGATTATAATTGTAATAGTGAAATCTTTGTAATCATATTATAGAGTTTGGGCAATAAGAGTTTTGGGTCAACCCAAACTGATCCAACCTGTGCAAAAATTACTTGTTTTGACATGTTACAAAAACCCGACCAGCCCACCATTTGTCACCTCAAAACGGCACGTGAAACTGGTTTAAATTACTCACCGATGCTGTCCATAGTAAGCTGAAGTGGATCCTCTAGTGGACGAGAAATCCACGTGTTACCCTATAAATTACAACACGTGAGATGTTTAACAATATTCTTAAATATTAAGACTTGCAACAAATGTGAACAAACACATTACATAGAAAAATGGATGTTGTAAGCACTCCTCTGCGGTTGGCCTCCTTAATGGGTCCCACCAACATAGTTGCTACATCCCGAGGAAACAAAATCATAAGCTGAGAAAATAATGTAGCCTACTACTGATAGAACAAGCCAGTTATAAGTGCACATAATGCAGATTCTATGGAAAGCTACTCACCTTGATTAAATCAATAGCTTCTAAGCTTGCATTTGGGATCAGGTCAGCAAGGTTAGCAGGCATAATCTACAAAGGTAATAGAGAAGGGAATTAAGAGAGAGAGAGTATGTTTGTGATGACAAGATGGGGTGTTTGGTCATGTTCGGGTTGAAACACTTCTTTTATGGTAAGAGTTGAAACAGGTAGGATTGACTCTCAAAACATGTTTTTGTTCATATAAAGTCGATAATTATCAAACAATATTATCACGGTAACAATTTAAATTATGAATGAAAATGATTTAGTATGCATTTAAAATTGACTTTGGGCATCTTTCAACCTCTCTGACTCATCATTTCAACCTCTAGAGATCACAGAAATATTAAAACAAGACTTACGCCTGAATAACTAATATTCATTAACAGAGCAACATTCCTTGCTTGAGGAAAAAGTGTAAAATCTGGTGTGCCAAGAACGCAGCATATCTTGTACAACTGATCTATTTCACTGTCCAAGATAAAAGTAATATATGTAATCACCTATAAGTTTAGCAAGCAAGAATAGAAGGATAAAAAAACATTCTATACATACAAAAAAGAAATGCTTTCAAACAGACAAAAGCTGTTTCCATGAGTTGACTGAAACAGCTAGGATCATTCAGATTTAAAGACAAGTATTTCTAATACTCTTTAATTACCAAAGGAAGAGTATACAGCTAACTGCTTTTAAAAATATGAAGATATATAACAAGGGAAGCCTCATAGTCACAGTAAAACATCAGGGTTAAAGAAGAAAGTCACCTTTCACCAGGAAACATCGGGTACGAAGTGAAAAGCTCA
Source organism: Flaveria ramosissima (assembly GCA_025215565.1). NCBI lineage: Eukaryota > Viridiplantae > Streptophyta > Magnoliopsida > Asterales > Asteraceae > Flaveria > Flaveria ramosissima. Next base: position 8,199,223 of record CM046039.1, read on the forward strand.
GCAAGTATTGCACCAACTGCCCACATATCTGTTATTATATCATGAGGGTGTTTATGTCAATTCATATTTTCATCCAGATCCCATATATACAATGTGAGGAGAGAAAAAAGACATGATTATGGGTCCAATTATGGAACATTGGGAGAATGATGGTACCAACAAAATGGTGAATAAGAAAAGAGAAGAATGATATAAAAGAAACACATACCTATGGCAGGAGTGTATGATGAAGATTGTAACAGGACTTCTGGTGCCCGGTACCTTGTCATAGAAGACAATTTATACTAATAATATAACAGTACAAAAAATTATATTTTCCAAGAAAAAATGGAAAAGGATTAAAAAAGAACAGTGTAAGTACTCACCAGCGAGTGGAAACATAATCAGTAAAAGGAGGTGAAGATGACACTTCTCTAGCCAGCCCAAAATCAGCAATTTTAATAGTATTGTTGGTCACCAGCAAATTCTCTAAAATATAAAGAATATTAAATAATTTGTTATGTACAAACATATATAGGCTTTCTGAGAAAGCTACAAAGTTAGATAAAGTAGAATTTATACCAGGTTTTAAGTCTCGATGAAAATATTCACTTTTATGCATATGTGCAAGCCCTTGAAGAAGCTGACTCAACAGACCCCTAATCTCTTCCTCAGTGAAAGGTCTTTGCCTCTCTCTCATTATGTGATACAAATTATGTTCCTAAGTACAACATTAAATAAAGTGTAGTGTTTTAGCTAGCAGCAGAATATTTGCCTCTAAACGGCCCACAAGATAATAACCTTACATTCTATAAAAGGTAAAAGAACAAATTATATAATGTAAACCATTTATTTACCAAGCTGAACTAAAGAAAATACCAATTATATAAGATACCATGTATTCGAATATGAAGAACAGTTCATTGTTCTCCCTAACAATCTCCTTCAGCTTTATGATGTTAGGATGATTCAATTTCCGAAGGGCCTGCATCAAGACCAAGAAAGGAGAAGTTAAATTTTAATAATTTCTGTAATTTAAAAGAAGTAGCATCAATAACTTAGGGTCACATAAGAAAGACTAATGAGCAGAAACATAAATTACCTTAACTTCCCGCAATTGCATACATTCTTCCCAAATATAATACTTCCTCTTCATTTTCTTAACAGCAACCTGTGATAAATATGACAAGTATGATAAATGTTTTAAGAACCTTGTCTGACCCATTGAGTAATAAACCTACATCATTGACAACTATTGTGGAGAGCTAGTTTAATATTGCTATAGACTTAGAAACTGATTTTCACAAGCTCAGAAAATAGTTTTCTAACCAAACGCTTTGCACTTAAATGCGTATATCAAAAGTAATTTGGTGTCAACCTTTACTTTTTATGTTCAATAGTCATAAAAGGAAAATATATGTTAAAAACGAAAATAGTTTCTTTAAAAGGGAAAACAATTTTAAAAGAAAACGTCATGCATACGGCATGCACAAACACATGCCATGCTCAAGCAAATATAGTGAGTATAAGTTACATAATATAGATCTGTTACCATTAGCTACAAAATGAAATATAATAAATGATCGCTTTTTGATAGATTGTATGTAAATTTTCAATATGCGGTTTATTGTTCATTAGAGGTTTTAATTAACTTCTATAACTGTTCCTTAAGCAAAATCAATGTTAGTGACTGTTCAAACAGAAAGAACTAACAATTTCAGATGTCTCTAGGTTGATGGCCTTATATACAGTTCCACATGTTCCATCTCCAATTTCTTCTATACATTTGTATCTGAAAATAATTATTCATCAGAAACCATAAACAAAGAAAAGAAATTATTAATAACAAGATTCCAAAGAGAACCGAAATATCATGTAATTTACCTCTCCATTATTGACACAATAAAAAGTAATGGATCAATTTGTCAATGAACCTCCAAAGTCAAAAAAGAGGCTTCTACACTGTTAAAACAGCGTTCTTCGCTCGCTTGCAGATTACCAATAATGATCAAATGCGACTTGTTATTCGATCTGTTGCAGAAACCCCACTTTTCACTATAATTTAGCATCAAGTTGAAAGTAGTCAACATGCTTAAATGCAGCCTCTACAAGCTGCAACCAACAGATTTCATCTAAGAGACCCCATTTTATCTACAATTTGCATAATTCTACTCTAACTTCAGTACATAAGGAATTCAACATGGTTGAAAAGACTAATTCATGTCAATCGAATTTATTCTCCATTTTCTTCATACATCAGTTGTCATCTGCAAAAGCAAAAAACCCTAACATGTCAGCTGTAAGAACAATCCGTTAAGAAATCTCGATACAAAAACCATGGATTTTTTTTGTTTCTTATTCTGTAAATATATTTATCTTTCAAGTTAAGCAATATCCTTAAGCTTAACCAACTGAATTTCAAGATCTTAAATACCATAACTGTTACAAAAACTCTCAATTATCAGTATAAAATATTGACCTAATATGCACAAAACTCATATCTGCAAAGAATCCCCAATTCAAAAAATCAAATATTGGTAAAATATAAGTAACCTTAAACTAATCGTCAAGAAAATTAAACAATATCATCTGATAGATAAACAATTTCATACAATCACCTCCAATAATCAAAATCTCCCACACCCAAATACTAAAATCTCATCCCCAAACTACGAACACAGTAGTTTCACCTTCGCCAACAATCTTGGAATTAAAAAAATTAAAAAAATTAAAAAAAAAACCCACAAAATCAACCCAAAAACACACGATTCAAATACTAAAATCACAAGTAATAAGCACAAAATCTTTTATACCCTAGAATGCGAATGAAATTGAACATGTAATCACTTGTTTAAAGAACTGGATCGGAAATTTGGGGCAAATGCAAATTGAATTGGAGTGAAAACTCACCATGAACAATAAGCTGAAGATCTTGAAGGATTAAAAGAGATAAACTTTGGGATTGAGATCAGCAATGCAAGAACAAATTCTTTGAGATTACGAGAGAGAATATGGAATGGATTATGGTGTTGGTGTATAAACAGCCAAATCCGCATAAGAAGCGAAGGAGAAGAACCCAAAGAAATATAATAATATTATTTGCCAAGAAAGATACAATTCGGTCTCTTGAACTATATGCGTGTTGACGAAACTGATCCTTTGTTATTTGTTTTTGTAGATTTGACTCTAAACTTATTCAAATCGGAGTTTGTTAATTTCGAGCTTTTTTATTTTAAGGATTTAAACTTGTCATATGCACTGCACGTGAACCCAGTCAGTCGGTTTTTGTAAAGAAAAGCTCTCGGTTTACTTCTGTTAATCATTATATCGACATATTACAGGATTTGAACCCTCAAACTTTAAATAGAAGGAATACTTCTTACTACTATGATTTCTCTTTGGATAACCACTCAGCTGATAATTGTGAGCATATAATGTTTACACCATGTGTTAGTTTTCTTATTTATGATTGCTGGTTACTAACGTTTTGTTATAAGCAATGTTGTTAGACCTAGACTAGGAACCAGTCTTGATGGATTTGTTTGCATTGATTGACTTGGCATGATGGATCAATTTGGAGTAAAAAAAATTCTGTATTTTATTATTATTATTATTTTGTAAATAAGATTTGAACTTGGTATCTCACGTAATTAAATTATTTGTCAATCAGTTTTTGGAGGTGCCCTATTTTAGATAGATAAATTAAATACAATTTTCTTCCCTTTTTATATTTTTTTTTATTTAGATATAAAATAACATGATTGTGTAGTATTTATATTCTAGGTAATCAACAAATGCTTTTTGAAATTAATTATTATGTAATTCAATTTTAGTAGTCCGAACAATAAACCAATAGTGTAGCAGGTTTCATAATAAGTTCGATTTTTAATACATTGATCATGAGGATTTATAAAAGCACATCTTTTCGGATTCATGATGCTTTCAGGAAAACTACTTTAATAAGAAACAACTTTATTTATTTATTTTTTTTAAACGACAAGAAACAACTTTATTAACTTATTCATTCTCATATCATTGTTTTGATAACTTTACTTTTTAAATGTATAGTAAATGATATGACAACAAAAATAATAATCAATGTTTTTGTGAATAACAATTTTATGTTTAGTTTATCTATATCAAACTCTGAATACAACAGATAAACAACTTTTATATGCTTTTAGTATATCTTAAATAAAAAAATGTAATGATAAATTTATAATGAACCTAAGAAAAAGGACATCACTAGTAAACCACAAGTCATGAATCTCTAACATAATGATGTAAAATTCAAAAACATGGTATTGTGCAGTAAAGCAGGAGCTGAAACATGAGGGGCAGATTCTACAATCCACCCAAAGTTAAAGGTCTTTTGGCAATATATGGTTGAGTAATGGATATATATTAAGTAATTAATTAAATATTCATTATTTAATGAGATTAAATATCAACTTTTAAAAAATTCGAAAAATATTTGATTGGTTGTGGGGAAAAGTATTGAATACACTTTTCTCTTAAATTACTAATTTACCCTTGGTTTAAGGTAAATTTACCACTTGAAGGGTTGAGGACCATGGCAACGGCCAACGGCGTAAAGCAAACTTGTTGGCCAAAATTTAAACCAAAAGATCACGAAATAAACACACCCACAAGTTGTGTATGATGGTATATAATATGTATACATACATACATGATGGTGGACAAGATCAATCTTTATTTGTTTGTATGAATTAAGAATAGAGAGAATTTAATATCGGTAGGTTGATTGTTTTAAAGGAAATTTGATTTTGTAAGTCTTTATTTGTAGTGAAAATTGTAAAGGTAGGTTGTGTTTATTTATGGTGATGTATATTTTATTGTGAGACGCTATGCGATATGGGTAATGGGAAAGATGATAAAAAAGTGTGTCACGTAAGAATTGGCCAGATGTTACATAGGCGCTAGAGGATATCACCTTTCGTATTGTCGAAAGTGTGTTATGGACAGTGAAAAGCGATCATTGATTAAGTTTAAGTAATTAGTTTTATATTTATTTTAATATTATGATACGTGATGAAATTGTAAAAATTAAAGGTGCAAAACTAAATATAAAAATTTAAAAACGTACACCTAAACATTCAAGTTTAAAATACATATAACTAGCATAGAATGTAAAAACTACAGGAGTAATATGTGATATAGATTCGCGTCACCGAAACATATGTTAATTTAACATATCAAAATGAAATATTGATATGCGAGGGTTATTTCGCATTACAATTGAAAATAAAGTGTTATACACAACTTAAATGGATACACGACAATAGTCGTGTAACATCCATTAACGAAATTAGGAATTTTGTTAACTGGGGTCAAATATTATTTTTTGTTCATTGGATATTTTTCGATTTGATTTGTTCAGATTGGGTCACATAATAAAAATATAAACCAAAATAAATATTAACACATAATATAAATTCTTCTGTCGTTTAATAAGAAATAACTAAACTATTAGGGAGGAGTAACTATGGATAGAGGGATGACTAATGGTATCAAGATATAATAGCTAGATTTTGGCAAAAACCGAATAGTTGAGGGCTTAAGAAGCCAACGATCGAACTTTTTATAAGCAGATATATAATCAAATTAATCATATCTTCAATTAGCATAAAGAATGTAATATTATAAATTGTAGCCGAATTGTGTATTAACTATTAGGTTAATTGTTTAATGTTTGAGATAAAGAGTAATATATATATAAAAATTTAAAATAGTTATTAGGCATTTGGTAATTGAATCTATATGAATAAATAGAGTAATGAGCTTAGTTGTTTATATAGGTAACATGCTAATAAAATGTGTTAGTTATATTATAATAGGTTTGTATCTTTAAGAAATATTGCGGTTTGGTGTCAAAAATTTATTGATTTATTGTTTTGAAAATTCTTTGACGTCGGTTTTAAAATTTCATGGGGTCCGTGTCAAAATTGATTGGGGTCTGTCGGGATTCGTTCATCTATACGGTAACACTTTTTTTTATGGAGTGCGGTCGAACCTCATTGGAATCACTTGGATCAGCCTATAATATACTAATAACACCTAATTATAATGATGTTTATTTAGACATGATTATAAGTGTATATCACATCTTAAAATATGATTTCTTTGGTGATTTTATCTAGAAGTCATGCATATGTCCATAAAATGAAGGTTTAAAGCTACAACCTAATATTTGTCTAGGTACTCCTTATCAATCCTATTTCAAAACGGAATTTTACTTGGTAATTTATGTTTCTAAATGCCAAAAGAATACATTTCAAAACTAGTTGGTTTGACATTAAATGTGAACCGGTAAACATGAATTAAAAGTTAGTCTTTATTGATCCATTTTATATAGAGTTGTTTGAAAATATCTAATAGAATAAGCTAGCATGATTCATACTATACGCTAATGCATCGCTAAGCATAAGAATCAATAATATACAGGTTAGATCTATAGGAAAAATTGGAATGTTGAAAAGAAGGGTTGACCACTTCCAACAGGATCTGCTTGTATGGTTGTATGAACGGTTAAACATTTTGTATATTATTATTATTAGTTTAATACTTTTGTATTACACTAATTGAATAAATAAAATTTTAAATAGTTTGTAATAAAAATTTAAAAATGATATATTCAAATAAGATAAGATTGAGTTACATAAAAGTAAATACTTAAACTAAAACAACAATTATATAATTTTAAACTTTCGTTTTATTAAATTGTTTTTAATTTTATTTTCTGTAAAATTAATTCATATTTTTAAAAGTCATCCGTATAAACTTAAAAACGGTTTTAATATAGTTCGTATTTATAAAAGGTTCTTTTTGTTTAAGAGATCTTTTTGTATATTTTTATCTTTTTAAAGTGTGTTTTTTAATAAAAAAATCTAGTTTTTAATTTTCAAAATATCTATTTTTAGAATATGAAATTGTTGTAAATAATAAAATTGCTATATACTATTTCCATTTATTAAAAGAGAGATCCAGGAAATTAAAATTAGATAGCCTAATATCATGACGCGTGACACGTAAAAACCTTCTTCTTTTAGTGGCTCACCATTAACCCTCACCCTTTTCTTATAAGTAATAAAAATATTAGTTAATTGAATAGAGATAAAAATAATATTAAAGAAAGGGATTTATAAAGATAAATAAACTTTAGCTAAAATTAAAGGACTGATAAATATATTTGGGATTATTTTTAATGTTTGACAGAGTAAAACTAAAGAATAATGATGAAACGGTGCGGACACGTTAAATCTATAAATTTAAATTAAGAAATAAAAGAGAAAAAAATTATAAACTCCAAATCGACTCAGATCATAAATTTTACAGGAGTTACTTTATTAAATGAACTTTAATTTCATTTAAATTCATAGTGGGTTGATCTTACTATCTTAGTACACGAGTTAATCTTAAAAGCTTGCAAGCAATGCTACGAGTTAAACTCTCATATCTTTACTGATAAAATACAATATATACGATAAATTTGTAGCAAAAGATGAATGCCAATGAATGATATTCAAGTTTCACAATAAACACATAACAAATTAACCATATTATAAAACACAAGTCATGCACATCAACAAAGTTACAAGTCCAACATTTCAACTATGGCTCAACAATAATTTTACCAGTAGCATGCCCATCAATGCTCTTGGCCCAAGCTTCTTCAGCTTTGCTTAAAGGATATTTAGAGTCAATAACAGTTTTAAGTTTTCCTTCTTTCACCAACCCAACCAAGTAATCCAAGTTCTTAGCTTTCGGAAACAAAAGAACCGGGACCAATTTCTTTTTCGAGCAGGTGACTTTCTTCACAACAGCGGTCCACATGGCGCTCGCGCCCGGGGTTATGTCCATGACCTTCCCATTCGGGCCAAGATTCGGCTCGAATGTAGACCAAGGAATAGGAGTGGCGCAATGGATCACCACGTCGTATTTCCTATCTGATGGGCTTTTCAGAGCTGCACCTTCTGGGGTTTTGTAGTCAATAACCTCGTCAGCACCTAGGCTTTTAACTAGGTCTATGTTGCGTTCCCCACAAGTGGCGGTGACGTGGGTGTTACCTAACTTTGCTAGTTGGACCGCGTATTGGCCTACGCCGCCTGAAGCGGCGGTGATGAGGACGTTGGTGGGTGGGCTGGTTTTGTCGAGGGTGATACCACCGTGATAGGTGAGGGCTTGGAGTGCTGTAAGGCCAGCTACAGGTAGCCCAGCACCTTCAGCTGCTGATACCTCGGGTGGTCTTGAAACAGTTAGTTTTTCACTACTCACAGCGTACTCGGATAGTCCTCCACCTTTCTGTGGGTTTTTGTTAGTTGATAAACAATTATGCAAAAACTATACAGTAATATTGAGTCAGCAAGAATACAAGATTGATTTTGTGGGCCACCAAATACTAATAATCAGAGGTAGAGGTGGCAAAATAGTTGGGTTGAGGAATGGGTCAAAATGGATAAATTTTGGTCTAGATTGACCCAAAACACAATTGACCAAAATTTTCTTGAAAATTCCCTAAAAATAATTAGTGTATGAAATATGATTACTAAAAATATCTCCATATAAAGATTTAGAAGCTATATGTATATAAAAATAATAATCTGGGAGCCATTTGAACAGTTCTACTCATTCAACCGACCCTTTTCCTGTTTGGCTATGCCTTTTAATTTTGCAAACTTTGACCCATTGGGGATAATATATAACACGAATTGACCATTCAACAATAGAAATAGGTCGAAACTGCCACCTGCAAACAAAACAAGAATCGGGCCTCGGAGAGGTACAGAAGTAACTTACAAAAACATTAAGCATGGACACAACTTTATCACCAGATTTGAACTTGTTCACTCCAGGTCCAACATCTATCACCTCCCCTGCTACATCAGTGGCTGTCGCAACAAAAAATAAAGGGATTCAGTGCAGGGATATAAGGCACCATATGACCAAAAAATGTATGATTTCTTTACAAACCTGGTATCCAAGGGAATTTGGGTGGGAAAAGAGGGCGCAACATGCCTTTCTGTATCTTCCAATCGACTGGATTTATGCTAGTTGCCTCGAGTTTTAACAGAAGTTCGCCTTTACCCGGCTTAGGAATAGGAACTTCAACATGCTATACAAAAGAAAAAGGCATGTGGAATTTTTTCAAGGCATATACTAAATATTAACTTGCATCATGGGTGTTTATAAACCACTGAAACCGACCGAACTACCCAAACTACTGAAACAAGTTGGCCGGCAGTGAAATCCAAATCAGTTGTAAAACTTTTAATGTTTATATATATATTTTTTTATTTTTGGAATATGTATTGTTATCATCTCAAAAGTTTTAATATAAAATGAATGATTTTAAAAGGAAAACAAAAAAAAAATAGTTCAAACAAGCAAAAACCGAATAGTTAAACTGTCAACCCCGTAAAACCATTCTATCGAGACATCCAGTCAACCCACCCAACCAACCGGTTCGATTTGTTGTTCCTTAAAATCATAGTTAGCACTTCTGCCCAGAACTTTTTGTCAAAACCGGCTAAATCAGACCATGAACACCCCTAATTGCTAGTAAGAAACTTGTCATCAAACTCCATCTCATATGCTTACTCTGTCAACGGAACCGATTTTCTCAGGTAACATCAACTTAGTAATAGTATCTGAAAGCTTACATCTAAAAGTATCCCCACAATTGATCCAATAAACATAACCCGCAAGATCATAAATCTTCATTAGGCATTGATAATCAATAAAAAGATTTACAGATTAAAACCATCTCAAAAACAATTTAACTCCCCCTTCCTCTCTAGGGTTTCATAATCAATAAAAACAACAATTTACAACAAAAGTTCATATCGATTCGTTGATAAATCGAACAAAAACACAAATCAATTCAACTTAATCAAGATCCTCATGCTCACAAACCTAACTTTTGACATATTTATAACCATCATCTAGGGTTTATAATCAATCAGCGGCTACACATTCAAACCTTTTTTACAAACACACAGTCTCAAACAGTACACAATAACCACAATCTACTCACACAAGCTCAAACGAAATGATCATCAAACATACATTAGGTATAACAGAAAGAACACAAGAATTACACCTTGAGAGCTGCAGCTCCTCCACCATATGAATCATACTGAAGTGCGTGCATAAGCTTATTATCCTCCATGATTGATGATTACTGAGATACAGATAGATTAAAGGATTGAGTTAAATAATAATAATGGCGTTGTGTGAAGAGAAAGTGTAAACGGTGTGAGCATCGTCGTCGACGTTACGGTTGTGATGTATAAAGGCGTAGAGGGTACCGTTAACTACTAGTGTTTGTTCGAACTTCGACGTGACCGACTTACGTCCACCAGAATATTATAGATAAATAATATTTTGGAATGTCTGAATGGATTTATGTTTTATTAATTTAGTTTATTTGTTTTCAATAGGTTGTTTGAAATTTGAAACATGCTTTTAGAAACCATTAAAAAAGGTTTCAATGATGGTCAAAACTCTAGTTTTAGTTTTCTAGGAGTGATTTAGTGAGATTGAGTTTTTTCGGCAATGTTGCAAAAATAGGCTCTAGGCGCTGATTAGTCGCCGATTAATCTCAAATCGGGAGTTCATCTTGCCGATTTCACTTAATCAGAGGTATTAATCGGTAATCGGTCAAAATCGGACCTAGGCGGTCTTAATCGGCCAAAAATCAGAATCTCCGGCGAATTCCCGGTAGGGTTCCAGCGGGATTCCGGCAAATTTCCGGCGACTTTCAAAAATTCCGGGCAAAACTTGAAAAATCCTGCAAAAACTTAGAAAATCCGGCCAAATATGTATACTTATATATAAAACTGAACTTTTTTTTTATTAAAATTACATACTAAAATATGTTTATTTATATATAAAACTAAAAATTATATATGAAAATTCCAATCCGATTAATCCCGATTAATCCTTAGTCCCTACCTCGCCGCCCGACTAGCGCCTAGCAACTTTTACAACACTGTTTTGCGGATATTAAAAGCTGAGGGTATGTTTGGTATGGGGTGATGAAATTGACGAAGAAATAAAATGAATGAGTGAATGGAATGGATGAGAAAATGAAATGAATCATTACATTCTATTGTCTTGTTTGGTTACCCTTTAGTAATAAATGAATCATTACTTTATGTTTTTTTGTTTTATATGAAAAAACAAAGCAATGAAATGTAAAAGTAGTAATGGTGATGGCGAGCGGTGGTGGTGGCCGGTGGTGGTTTCTAGCGGCGGTGGTGGCACAAGGGTGGTTTCTAGCAACGATATTTTTTAGCGGCGGTGATGGCCGAAGGTGGTTTCCGGTGGCGACGGTGGCCGAAGGTGATTTCCGGAGGCGGTGGTGGCCTTCGGTGGTTTCTTGCGGTGGTTTCGGATGGCGGTGGTGGCCTTCGGGGGTGGTTTCCAGCGACGATGGTTTTTGGCGGTGGTGGTGACTGAGGGTGGTTCCCGGAGGCGGTGGTGGCCGAAGGTGGTTTCCGTTGGCGACGGCGGGCGAAGGTGATTTCCGGAGGCGGTGGTGGCCTTCGGTGGTTTCTTGCGGTGGTTTCGGATGGCGGTGGTGGCCTTCGGGGGTGGTTTCCAGCGACGATGGTTTTCGGCGGTGGTGGTGGCTGAGGGTGGTTTCCGGAGGCGGTGGTGGCCTTCGGTGGTTTCTTGCGGTAGTTTCGGATGGCGGTGTTTGCCTTCGGGGGTGATTTCCGTCGACGCCGGTGGCCAGTAGTGGTTTCTAGCGGTGGTGGACGGTGGTGGTTCCCGGTGGCGGTGGTGGCCTTCGGTGATTTCTGACGGCAGCGGCGGTGGCCCTGGCGGTGGTGTTCCCGGGGCGGCGGTGGGCGGTGGTTGGCGGTGGGTGATGTCTGGCGACGAACGATCTTGGTGGTAGGTTGTGTTGTGATAGGTGAGTGACTGGTGTTGGTGACTAATGATGGAATGAAAAAAAGAGGGAGGTGGATGGAATGATTTTGAGGGAATGAAATCAATTATGTAATGGTTCATTCTATTACCTTCACCAAATAAACATGTTTTTATGCATTCACTCTCAATGGTTCATTCCATTCCGTCTCCCATTCATGCATACCAAACGCTACCTGAATGAATAATAGATGGAATAGAACGGGTCATTATGAGAGAATGAAAAAAAAGATGTTTAGTTGGTTGATAGAATGAAACCATTTACTATTTTCTTTTCAATTTTATTCATTTTTTCGCTTTTTGTTCCTGCCACCACCATCAGAGGACCGTTGTAGCTCATTTATTTCTATTTTCCTACAAAAGGCATAAAGTAATGATTTATTCAATCTTTATAAATAATAAAACGTGACAATTGAATGATAATGAGTTTTTTTGTTTATTTCTTTCTCTCATATATTCAGTTGTCTCATATAAAAAATACCTTTATTTTTAAGAACCTTAGGCTCCACTTGATTCGCAAAATTTCTTGAAATTAAAATTATTTTTATTTAAAATCATGTTTGGTTGGTTATCAAATGAAATCAGAATTAAAAGTTTATTCCCACATTCATTGGAATTTATTCCTTGCACTTATTCATAAAATATTCAACAATCCAATGTAATGTTTAAAATAAACACTTCAATTCCACTTTAAAATTTACCAAACAAAAATCTTATAACTTTTAACAAGATTCATTTAAATTCCAATTCTATTTTCATTTTCAATTATTTTACACGACCCCTTACAATCAATTGGTTTAGAGCATTCACAGCCGATTTGGTATATGTATGTGAGTGTAATTCTTATATTAATGGAATGATTATGAGTAATTATGAGTGGTTGTGAGTGGATGAAAGATAAATATTACTGTTCAATTTGTAAATTTAAGGAATTACTGTTCAACACTTATAATTTTTTTTAAATATTTTTAAAAGTTGTTGTGAGTGTAGGAGAGAGAAAAGGTAATGATGAAGGTGTAAAAATATTATTTAATTAAAAAATGAGAAAAAAATTATATTTTTAATGTAATTATATGAATAAAGATAAGAAATAGGCTGTGAATGCTCTTAGCCTTTAAACAAGAAAATTTGATTGAATCTATACTTTGATCCGGCCCACATTAGACGGACCGTGGGCTCGGATACATCAAGCCCAGTAGATAAATTGATCAAATGTATATCAAGATTCCAGTCCACTATACTTATGACCACATTAAAAAAATGAAGTGGAAATAATGGAAATAATGGAAATGTGGAATGGACTTGTTATGACTAAGAGCCCATGAGAAATAAGGCATTGGTCCACCGGCACTAAAATTGTTTTTTTTTTTTCGTTCTGGTTCAAATACAATTATACAGTATCATATGCAACAATATTTTATTGAAGTAAACACTATCGTTGATTGTTAATAATGCAGTTATGATAAATGTAATGCACATCACCAGAAAAGAAGATGAGAAACATATACTTTAATAAATCAAAATAACTATTAGCTATATGGTTATTTTGTAGTATGTTCACGTCATTACCATTTATGATTGTCCATATGTCACCATCACAATAAATTACAACTTTGGTAAAAATATTGACTACAAAAAAGTTACTTAATAACTATCATTTAATACCATACTAATTAAGATAATTTTTTTCTAGAAATAAATAACATTTTCTTAAAAATACTTTATTTAGACTTAATATGGCTAATAGTTTAATTTGTGGCTAATCATTGTTAAAACTAAAATAGTTCAAAAAAGTATATAAAGAGGTTTATGGATATTTATGAATAGTAATTTTTTTTTGTCTTTTTATACTATTGTTTATAACTTAAATATGTTTGTTAAATATTATAATTTCATTGATATGTTATCTACAGGGCCGTCTCAACGTTTTTTGAGGCCCTAATCAAATTAAAAAAATGAGGCCTTTTCCAAGCTTTTTTAATTAAAACCCTCCTTCTCAAAGTTTGTTGGTTCATCTAGGTTTGTCTGTTCATCTTGATTTATTGTAGCATTTGAATTCGAGGTTGTAACGAACTTAAGTAGTTATTCTTTTATTGATTTATTTAAAACTTCTTGTTTTGCTTTCTTTGCCTTTTTTGATGCATCGCAAGGGTACTTTTGAAATTTATTAAGCATTTTAAGTCTCAAAACTACCAAATCAATTTATCAACTTATAAACCTAATTACCTAAACAAAACTAATCAAAATAGCCTAATTAAACAGTCAAAACAACCTAATTAAGCCTTTAAAACAACCTAAACAGTTAAAACAGCCTAATTAAAACTAATCAAAAGAGCTTAATCTCAAATAATACCAGATCAAAGCAGCCTCTAACAGTCTAAGTGTCTAACCTAATGTCTTAACTACTATCAAAGCAGTTAAAACAAAATTCATCAAGTGAAATTTAAAAGAGTAAAAGACTAACCTGTAATTACAGATTCAAAGTGAGTAAAAGAGGAGTAGTGCCTATTCAAACTTCAAAGAGGACCCTCGGTTCTGAATTCCTAAAGGACCTTCGGTTCTGAATTCCTAAAGGACCTTCGACTAATACCAGATCTTCGTTTTAGAGATTCAAAGAGCCAAAGAGGAGTAGTCGAGATCGAGCGAAGATTGGAATTTCAAACAGAACTTCTGAGATTAAAACAGGGGGAGATTGGAATTTCAAATAGATCTTCGTTTTGATCTGTTCAGTGGACCATTGGACTATCGGAGTGCAGCCGCCGTGCAGGTCGCCTTTAAAGTGCAGGTCGCAGCTTGCAACAATCGACAACCGACTAAAACCCATCGGAGTCGGAGTGCATACGCTAGACTGTGATTGAAGTGAATCGTGAACCGGAAGTTGGGAACCCTAAACAAGAAAAAAGGTCGCTGTGTTGCAGATAGGCAGATCTGTATAAGTGTCACAAGTGAGTTGTAATGGGCCTAGGTATACCAGTTTTTTTAAATGGGCCCCTAATTTTTTGGGGCCCCAAGCCCAATGCTTCTTTATGATAACAGATGGACCGACCCTGGTTATCTATAACATATATTAGATTATACACATATGTAATCTATCATATAACTTTTATTTCAACACTTGTAACACACGTGTATCTAACCTAGTTAATATAAATTCCAGTTGTGTTTAATAGTATAAATGTATGTTAATGTTCGGGGTTATATTTAGTTTACTTTATTAATTTTAAATAATTAGGTTAAACTCACAACTAAATCTTGTTACTCTAATAAAATGGTAAATGGGGTGACACGTGTCAGCACCACATTCATTCTTATCAAACTTTTTTCGTTTCTCTCTTCTATTAAATAACTACAATCATCACTAATAATATTACTTATTTTTACATTTTTATATTATTATATTATAAATAGTTATTTAATAATTAAGAAAGATAAATTTTTATTAATGTTATTTCTATAGAAATATTTTTTTATAAAAATTTTATTTTCTAAAAAAATAAACTATTTTTATGTAATATTTTAAAATTGGTTTTTCTAAACTAAATTTTTTATAAAACAAAAATAATTAAAATAGGGAGTTATAGTAAGGACATTTTTAAAAATAAAAATTTCTTAAAATGTTATTTGAAAACAAAATGTTTAATTTATCTTTGAAAAAAAACACAAAAAAAAAGTTTATATAATTGTTTTATTACTTATAATTATTACTTATACGCAATTCCAATGATATTATGTTTTAATATATTGTTTTATACTTAATAATTATTATTCTATTTAATATTTTATTTGTTCAACCCGTGTACTACATGGGTTTACTAAAACTAGTTTTATTTATATTCACTTGCTCAAAGTAGAACTTATTTCTATAAAACAAACTCAATAAACATATTATTATTTATAATTTTCATGGATGTTACAGCTAATGAAATAAGAAAATAATAAAGGCTTTGAAATTTAAATTCTCAGTGACCCTCTAATTACTACTTTCATTGGCCGGTTTTCATGGAAATTGCTCAGAAATTAAGGTGTAACTTCTATGCTTGTGGTTGCTAGTTGGTGTGATATTTCCTAACGACTAAGCTAAGGAAACAAAGGCGTATAACTTCTTCATGTCAATTTCATGATTACCGTGTAACAACAATATCACATCTTTACTCTATTTTATCATGTTAGTCCAATATTTAATATTATTTTTTCAAACAATTAACTTACACATGTTTAAGTATTTTACTTCATATTAAAATCTACTTAAATGTCATTTATCGGACTATAACCTTCACTTACTAGGGTATAAAACATTTATTATACATTTTGATGGAGTTAGACTATAAATCCTTTGATTTAACATTAGATATAATATCTTTTGATTTCTTATTACGAGATGCAAAAATATTTTTTATTTATAATCATTATAAATACAAGTTAGTTTAATTCACGTCTTTAAATCTCAAATTATTTTTTTTACAACAATTCTATTACTATGTAAAAAAATCATCAAACCTGCGTCACTGTAGAATTTTAACTTATAATCACTTAATATATATATTTACACGCAGTTATCCCCTTAGGGACAAATTCTCACGTTGTTAAGGTATTTAATGCGTTCTATATGCATTTAAATATCAAGTCAATCTTACATAACATTTTTATGAATATGATAGAACTTAGATAAACTTCAGAGAATATTACAAGAAGTAGGATGGTTATGATTATGATTTTATACTTAAAACAAGTTTCAGTTAATAAAAATCACTAGTGTAGCAAAGACTATTCATGATAGATCGTTTACACAAATTTTCCACTCTATATACTGTAAAATCAAAAGGACAACATGGTAAATTGGATCGGCTGTATCCTAGAAACTTCGACCAACAAATACAATGGTCAATGGTGTGAAGGATGCATATTTTATTACATTTTCCCTGTTATTAGTTGGTTTTTATTTTTAAATGATCAGTTGACCTTAGCTTTGTTGCATGCTTAATCACATAGATAACGATTAAGGTGATATAATAGTAAATTAAGTTCGATTAAGCCTTGTTTAGTGGGAACTAATTTCTACACCATAACAATTAATTAGTACACTACACATACATTATGTAAAACATCATATGTTATTGGTTTTTAGTGGCGTGAATCACTTCACTTGTTTAGTTAATTAACTTTATTTTAAGTTATTCTTCTAAACGCTCAATCAACTATTAGTGTTACTTAAAGCATGTTTAGCGCCGGGCATGCAAAAACAACAATAAAAGTTATGTTTACAACACTGATAATAAACTATCATACGCAAAATGTTCCATAATCATGTATACTCTTTTTTGCACAACACGCGATAAAACGAACAAATATGTGAAAATATGTAAAGGCGTCCATCTCCTCCCGTTAAATGGTCTAAAGAATCATCTAAGACATCAATATATCTTTGATTTTGTAAACTGATCATACTTGGCCTTTAACAAATTCAACTTTTTTTTCCTTTTTTTCCTCAACTATGATAACCTACATTTTATAAGAAAAAGATTTAGACAAATTGTAAGAACACATAAAATATCAAACCTCAACTTAACCCTTGATTGAAATAACTAATTTTGTCAAACTACAACGTTTGTAACATTGAAAAAAAACATTAAGTTACAACAAAAAGCTAAAAACAAATGGTTATAAAAACTATCAGGTCCTATTTTTTACTTACCAAAACTTAAGCGTTTTCTGTCACATAACTTTGAGCATCCATATAATTATTCCACAAATCCGTCACCATTGTAGTAACCATCTCCACCGCCCCCTCCACCACCGCCGGTATCTCCTCCGTCAACCCATCGAACGCCGACCTCATCTTCTCCACAAGCCCTCCTGCCGCCGCCCCAGTTGCCGCCACCGACCCAAAAACACCCTCTTTCACAAGATCAAAAACCAAACCAACAACTTCACTTATCACCTCCAAAACAACCTCCAGCATGTACTCCACACAACTTCGGATTAAACCACCGAATTGTTCCATTGCAGATTGTAGTGCTTCTCCCGGGACCCTCAATCCTTGGATCGCGATCACGAGGAGATGCGCAGTGACGGTGAAGAGTAGGCGAGAAAGGAGATTCGATATCAGGGTTATGGTGGAGAAGATGATGTTGATGAGCATGATGAGTGCCATTGATGAAGGCTTGAAGAACAAAGGGGATTGAAGGTTTTAAATGGAAGAAATTTGGAGATTTGGTCTTTAAAAACATAGAAACCATTAGTTGTATTTGAGGTTGACTTGATGAGAAATTGTTTAATGTTGGTTGAATATTGAATTTGTGTTTGATGATGTTTTCTTGAGGAGTATTATATGGGTTAAGAGGAAGACATTGCTTACACACATTGTGTAACAACATTATCTAAGTTATATATATATATATATATATATATATATATATATATATATATATATATATATATATATATATATATATATATATATATATGTATGTAATATTTCGGGATACAATCCATTTATTAAAAGTTAATACTTAGAGTTTATGCATAAACTCGTTCGATGTAGAATTAATTTAAATCACAGAATCTACATAACACTTGTGCGTATCTATAGCCGCATAATGAACACTTTAAGTGAATATCTAGAGAACAAATGTTTTGGATAATAAAACGTTCTTTTTTTAGTGAGAACATTTTAAGTGAATATCTATAGAACAAATGTTTTGGATACTAAATACTCTTTTTTTTCCCAGAAAGATCTATATATATTGCGTCAACGTTTCTTTAACTGTATTTCAACACGCATGTAACATCCGACAATACTAGCAGATTATCTCGATTCAATACAACTTTAATTTTATGCATAGAAGCCATATATGCTTAGTAATATTGTATAGTTAAAAAAACCTTCCCATCTCAATCAGTGTTAAAAAAAATCACATAAACCTTTTTCTATTACATAACAATAAATTATAGAAGAAAATTACATATTAAATACAGGTCAAGTAAACAAGACTTGAATATGCATTTTTGCTTGCATATTAAGGTTCTTTTCTCAGTAGTATTAGTATATATGATTATTTGTAGTTTAGTTAAGTGTCGACTATATTAAAATAAATGTTTAGCGCAATAAAAAAAATTAGGCATGAAAGAGTCCAAGCCTCGATAAATCATTTTATTATGTATAATAGTCCAAAAATGAGGATACTATATATAATATAGTCAACCCACCAGATTAGGTAACCTGTTATCATAGTATACTCCTTACACCATCGATCGTTTTTAAAGGTCGTTTTGAAACCAAAATTACATGAAGTGATGAAGTTGTTTTTTTTTTTTTTTTTTATTATTGTGGGGCTATGTTTTTAGAGAAGTTAACATAAAAAATGAAAGGAAGATGGGGCCAACATGTTTTTTTTATTATATTAAATATACATATAGAGAGAGATAAATAAAAATATGATGATGATGTTTCATAGTTTTTTATTTTTATTTTTGAGTTTTTTTGTTAGGGAGGTTTTTGATGTTGTGAAATGATGAATGTTTTTATGACGTGATAGCTGACCAGACATGTTTGTTAGTGTTTTTATGTTCTTTTATTGTGGATGCTCTTATAAAATATAATACATAATAAGATGTATTTTTTATTTTAATAATATATATATATATATATATACATTTATATATATATATATATTGATATACTTATTAGATTTTATTTAATCTACATCACAATTAATTTATCACTCCTTATAGACTATGCTTAAATCATTAAACTCTGAGGAAACCTTACTACATAAAATCCAAATAGCTTTGCTATTGGACTTAATCCCCACCTTTATAATGTATTGAATTTGAAATTACATGACATGTTTGCAATTTAAACAGCCTTATCCTACCCTAGCGGTATAGGAAAGGGATACGGGGAATATATGTAGCTTGTAATACATAACCAATATTAAGGAGAAGATCATGAGAGCTATAAATCGTACTTATATTTAGTGTTTTTATAGATGTAATATTTTAATGCGGAAAAACATATAAATAACCTGAGTTTACTTATGGAGAGAAAAGAAAATAAAATTTAAATAACCCATCCAAAAAAGTTTTTTTTCCTTTACCTTTTCTTTTTCTTCTTCTTTTTTTTTTCTTTATTTTCTTTTCTCTTCATTTCTTTTTAATTTAAAATGATTAATTTTAGCATTTATTTTTCTTCCACTTCCTTTTTTTCCTACTTAAGTGATTTCGGGAACACAACTTTTTTTTCTTTGCTTAAGTGAACTCGGGAACACAACTTTTTTTATTTTCCTTCTTTTTCCTTCCATTAAAAAAAAGCTTGTGAACACAACCATTTTATTTTCTTTCCTTCCAATGCCCTTTTTTTCATTCCTTAAATAAACTCGAGAACATAACGTAAACCAAAAGATATAACTAAATTATGAGTGTGTTACAATTCCTAGTTTGAAATTAGTTTTTTTATTGAACGGGCATTTAGGTCATAAGCCTAAAAAACTCATTTTATAGAACATTAGGTTAAAACCCCATGTATTACATGAGTAGAAAAATTTAACATGTTAAGATCATTAAGTTTTATTAATATTTTTTATGTTACATGTCATTAGTATTAATGAAATAATAAATAATAAAATTTAAAAATGATAAATAATAAATAATAAAATAAAAACTTATATTATTGTATTTTAAGATAAGGTACAACAAAAATGTTGTAATTTAGTTAGTTTTAATAATTTATTAAAATAAGAAGATTTATAGTTTGAATATTTAAATATTTAGTTTACTTATTTAAAATCAGTTTCATTTAACATGAGAGAGATGCGAGAAACAATAGTGAATGTTCATGAAAAGTTATCACATGTCTCTCCAAAAGCTCCTTTTGTTAAATTAAAATAACTATAACTTTATATATCTTATTTATAATTATAATATTTAACATAACATCATCTTTCTTAACATTAAATATAGATATACACGAAAACATAGATAAAAAGGTAAACACATCACAAGACACATGTACAATATTTAACGGAAAATTACATTGTTGCGACATGCTTAATATTTCACCACTTTGTCTTCGTTCAATCTAAATCACCGCTAGTGAAGCAATTCGAAACAAGACTCAAAAACCTCAAACCTAAATTCACCAGTCCCCACGGCCCACATTACGTGGATGAAGGCTTGCAGGCCCAATGGGCCCAATTTGTTCTCTCTTCTCCTCTCTTTCTTGCTTCAACGACACACACGACTCAACTCACTGAATGGTGGATTTTGCTTCATAAGATCCACTTTGCCACCTAAAGTATAAATTTACTACTTTTGATCTCTAATTTTATATTAGTGGATTAGTCCGTGCGAATCGGTAGGTGTTATTATAGCTCTTTTTAAGAGCGCAGTCTAACCTGACTTGTCTTAAACGCTGATTATATATAAAATGTAGATATAATTAAACACGTCAAAGTTATAATAAAAAAAAACATATTAAGCTAATATGATATCAAAATGTGTTATGGTATTTTATATTAAAATAACACACAATATAGTATAATATAAGATGTTTGATAAGTCCCAATTTAAAACAACCTATAATTGAACTAGATGCATAAAAACTAGTAGCTTGGAGGTTAATCACCTTTTAGTTTATGCAGATGATAAATACCAAGCTTCAGTCATAATTTCATCTTCCAAGTTCTGGATCTCCTTATACCCCCAAACTTCTTGTATGTGTTTATTTAGAGCATTCACATTAAAAGTATTTACTTTCATCTTGATCTACGTCTAGTATAAATATTTCTTGTATTTTACATTTATAATTAAATTTTCATCTTTATTTTTATCTCTAAACTTTAAAGTATTTTGAATAGTGATTCTTTAAACATAAGAATCTAATATTCATCGATCTTTGAATTTTCCGTGAGTGTTTAAAAAATAAACAATAATAAAATAAATAATTGTGAGTAAGATAGAACTACAAATGGAGAATGAGATGTTATTATAAATACTCCTACATGGGGTGGAGGATTGAGGAGACCGTACGGGGATGTTCAAGCTCCGTCACTGCTCCTACAACTAGCTCTTAATAAAGAAGAAATGTCAATGGGTTATAAATTTAACAACTTGGCAATTTGGGTCATTCAAAGTTATTTATAATATACTAATTTTCAACTTCTTTATGCATTAGGTGTTGTATCTTATGCATAGAGTGTTTTATAAAAAAAATATTTTTTACTTTGAACTCCAAGCTTTTTTTATCTTTACAATGTAACATCAAAAAAATTTGAATTATTACTTTTGGCCCAAAACTTTTTATTTTTGGTATTTGACCTTACAACTTTTTTACTTTCAATTTTTTCCATTAACTTTTCATCTTTTGTAAATTTATGTTTTACGTTTCATTCTGAGTTTTTCAAGTTAACATGGTGCAACATGCATGTATGGTTCAACATTTTTACGTTTCGTTCTAAATTTTGTAACTTAACATGACGCAACGTGGATGTGTGGTTCAAGGTTTTTATGTCTATTTTCACCCGTTTGACAAGTTCATCGCAACACGCGGCTCCTAGATCGACTTAGTTAAATTTTTATATGTTTTACGTCTCAGTCTAATTTCTCTGCATTAATACACCGCAACTTCAGTGTTGGTGGTCGCTGCCAGTGGTGTGCCATTGGTGCTATTTGGCACGACTTTACGATCCCGCTGCAACGCGAGAGCTTAATTCTTGTTATTTTAGTATTACCATATTTTATCATCTAAAATAGTGAATTTCTGATATCCGGGAACCTCACAATCTTGTTTTAAGGTAGAAAAGGGTGTAAAATAAAAAAATAACTTTAGAAATAAAGTTGTAATATTTAATCTCTTGCCATATAGTTTGATAATTTATGACATTTTAGTCTTTGTATAATAAATTTACTCATGACAACACATCATAAAAGTGAATTAATTACTACTAAAAATAGAAATTAAGACAACACACTTAAATTAAACTTTTCTGCTAGCTATTATAAATGATCCCGGTCTCCCTTCCTAGTTAAACATGTGGTTCTTGTCTAGGTTTCAAAACCTTACACATGGCAACACATGTACAAAAAATTAGCCAACCCTTTTAATAAAATTATGGGTTATGTAAATCATGTAGTCTAATGATACTGATTAGGTTTTACCATCTCATGTTATGCGGTGAATATTGTCATGATTCTAGATATCACAACATGGATACCAAAACACGTCGTAAAACTCAAGACATCAAGAAAGGTAGAAAACATGCTGTAACGGTCGCCATTTCGTCGTAAAACCCTAATGTTTACTCCGTCATAAAGTTGACATAATCATATGTTTAAGCGAAAGAAAAAAAATCAAGATACAAAACAAAATTTATGTGTTCAAAGTTCAAACTCTAATAATTAAACTCATAATCTAATTCACACATTTACAAAATCATGTATTTTAGTAAAAGCAAAAACAGATTATAGAAAATATAATACCGCAAATTAAAAAAATAAAAGTAAGAAAAAAACAAATGATTTTGATAGATTACAAAGAAAAAAATAAAACAAAATGCATGTATTTTATAATTTGTGTTTAGTGGTCAAAATAAATTTACTTAAATTGTTATGTTAAACATTAGAAAAACATAAAAGCACACTATTTATAATTTTGTCATTTACGTATGGAGTAATTCGTGAAATGATGTTTATTTCGAACGTTTGAGTTCTTGAGAGTTTAAGTCATATCATAAAAAATGTTTAAGTCATATCATAAAAAATGATATTGATTCAAGAGCAAGTCACTCGACATCAGTGTCGGCCTTGAGGAGGGGCCGAATGGACTTCAGTTCAGGGCTCACTTACTCGATATAGATTCAAGAGTAAGTCATTCGATATCAGTGTCAATTAAATACTATAATTTTATTATGTTTATTGTTAAAATGTTTATTTTCGTTTAAAAAATAGTTCATATCATTTAATTTGTTTGGCCGAAGGCTTTTTTTGGACTCGTCCAAGACACAAAATTACCAAAATCAACCTTGGAGGATATGTGAGTTCGTCATTCATAAAAAATTTTAAACTTTTAATTAAACTAAAATTAGTATTAAATTTTAGTGTGATTTCTCCCGAACAATCCCGACACTACCCCTTTCAGAAGTCTCTAGAACCATTTAACATTTACCCTCACCCATCTATAAAAGCTTCTCAACCTCCATTTTCCTCAAGCATTCATCTATTCACTATCATTTGCGAAAATTCATTCGTTGATTTTGTCTCCAATAATCACACATTCATTTGATTTTCATCAACCACAATGGAGGATGATTTCGATTTTCCAACAGCCGGAGCGATGAACGACGAAATGGTGGATGATGTGCCCTATGAAGCTCCGAAGACGTGGAAGGTTGGAGAGGAGAAGGAGATCGGTAAGCAAGGTTTGAAGAAGAAGGTTTTAAAGGAAGGTGAAGGTTGGGAGACTCCTGACAATGGCGATGAGGTCGAAGGTATTGTTGTGGATTGATGATTGTTTGTGATGTGTGTGGTGTGTTGTTGTGATGAGAATTGTAGTTGTTGATTGTTTTGGTTTTGATTTGGTTTTTGGTAGTGCATTATACTGGAACGTTGCTTGATGGGACTAAGTTCGACTCGAGTCGCGATAGGGGGACTCCGTTCAAGTTCACTCTTGGCCAAGGTGAGAATCCTTTTTACAGATTTCATTTGCATATATCGTCGTATGTAATTGGATTGATTGTGACATTGTTTATACAATTTGTTCTGCAAATTGCAATGTGCATTGTCGATCACCTCGATCGTTCCTAATTACATAGAATAGCTGTCTAATGGTCATGGATATTTATGTTTTTTAATATCAAAAAATTGCATGATGTTGATTACGTGAAATGGTAGGGATATGAGGATATCATTCATATGATGATTATGTTCTCCTCTTAGTTTCAAATCATTGAATTCATTGTGATATTGTATATTGTATGAGTGTGGAATATACATTGTGGATCAAAGTGATTGATTCTCATTACCTAGAATAACTGTAAGATGGTAATGGATATTTAGTAGTGCTTTCTAATCCAAAAATTTGCATGATGTTGATTTCTTGAGATGATAGGGATCATTCATATGATGATTATGATCTACCTTGTCTAAGTTGTTTTGTTAGAGGCTTCGAATATGGATTGCAACTTGCTGATTATGAATTGCCTCTATAAAAAATTGAACCTGGAGAGTGTCTATGAGCTGTACAATTGGATCTGTTAACTTTTGATCATGTGTACTGTTAACTGTTTGATTTCTAGTCTCATCTATATAGGACAATAACTTCGTATACTTGTAATGTACGATCACATAACTTGTTCTGCTACCATCAAGAATCCAGTATAATTTTGGTGATTTGGATGAGAGTGTATTGTTAAAACAAAGTTTTTCTGTATTGATAGGCCAAGTAATCAAGGGATGGGATCAAGGAATCAAAACAATGAAGAAGGGTGAGAATGCCCTCTTCACCATTCCTGCAGAGCTCGCGTATGGCGAGTCTGGTTCACCTCCAACTATTCCTCCAAATGCAACTCTTCAGTTTGATGTGCAACTGCTTTCTTGGCTTAGTGTTAAGGACATTTGCAAAGATGGTGGTATATTTAAAAAGATTGTAAACAAAGGAGAGAAGTGGGAAAACCCTAAGGACCTTGATGAAATTTTAGGTATTCCTATTGTTAACATTCATTTCTTAATCATCTAGCTTTATATTCATATGGGCTTTGTGTTTAGCGTGTGCATAATTCTTTTGCAGTGAATTATGAGGTTCGACTCGAGGATGGAACCGTGGTTGCGAAATCAGATGGGGTGGAGTTCACTGTTCAAGATGGTAATTAACTTTGCTAATAGACTGTTTTATCTTGCAGTGTCTTTTGCTTTGGTACTTATATGGTAATGTCATTTTAGGCCATTTTTGCCCTGCACTGTCAAAGGCTGTGAAGACAATGAAGAAAGGAGAAAAAGTTATCCTTACTGTTAAACCTCAATGTAAGTGAACAATCTTGTAATTTCCGAAACAGGGTTTATTTGTGGCTTGTTGGTCATTACTTAAAGTGGCTTTTCTGGTTGCAGATGGATTTGGTGAGAAGGGGAAACAAGCTTCGGGTAACGAAGCTGGCGTTCCACCAAATGCTACACTACAGATCACCTTAGAGCTTGTTTCGTGGAAGAGTGTTTCAGATGTTATGAAGGATGGAAAGGTTATGAAGAAAATTTTGAAAGAAGGAGAAGGATACGAACGCCCTAATGAAGGAGCTGTTGTGCAGGGTATGTATTCCTTATGTTATGAATGGGTTCAATTCGAATACACATTGGAATAAACCGATGTCTGATAAAGTGCTTTGTAAAAATGGACAGTGAAAATGATTGGTAAGCTGCAAGATGGCACCATATTCACCAAGAAAGGTTATGATGGGGCTGAGCCTTTCGAGTTCAAGACAGATGAAGGTATACAAATCATCATGTTCTTAGTAATGGGGTCTCATGATTGAATTCGGTTGTACTCACTACCAATGTTTGGATTGTTGCACAGAGCAAGTAGTCGATGGGCTCGATAAAACTGTGATGACAATGAAGAAAGGGGAAGAAGCTGTTCTGACAATTGCACCAGAATATGCTTTTGGTTCTACAGAATCTAAGCAGGAGTTGGCAGTAGTCCCTCCTAACTCCACTGTGATCTATGAAATTGAACTCATATCTTTCGTTAAGGTAAGCAGAGTTATCCGATGTGGTTATTTGATGATAAATTATTAATAACAAAATGAACAACATGAAGTTATACATGACTTAACATTATCAACTTGCAGGAGAAAGAGTCATGGGATATGAACACACAGGAGAAGATTGAGGCAGCTGGCAAAAAGAAGGAAGAAGGGAACTCCTTGTTTAAGGCTGGAAATTACTTGAAAGCTTCAAAGCGATATGAGAAGGTAATGTTGAGTGAGTTCTAAATAATGTATGGCAAACCTATTTGTAACAAGAGCTTATTGTTAAACTGAAGCTGGTTAATGTTCTCAGGCTGCTAAATACATTGAATACGATACTAGCTTTGGTGAAGAGGAAAAGAAGCAAGCTAAGGCGTTGAAGGTGTCCTGCAACCTCAACAACGCGGCATGTAAATTGAAATTGAAGGATTACAAACAAGCTGAGAAGCTCTGCACCAAGGTTTGGGCATAATCTTAATGTTAATTTATCGAATTACTATCGATCCATGGTATGTTATGTGTAGCTGTAGGGATGCCATAGAAGGATGCTAATGTAGAGGGTTTATTGCTTGCAGGTATTGGAAGCTGAAAGCAAGAATGTAAAGGCCCTATACAGGAGGGCTCAAGCTTACATTCATCTTGCTGATCTGGATCTTGCTGAACTCGACATTAAAAAAGCACTCGAAATCGACCCTGATAACAGGTAGATTAGTTTTTCTGCTAATAACTCTTCTTTTAACCATTGTTAGTTTATTGTGCAACTTATTGACGTGTTGATGGTAATCAGGGATGTGAAGCTGGAGTATAAATTGCTGAAGGAGAAGATGAAGGAATACAACAAGAAGGATGCTAAGTTCTACGGAAATATGTTTGCTAAGCTTTCTGCACTTGATTCTAAAGTATGTACCATTCCTCCTGCATCGTTGTTTATTTGATGCCTTCCTTTTGTGGCCTTACTAACACTTAATGTTTGTGATTGTTTTGTGCAGAAGACGGCTCCAAGGGAGACGGAACCAATGGCCATTGACAGCAAGGCATAATGAACACTTGATCATGATCGGGATGTCGAATAAGTGTCCTTAGTTTGTGCTTGTGTTCGTTATATGAAGTATGTTGTTTGGAGGTCTAGGTTCTCTTTTATCAGCTCCACATTAGTTGTGAATAATGATGAGATAGTGGATTGGAATTTAGAATTTCATAATGTTACAACACAGTTTCTGACGCTTGTACCTTCACCTTTCTACTCTTTAACAAAATGATACCAAGTTTATAGATATATACACCAGACTTTTACTTTCACCTTTCTACGCTTCACGTTTGTCTTTTGATCTTATGGGAGAATTTCAAGGTTTTGGTTGACTCATGTGTGTAACTGTTACCTCACGGGTCACAAAAGCAAAAACAAAAATTGCAAAACATATGGGTTGGATCATTTCATGACCTCAATACGGAATGAATTTATATAATATAACGAAAATGCTGGTGGGTGAAAATCATGGCTTTAAGCTATGGGATCAATACTGCAAAACATCAGCCTCAAGATGAACAAAGGCCTACTGTACTTTCAAATTTTAAGTTCCATCGATAGTAGAAAAGTTTCACATGCGTTAACCAACTTAACCACTAAATCACAAGAAAGTTAATTGTGCCAAAATGAGTTGACCCGCACCATGGTGATTCACTTGTAGGAGTGTGTTCTGGTTGTATTGCCATGCCTTTCAAAGCATGGGCATAAGTTATCGTCGTATTTGCATACCTTTCAAAGCCAACTATATATCTATAAGAGACCAAGCATTTGCTCAGCGGCACCATTAACAAAGAGAAGCAAAACATGGTTGAACGACCACACAGGAGGACGCGAGAGCACTAATACCAACGTTAGGAACCTAATTGCAGAAAAGGAAGAAGGAAAGCTGAAAATGTGTATGAAACGAGTTTCACCTTATTATTATATCTTTAAGAGCACCCATAGTAGTCGCTATTGGGGTGTTTTCGAGTAGGAGGGCATGATTGTCTTGTGATTGAAGGGAAAAGAGGGTGCGTTTTTTAGGTGTGAGAGGGTGCTTTCGTGGAACCGGTTTTGAAGCCTCCTATTGTTAGGAGTCCATCTTTATTTCCATGCAACCTCTTCCAACACTTTCACTTGTACTTTTAACAACACAACATTAGTCCATTATTAATTCCATAACAAAAAACCACAGCCCTAGAAATAAAAAGAAAATACATAAAAGTTTGGAACATTAAGCAGAGATATAGTGTAACATTTATAATCAATCCTGTCTGTTATACAATTATTGCCAATACACACAAATAAAGAATGTCCACCTTTCTGCTCTCCCTAACAAAACAAGTTCATATTTTACATCATACTCTACACTCAAAAACACCTATCTACTTACAGAAGACGACCCGTGTTTCTTAAACAGACTAACCTGCGATCTTCAAAGTAGTAACTAACTACTTCTACTTCGTGAACATTTATGTCTCTTAACTAACTTGCTCACCGATTAGGTCCAGACCCACGACTAGAAACGTTATCCCTTGAAACATTAAGAAGTAAAAGTGGATACCTTGAGCAGATAACAAGCTTCTTAAAGAAGCTGTCAACAAAATGAATGCGAGAGCGAGTTCCTTCCTATACAGACGGTTTTTCTTTATCGTTCTGAGTTCTGAAAGACCCGATTCTGAAGAGGATCTATGAATAGTGTTTGCATCTTCTGATTCAGCAAGTGTTACAAGGTCTGATTCAGAAGCCCGACCCAGTTTCTTGGTTACTACCCATTCGTAAGAACTGCCCAACTTAAATAGCCCGGATATCATCGCGTTAAATTTGGTAACAGACATTGTGTTTTCAAATAGAAGGTATGGGACTATGAATGGGAATGAGCGAGGCGCGGGTAGAATGTTTAAAACAGATATGATTCCTGGGATGTAACAGACTACCCATGCTGGTAACTGGGCTTCGGGTAAGAACATGGTTAATGGAAGAATGATGCAGAAAAGAGTAAACGAGTAGAATGGAAGGATGAGTTTTCTTAGGAGAAAGAACAGGAAGATTAGATTAGCTTTCTTCATGAAACCTATCTGCAGTAATTAGCAAAAAGAATAAGATATGGTTTGTCAGATATGATAATGGTATGATATTGAAAGAAATTTTCTGACCTTTGAGCGAATAATGTCTATAAAGCACAATCGGAAGAGCTGCATCGGACCAGAATGCCACCTGTACTGTTGTTTCTTATACGCTGCATACGACTCCGGGAGCTCACACATACACTGAAAGAAAAAAGATAAATTCAAAAAATGCGAGATTTATATTACTCTCAGATGTAGTATTAAGATTTGTAGAGACCTTGACATCATTTAAGTATATAAACTTCCAGCCGCAAAGATGAGCACGAACAGCAATATCCATGTCTTCAACGGTTGTTCTTTCTAACCAGCCACCACAATCCTCTAGGGCTTTAATCCTCCACACACCAGCAGTTCCATTAAAACCGAAGAAATTGATGAAAACTCCGTTCACTTGCTGTTCAACCTCAAAGTGAAATGTTAAGTTTATGTTCTGCAACCTTGTAAGTAGATTTTCATCTTTGTTTACAAAAGACCACCTTGTTTGGACCAATGCCAACTCGTCGTTCCCCTTCAACAGCGAAGAAAATAGCCATATAATCAGCATTACACCAAATTAACAAATCAACTAGCACTGATAAATTCTTATACCAGAAAATAGCATTAGAAATTTAAGGTGGAAATTTCAGACCTAATTTACATGGTCATTGTGGTTTGTGTTATCTCAAGTCACGCGTCAAATCAGAAAATTAGTTTAAAGCATCAAACAAATTGAAAAAAACCCAAAGTTCCTTTTAACAACCTCCTAAACCATTTATTCAGTGAATAATTTACTTGCTGTAATACAAAATGACGTATTTTGACCCATTGCCAACCCGGACGTGTTGTCACCTCTATTGGATACAAAAAGATGCTTACTTTTATATACAATTGTATATGTGTACTTCCAATAGTGTGATTATTGCATGTACAAACATTTGTGACCATAAAAGTTAAAGAATGTATTTTAGTCGGAGCAGAAGTTACCTTAAAATGAGGGATGGTTTTCTTAAGGAAATCCGGCGCTGGTTGAAAGTCTGCATCAAAAATTGCGACAAACTCGTAATCTTTTACATAATCACAACTCATAGCTGATTTTAGATTCCCTGCCTTGTAGCCTGTGCGAAGAAGTCGATGTCTATAAACTATATGCACGCCTCTATGTTGCCACCTGTTTACCTCTGCCTTGATTAGAGCCTGAACAGTTGTATCATCTGAATCATCAAGAACCTGTACAAGCATCCTTTCTCGAGGCCAGTCTTGGATGCACACTGCTGAAATAGATTGCTGATAGACCTAGAGGCAACCAAAATGATTTGTTAATTTATTACATATTATACTAGGAATACATACATTGTAAGCTGTAAGTTGTAAGTTGTAACAACTAAAAAGGTATTAAGTTATGAAAATGATAACTTCAAATAAAGACAACTGAATCTGGTCTTTCCAAAAGCTACCTTCTTAGTCACCAATTCATCATATTAGAAGACCAAAACATCATTGTCTATAATATTTAATCAAGAATATGCCTAGTGGTGTCAAATCTAAAGTAGCCCAAAGTAGTTTTCTGCAGGTTACTTCACACATTTAGTGGCAAACATTATCATTTTCTTAAGGTGAAAAAGATGCTAGTTACTTCTCAAAATGGCAAAACACAAAAGGCCACAAACAGTTCATTTATGCACAGGCAAAGTTATTAACATCAAGTTCCAAATATAACTCAAAATAATTCAAACATACTATTGAATTATGCTAAATACCACAATAAAAAGTAGAATCATACAAAAGTGAAGAACAACAGTCTACTAATCATAATCTAACACTTTAAAAGATGAAATTAGTTGAAAATCTAGAGTGCATTGAGATTAGAAACCTACATCGTCTTACCTCCCTCTCGTTGCACATTGGAATCTGCACCAACACCATCGGATAATCTTCCAGATTTGAGCTCGATGAATACTCAAATGCAGCAATCGGCTTAATCCTCCTGAACTTGATCCAAAAACATCCGATCACCAACAGCAATCGATCCACCGATTGCACCAAAAACAACAGAATACAAACACTCGTCAATCTCTGCAACGGCGGTGCCAAATAGTTCACCCTAATCTGAATCCAATGCGCATAAACATACTCCACCACATCCACCGCTCGCACCACCGTCGGAGGACTGAAATACCACCCCTTACAGTACGCAACGAGCTCAAACACAAGCAACAAAACCACAACCACCAAAAACACCTTAATCAATCGGTAAAACCGCGTTTCAACTCGATACGAATCGGATTTGATCCGTCGATTCGCAGTTCTAACTACCGAAACGAATCCGTTGATAACACAAGCTAACAAACTAGCGATCTGAACCAATTTCAACAGCCACACGTGTTTGATCTGTCGAGCAGAACGTGTTCGCTCTCTATCAACCGTTTGTTCGTGATTTCCGCCATGATTATCGACTTCAACCGCTAGAAAATTGGGCGTTTCAGGTTTATCGTTGAATAATACGTCAGAATTGTGTTTTTCCCTCTGTTTGTTCCACCATTGCTGAAATTCATAGTGCTGTTGTCGAGACATAAATCGATCGATGAACAATGCAGGTGTAAAAACGGTTTGATATTGTTTAACAGTACGCCATTGTTGATTCAGTGAAGAAGATGATGCTTAATATAGTTAGTGAGTGATTCGGTAGCAGATTTACCGGAGGTTTTGCTGTCGCGTCAAGCGACAGTACAGTCACGCGCTGCCGACGGTGCACGCGCTGCCGCTGGGAATAGGTGGTGTTTGGTTTGGCGCGTGGGGGTGATGCTGCGCGTGGGGATGGTGGGTGATCTGTGCGGTGGTTCGTGGTCTAGCAGGCAGCTGGCTAAAATTAATTGTCGGTGTTGTTTCTATTTTCTTTTTTAATAAATAAACATTAGGGACCCTCGTTGCTCTCATTTTTTATCATTAATTTTAGCTATCTTATTCTTTTATGGGTTAGTAACATTGAATAAAAAGGGTTTAATATAGTCGTAACGTAGGTAGTTGGTGCATCGAACTATTTAGTTGACTGGTAGCTTCATTATTTTTTATAGGAGGTGGTAAGTTTAAATCCTATCGGCAGCAACATGCTATTGGTGGGTCGGGTTTTACTGTAACGTGCTGTCTGCGATCATAGGCGTATGAGGTTGCCTTTTCTTAGTGGGTTACTTTGGGTAGCTGGACTTGATTAGTTGGTCATTCAAAGAAAAAATAGCTGGTGTCATTGTATATATTTAGTCGGTGTGTAATTATGTTTGTGTGAATATAATGCTTAAATAAAAAGGAGATGGGTGTCGTTCGAAAAAAAAAAGTTGTAATGTTGGGATGACTTTAATTAAAGAAAATGTTGGGTTAAAGGGATGCCCGCAAGAGTTATGGGGTTGCTAGTGACACTTATAAAACACTTAATGTCTATACGACTAGCGTGTTAGTTCACTGTTGGTTTGCTGATATCGAATGTCCTGTGCGAAAGAAAGAATAAGCACTCTTATAACTAATACATATAATCAAAAGTTATTAGTTATGTGGTAAACTGGTAATTATTAAATCAATGAACAAAACAAAATATGATTTTGTGATTGGAATTTTTAGATGCTACCCTATTGTAACTAAGTTGTAGTAGTGAAATCCCCTTGGTGCAGTGGGAATTTAGTTAACTTTGTGAGTTTTGACATGACATATTTTTCAGTAAAATTCATATCAAAACCTAAAAAAAGAAATACAAGCTCGATGAAGCGGGAATCTAGTAAATATGAATTACTTTGAGTTATTTACATTTTCACATAGCTTTTGTTTAATACGTGTTGGGTCAAATATAATACATTTCAGTTACTCTGTGTTTCAACGAAAATTTAGTTTAGATACGAGCTGGACTAATTGGAAAAGTCAGGTTAAATATAATACGTTTTCATTCAACGGTATAAAACCGAGAACTCTACGTTTTGACATAAATTTAGTTTGAAACAAATCAATTCAATTACAGTCTATACTTTATCACGTTGTGTACGCCGCCGCCGCAACGCGCGGCAGGTAAAATACTAGTTAATCTTATTCATTGATTTTTGCGGGGCCTTTATTAGTTTGGGCCATAAGACTTGTTTATCCAGTTGGGCCATGGGTTCACTGGGAATTGTCTGTTGAATTCACAATCTTGAGCTTTAAATTAAATTATAATATAATATAATATATGTAAATCAACAATTCAACATAACCAATCTTGGATTCTCGGGCCCCACTTGATTTTGGGCCCTCTGCAGACTGCAAGCATACAAGACTACAAGTTGAACATGCTAAGGGCCGGCCCACGTATAGGGTTAAGGCTTTTTTTTTTTTTTATATTGTTGAGTTTATAAAAATATTCGAACGTATGTCAAGGTATGTAACGTTATGTAAACATAAGTTTTACTTATATCAAGTAATCTTATGTCGTGTCATATAATTGACACACATAACAAGAAACCTTATTGTCACACCCCGACCGACGGCGGAATCATCGGGGCGGACGAATGGGAGACGATTGTTCATAGCACATGGAACTAATTAAGTTGAAATAATATTAAATGTCATTATTCATTAAACATTACAAGACAAAATAAGTAATTCAAAACAATCAAATACAACCGAATAACATAAGTCTTTCAATTAATCTAGGTCCAAGTCCTATACGAGCATAAGAAGATCTTCAAGCATCAAACCTGAAACATGATGAAAATAAAAGGTCAACTAAAAAGTTGGTGAGTTTCCAAGGTTTTCATACATAATATAACAAGGTTATAAGTAGCAATTCATGTCATAGGTTATAAGTTAGTAAGGTTATAGAACACATATCGTTACAATCAAACCTCGACTTGATTACAAGTATATAAGATTGGCTAAGTGTATTTGGTTCCCATGATGAACAAGCATACGTCATCAGGAGTCGGCAATACATCGACTTTAGCACCAAATAGGCTTGTCAGGCCCAAAGATCTAAGACGTCGCCATGCTAGCAATAGTTAATGATTGTAAACAAAATATGTATCTCATATAAGACTTACAATAACACATATAACCATGACAAAATATAAAGATGAATTGCAAGTGCTTTACAAGTCTCAAACGTTTATAAGTGTATGATGTATAAGTATCATGTTTCACCCCAAAATAGTATGAAATAAAGTAAAAAGGGGACAAGAAAACTCACTTGATATAAATAAGATGATGATAAGAAAAATAAACGAGGCTCCAATGATTTCTTCATGATTCAACCTAAGATTTGGTGTCTTAGGATTAGAATAAATATAAGATTAACGACTGAATACGAATTAGGGTTTCGATTGAAAATTGGGGGTTTTAATAATTATATTTTATAAAAATATAATAATACAATCGTTTATGTTTTGATTTAAATAATATATATATATATATATATATATATATATATATATATATATATATATATATAATATTTAAGACTAAGAATGATAATGAAAGATTCATTGATTGAATTTATTAATTTAATAAAGAGTAAATGCAATGTGTGAAAGAAATAATTAATTTAATAATTAATTATTTAAAATTTGATAAAGATAATTGAATACCTTTTTAAATGACTTGTAGGATAATTTATAATTATTTAAATTATTTTATTAAGTTTTTAACCCTTTTAAATGATTTTTTTATAAAAGTATTACAATATTCAAGGCCTTAAAATAGGAATGAAGAATAATAGAAAATTATATTATTTTATTAGTTTCAAGAGTTTAAATAAAAGTTATAGACTAATTTATTAATATGATATAACATGGTTAAATGGTTAGATAATAATTAACTATTTAAATAATTATTTAAATAACTATTTGAATAATGAGTTATTTAACATGTGAACTCCTAATGTTTTGAAATAATTTAAATTTGGCCCATAATAGATCTTTAACATTTAAATTACATAAAAGAATTATTAATACTTTATAACTTTTCTTATTCTTTAAAAAGACTAAATTTAAAATCATAAATTTTTACTACCTTTAAAATTAATTTAATAATTTCTGGAAAATCTTAATTATCACAATAAGTTTTACTTTGATTAAATAACCTATTAGTATATATTCTTGAAGTTTAAAATGTATAAAAAAAATGACCAAAAATAAATAAATAAAATGAATGTTGGAGGCCGGGTTCAAACCCGTGACCTGTTGCATTCAAGGGTGAGTTCGTTACCGGTTGGGAAAAGGCCCAAATTTGTTAATAAATCCCATTAAAATGTTTAAAAGTATTAGTTGCAAAAATCCCCAAATTTACTCAAGAACCCTAGAATCAACTTAAGTCAAATTGAACATCAATTCGGATATGTTAACCAAATTAACATTAGGGCTTTGTTTCCCCATGTTAAACCGAGTACAATCATGTGCGAAACTTACGTTATTGAGTTCGAATTGATGAAGATGGTGACAAGGATAGCCGCGACCGAGATAAGTTGGTTCAAGGATCAAACATTGATGATAATTCAATTAACTTCGAGGTTAGCTTCGTGTTGTGTTCATGATGCAAAGCCCTTTGTCAATTTCAAAGATTGAAGCCCGGGTTATAGTGTTCGATTAGTTGCAGATTCACGGTGAGGAGGATGATCGAATTCGATGGTGGTGTGTGTTTCAGGTGTAATTGAGGTTTGCATACGATTCGAGATAGATAAACGATCGTTTGGGTTCATTTAATTGGATTATTAATGAGTTTTAGTGTTCAAACGGCTATGGATTTAAGGTTGTCGGTTACTTCGCTTCAATGGGTTCACAAACATGATTTAAATACGTTTAAAGCTCATAATAGTGTTCGAATCTCATACACGAAGCGATTGGAAACTGTTCTTGGGTGAAATTCCAAGGGGTTTTGGTGTTTTACCCCTTGCCGGAGTCGACCGGAGGGTGGCCGGGAAAATGGCCGGAAAAACGAGAAGGGAGGGTGGGCGGTTTGGGTCAAACGAAAATTTACACCTTGGTCCCTGGTGTTTTAAAATCTTATCATTTTATGTAAGAAGTCTGTTAATTAAGTTTCAAAAATGACATTTAAGCCCTTAACTATTAAAACCCTCATTTAATTATTTAATAACAAATAATTTATATAACTTATACAAATTATAATTTTAAATCAATCTTTTAAGTAACATCTTGTAATTTAGTTAGATGTTTTAATGGTTAACACTTATAATTAACATTTAAAATTTATAAATAGTAATTTTTTATGAAGTATAATTATTATTATAAATTGATGTAACGATAAACTATTTAAAATTTTGTTTTTTAGTAGCTCAATTCATAGTAATGATTATATAAAATATTTATGGCGTTTGATCATCTAAATAATAACATGCTTAGAATAATGGCTTTTACAATTTTGAGAAAGTCTGAAAATGATTTCGGGTTTAAAATTGAAAAAAAAATAGCAGATGTTGCACTTATGTTGGTGAAATAATTCGCACGCATATCCAATGCACTATTCCAAACCATGATGTCAGCATATCGAACATTCAACACCATAGCAAAACCTAGTTGTATTCAGTATAAAATAATCATTGCATTACATCACTAAACGCTTCAATACGAGGTCTAATCGATTTTTGGAATATTCATTTCCTAGAATTAAAAATAATTTGTATATAATATAAAGAGTTAATTACACAAGATTTAGTAGAAATCACAAGTTTGAGTATTAATTTTTTTAGTAAGATCCTGTGCCAAACATGTACGGGCATTATTGCCAAATCCTGAACAAGATTTGAGT
Organism: Flaveria ramosissima; assembly: GCA_025215565.1. NCBI lineage: Eukaryota > Viridiplantae > Streptophyta > Magnoliopsida > Asterales > Asteraceae > Flaveria > Flaveria ramosissima. The sequence continues at coordinate 8,236,773 of CM046039.1, forward strand.
TAATTACACAAATGATCCATGTTGTTTTCCGAAACCTTAAGAACGATATGTGTAATAAACTCAAATGTTATTTAGGTATCAACAATAATGCCCGGGTGTTCTATTAAAAGTTGCCCTCACGCTAGCTAGAAATGCGCATTGCTATATTCAAAAGTTAAAAAACCATTATGCTTCACAACAACTATGCTTTGAATGTGTCAAAACCTAACTAAAAGTAAACATGTTGTAATGGTATATTTAGAATATAAAAAAACATCAAATCATTGTATATAAAATGAAACATATATTGTATTTGACCCGACTTTATTTTAAATGAATTTTATACCAACACGTAGATAGAAATAAGCACCTCATAGTGCAATATTAGAAATTTATAAAATATTATATTTCAAAAGTTATATGAGAAAATAAAATATATTTAAAATTAATCAAAATGCAAATTAAAAAAGGTTGACAAAACCATGTAGCCAATATGCAAAATGAACAAAGTTTAGTGCCAATATGTAAGATGAACAAAATTCATTGTAGCATTTAGTTGTATTTTAATATATGGTATAATATAAATAGTAATTCATATATTGTATAATAAAACTTTTATTTCTATCATTTTATCTTTACACCATACATCACGAGTAATGTTGATTTGACATTAGAGACACAAGGGTAAAACTATAAAAAATAAATGTGTGTTATTACTTGTGGATCATTTTTACTATGCACGTATCACCTCTGTTTAATAATGATCTCATATGAAGGGTCACATGGGTAGATATGTAGCACCTTGGTGAATCACATAACATAGTGCATCAAGGGATGACACACTATGTGGTCACACGCATCATGGACCCATTAGAACTATATAGTTAAATTGCTTTCAACGAGAGCATTATCAAGATAGAAGACCTCTTGGGAAGTTTTTGTCTAGTCGCCAAGAACAAACAACAAACTAGTGGAACATAACAAACGACATTACACCATGACTATGGCATGGATGTTGCTCCATGTATCGTTTCAAGGTGACCAGGTAAGCCTCATTGAAGGCAGTGACTATCTAGAGAGGGTGTTTGTAACATCTTAGACGTAACAGACATTGGCTATGGACTAGATAAATGTGGAGTCATGTATAGTTCACAACCTTACATACATGAAGCACTTTGGGGCCGCAACCACAATGCTCTATGAATATCAAGTGTGTTTGACGGAGTTCAATAACAGGATAAGTGACCTCTAGGTCCTCACATAGTGAACAAGAACAAATCCAATATGCTAACATGGGAAAAAAAAAAGATAATATCATGGTTGTGGAGATGTTATAACTTACAAGATTAAATCAAACCATTAAACATGATTCTAAGTTCTAAAAAAAATACTAATTTGTGCTAAAATTTGAAACTACAACTTTAGAATCTTACCTACTATAAAGGGTTGAATAAAAAATTTGAAATTTGAAACAAACAATCCAAAATTCCAGAAATAGCCATGTTACTGTAACTAACATTTGTATTTGTATTTTAATAGAAGATATAATGGGGACATTTGGTTATAAATCAGGGCACAAGATGAACTGTTGTATAAGAATCTGTACTATTGGGAGTGGCCCAAAGTTACACAATCAAACAACCAACAAATTTTCATCCATGGAAGAAAACACTACAGAAACAATCCTCTTTCACAAATCTGACCACAAGAGACCAAAGTTGCGAAATAATAATTTGTATTCTTATTGTAAAAGTTAAAAGACCATAGTTCAGACTTCAGGCCTACATGTGTGTGCATTGAAGGAGTCTCAGGCAGATGGGCTAAATTAAAGAAATAGTTACATGAAACAGATCAAATGAGCGTATAAACGAAATGAAACTTGTTAACATATATAACGAGTTTGTAACATGGATTAAATTTTTGTGAAGTGTGGATTTTATAAAAAAGATGAGACCACATAATCAGTCTTTTTCTGAGGTAAAAATGTCAAACTTCTGAATCAATCAACAAGAAAGATGGTGTTCTACAAGATAAAAGCAAGTCTAAAATTAGTATGTACAGTAAAAATTAGCACTCAGTGTGTACAAGATTTAGCCTGGAAATCAGAAAGATTTATGCACTTCTGCAGCCACATGTCTAACTTGATCATTTAACTGAGCTCCTAGAGTCAGTCAGATTTTCGATCGACAAACTTGGAAGTGGTGCGATATATCTTCCGCGACTTGAGTTTCCTGCCGTAAATTATAAAAAATGATCCTATTTTTGTTAATAAAGCAGTTAATAATATGAAAAGTTTCTCCCTTTTTTTCATAGGATTGATCTGTTTATAACAAAATCACGCATTTTTCGTGTCAATTAAACAAGTAAAGATGGGGAAAGTAGTTACATAGAAGGACTAACATACTTGGGTGGTTTGGCAATTTGTTGAACGCCATTGCTTTCCAAGATGTTATTCCCAAGCTCTATGGAGATCAGATCATTTGCTGGTTCTCCTTTTGGCTTTGTAGAATCATCAAAAGTAAAATTTGAACTTTGACCCGAACCAAAACCTGCAATGAAGGTTCATTTTATGGCTCTCATTAGCATGATTTTTTTTGTTGTTGTTGTAGGGGATTCGGGGAGAGGGGGGTTAAAGATATTACTTTGCATGTTCTGCATAAAATGGTGAACAGAAGGTGTATACGACATAGCCTAGATAACATTAAACACCTGGTGTTTATATGCCAAACTTTTAGACAGAAACCATATACACATTTGTCTTATAAAAGCTGCAACAGTTTAGTATAAGTAGTTTATTAAAAACAGTTAACTTAGTCTGATGTCTAAGCACCATAAATTACGATGAGAAAAAGAGGCGATTAATGTTGACCAAAATGAATAATGGCAACTGGTAACTAGGTGATTATAGCTTGAAACTCTGAAAACAATGTGCTGCAAAAGTCTAGACACTTGATGTTTTTTTATGATGAATTTTACTATGATTAGACTAGGTTTGGAACTAGGGTTCAATTTCTTAATCATGCTATTAAGGTAACTAGATGGTTCATGATGTAAAAGTCTCAGCACCCTAAAAGTGAAAGTTAGTAGTAATTAGAGGTGGCAAGTTTAATCCATTTACTATTTTACTTACAAATGAGTTAATTTGGGTGAGTATTATCTCATCCAGGATAAGTAAAAGGGAACAGGTCAAATCTTTTGTATTGTAATATTTTGATTATTGTTGTTATAATACTGTTTCCTGTAATTACAACACATGGATTATTTACAGAAAAAATATAAAAAAGTGTAATAAATAAGTTTTGGTGGGTCAACCCAACAGGACCTGTTTAAACCCATACTTGTCACCTATGTTAGTAACTTAAAATTACCATTTTCACTAATAATCTATGCCATAGAAGAATATCACCCAAATAATGATCATATCACATGCATAAAATATCAAAATATCTGTGTGTTACCTTGAAAAATTATGATCACGAAAAAAAGAACTGTGATGAGCGTGGCAAAGATGCTAATATTCGATGATGTTGGTGGCGGTGAAGCTTTAAGAGCTCTTCTTCTCTTCAAAGATTTCAACCTTTCTACCCTAGCTCGTTTTTTCATGGTCTGTTCAGCAATCTCTTTAACTAACTGCAAGTCAGCTGTGTCTAGTGACGGTCCCTTGCGTGGTCTAGGTGGCTTTGGAGCCTTTTTTGAATTGGAAATCTTGCGTTTTTCTTTCAACGGAGTTTTTTCTAAAAGTTGTGTTTGTTGACCGTTTTTCCCAAATTTGATGTGTCTTAGTGATTCAATATCTTCATAACCATCATCACTTGACTTCAGCGAAGTTCTGTAAGAATTACTGCTGTATTCACCATCTTCAGATCCATCAAAGGAATCAAAACTAAAAGTTTTACCTACAGATCGAACCACAGTTCTTGCTCGTTTGTTAGCTGTCACTGTCTCGTTTGTTCCGTCCTCTTCATATTCACTTTCACTACTCACTATGTTAACAATGGTGTCAGTGTTTCTTTGCGGTTTATTATTGTCCATTTGATGCAATCAAGAAGTCTAATATTCTTCAAAAGATCTTTGATATAAACTTGTAACTTTTGCAAGTATAATCACCACAAAACCTCATCTTTCAGCCAAAAGAATCTAAATCCTGTGTGTAAGAATATTGTTCAGACTCCCGTATCAAAAATATTTCGAGATATTTATTGGTGGATCATGTCTTTATTTTCCTCATATCAAGTAAACAAGACCCACTTATTATGGAGGTGTTTGGATAAGCCTATTTTTTGGCTTATTGAAATTTTTAAAACCAATAAAAGCTTGTTTTCAACAGCTTATGAACTTATTAACATAAGCTTATTGATTTAAATGAGCCAAAAACTAAGTTGATGCGCTCATCAGCTATTAAAAGTAAGCTTATCGGTTTTCAAATTTTAATAAGCACTATAAATAAGCATTACCCTAACACCCTCTATATCTCCAAATATTTCAAAACATATAAATTCAATGGTGAAAACAGATTGCTTTAATCAAAGAACTAGCTATCCTCCTATGAAACATTCCACATACAGAACAATGAGATTAGACTATTTGAGTGAAACATATGCTAACCTAAATACCTAATTACAATATGGAAACAAGATGATACACCACAAACAAACATACAATTCATTAACAATAACAAAGACCTTATATGCATCCTGAGAAAATTTCATTTATGAGTGATCTTCCAAAAACCTAATGTTCATAAATTTGGCATCCTATGAAAATTTGAGCAGTTTGGAAGCAATTACCTACAAACTTATCATCATATGTGCACATATTACATCATACTACACAATTTTGAAACCCACAATATCAATGACTATACCTTACATCATTGGTAGGGTTTCGTTCTGGATAATCAGACAAATCAATGAAAATTTTTCAGATATATCAATTAATCGGAACAAAATATCCCCACATATTACATCCTAATCATCAGACTATGATTGATTGTAGCATCAGGCCCATGGTTTCAACTCACCCAAAATTAATAATAATTTCAACGTAGCACACCGATTGGATATTCTAACCACCGCTTCAAACATAACAATATCATACACACACACACACAAAACCACCATTATCCGTTAAACCTACATCACAAAACGACGTGAGCCACACGGCGGAGGAATCCACCGCCGACCGTCGCCACACCGCCACCGGCGGCGGCGTTCATCCGATCTTCAAAATCGCACAACAACACGAACAATAAACCGAAGGATTAAGGGCAAACAGTGTGTTACCTCCGCCGTAGCGCCACCAACAGCCACCGATCGTCGTCAATCGAACACCATCGAATGCTTGAGGAATTTGATTGTGGTTTCAAATTAACACATCTGTGGGAACATTTAAGAAGAACAGATTGACAACAGATGGAAATTGGGGGTTGATTATTATTGATGGATTCAAAATTTGAAGAGCATTTTACGAAATTCTATGAACACAATAGCAGAGGGATGTCTGTTCTTCCCTTTCCCAATCTTCGTACATTTCTACCGTTGGGTGTATATTTTACTCCAATTAAAATGACGTTTTGGTTTTTTATTGTATTTTGTTATCCACTATTATTCTGTGTAATATTTGTTACACTAGATTAAAAACATATGTATTATAAGTGTTAAATAAAAGTATTAAATTAATATTTATTAATTTTTAAAAAATAAAAAATTTATTTTAAAATAAAATATGATTGAAATTTTTAATAAAAAATACTTTAGGTAATCAAACAATAACAACATTTTTTGAACCTGTGTTTTACAGTTTTTAAAATTATTTTTTAGACATTCTAACTTTAAAAAAAAACTTTTTATAACAATGTCATTTATTTAAAAGTTATTTGTATTAAAATTTTATATTTCATAAATTTTTATTTCTAAAAATATTATGCTTTTAATTACAAAAATATCAGTTCATAGTTTGGAAAGTATAATAATTATTAACATTTGATATTTCATTAAATGATTGATTTTTATTCTAGTAACGACACGTGTTCAAATCATAAATGACGCCTATGTGAATAGTGTAGAAAAATAACATCTAGGTTGTATATGTTTTGATTTATGTATAGATTGTCATTGGTTTGTTTAGTTTGTTTGTTTTGTGTTTTTGATTAATTGGATTATTTTAATTGGATACATTGAAATGCCAAGAGGTTTGAATGTTATCCTTTTCAAAATCTATATTATAAAATTTATCCTTTTCAAAATTATTGTTTATATAGTCATAAATGCGATGGATTGTCTTGGAATAGATAGTGAATTTAATTATCATATGGGAATTGAGATATATGATTTATATAAGAGGGTAAACAAGATTATTGCGCTCGTTAAGAGTTAGATTCAAATAAGGCTTAAATGAGTATGGAACCAAGAACTTATTTAATAAAGAAGCTCAAAGTCGGGATGCACATGTTGAGCTTGGCTAAGTTCACGAGCACATGCAAAAAAAGGGAAAAAGGGAAAACTTAATCACATCTGTAACCAAAAGCCAAAATGAATACTATCTGTAAATTCGGTTTGGTTTATAACCATACTCGTTTTCAGTTTGGTTATTAACCATATCAAATATGTGAATTCAGCTTTAAGTTTGGTTATTAGTTCCACACATCTTGGCTTTCTTCGAACGATCGAACTAAATTTGATCAAATAAATCAAACAACAACTAGTTTAATCGGAAAATCAAACTAATTAAGCAGTGAATTTAGTTTAGTGAGACATGTTCTCGATTCAGTTTTGTGCAGCTTTCGGATAAGCCCAAAAAAATTGAATCCGAATAAACGAGCAAATCGAAAACTGAACCAATAAACACCCCTTGCGTAGATGAATCTTTTAATTTCATATGCAAAGTATAATAAGTATATATTCACATAATAATTATTATTATATATAAAATACGATAAAAGTAATTGAATGATATTATGCTATATATAAAATTTATAATTACACGTGTATACAGATAAAATAATCAAACAATTAAATATTAATTTAGCCTAGCTCGAGCTAGAAAAATCAGTCACGAGTCGAACGAGATTTAAAAACTACTTAGAAATCAAGCTCGAGTAGATAGCGCTCGAGCTTTAGAGATATGACTTTTAATGAGCCGAGCTCCATCTCTCTTAAGTTAAACGAGCCGAGCTTTAATTCTCTTAAAATTCATATAAATATTTCATAAACTTTTATTGCTAAAAGATGTAAAAAAAATTTTTATTTTATTAAGCAAATTACATAAAACAAGGATTTGTAAATAAAAAAATAAACTGTTTTCGAACATACATAGAGAGACAACCTTAAAAAATGCTGCCAAAATTATTTGTTTTTACAGCCAGATGACTTTACTTACATTATATGAACAAAAGCTCTAATTTGTAAATAAGTAATTTATATGAAATTTAATTGGCTGATTTAGGTTAATATCTAAAAACGTTTTGTGTGTATACAGGTAACATCATTGTAATAATATCTTCAATAAAAACATATATCTTATGTTTGTTTTAGTCAATGGTCCTACGTATGTATGGTGATAACTACAAGTTTACAACGCTAATCACGATGAAGATGATGGAAATTCTTGTATGAGGCCAACTGCTACAATTCGAAAGAATGCGACTAATTATGATGTGTATGACCGTATGATAAAAAAAAGATAGAAAACAAATATCCTTTTATACATTAGGCCATGTGTAATGTCTTGTTACATTGACGCCTTCACGCCTTTGTGATCGTGGTTGTCCTCACGACAATGCTATTCCATGTCCGTCGGTGCAGTCAGGGGAGGACCCAACCACAACGGTTGGGGTCATCCGACCCCGTGGAAAAAAATATATTATATTCGTGTATATGTTATATTTCTGACCGACCCTAACGAAATTCTGGCAACGGACCCATGATTTTGGAAATATAAGATGATATAATTTTTTTTATTACCAACGAACTTAAAAAGTTTTACAAATATAAATTGATACAATATAACAAAAAATAACATATATAAACTTATTAAACACTAGCTTTAGTAAACTCGTGTATTACACGGGTTAAGTAAAAAATATTAAGTAGAATGAAAATTTAGTAATTATAAATCGATATTCTAAAATAAGATATGATAGAAATATTTCTTATTATAAATAAAATAAAAATTTTTTTAAACAAACATTTTAAATATGTCACAATTAAAAACTTTCTTATTATAACTCTCAATTTTATTTATTTTTTTGTTTATAAAAGTTTTACTTTTTAAAATCACCAATTAAAAAATATTATGTAGTTTTAAAAAAGTTTGATGTTCTAAATTTTTTTCTAATTTTATGAAAAATTATTTCCTTATAAAATAACATTAGTAAAGATCTCTTTCTTAATTTATAAAAACACTATTTTAATCTAAATAAAACTAAATAATATTATTAGAAATTAATATGATTATTAAATAGAATAGAGACACAAGAAAAAAATGATGATAAGAAATATAGTGTTGACATACATTTCTTCTAGATACTATTTTATTAGAGTAAGAAGATGATTTTAGACAATTGGATTAAACTCATGAGTTTTAACCCATCAAGTTATTATTCAAAATGCCAGTACCCTTAACTCTAAAATCCAACAATTGGACAATACATATGATCCATTAAGTTAGAATACTAAAAAACTATAATCTTAAACCACCAATGGAGTGGAGGACAGAAACATCGCAAACTCGCAGATCGGCAGGGGAGCGGTGGAACACACCTTCCATTTTAAATTGTCATCTCTGTGATGAAAAAATCGATTAGCAAGTCGGCTAGAAATTAGCAACAGTAAATTTATTTCATATTTGCTATAGCCAATGGACCTAACCCGACCCGAATCGCACCGAAAAAGTTTATGTTTTTACTATAGCCAACGGACCATCAAAAATTTATCCGAACCCCATAAAAAAATTTCTGGGTCCGTCACAGGGGTGCGGTGTCATCACGCCCCTCATGCCGCCACGTCATAGCTCATGCCTCGCTCTTGCATTGGTGTTACAAATTCCTTTATAAATATACAGTAAAAACTATTAATTTAAAGCCTGAAACTTTTAAAAACTAAATGTTATAAAATCAGTTTCAAATTTAGTGGCACTAGAAGGGTGAACATGTTTTACAAATGTTTTATTTGTTTATATATTTTTTTCATAATTCGACGTAAGTTGGAAGATTTTTTCAAACAGTTATATAATGTTAAAAAAAATTATTGTACTGTTATACATCAAAATTGATATATAACATTTTTTTAATAGAGCTAATTATAAAAATATAGAATACTCTGTAATTATATAAAATTAGAAAATTAGTTATCAGACTGTTTATCAAAAATTGCTGAAGTGAAGTTTCATTGAATCTAATCAAGCTATGAAATGGATTAAGCCTGTAAATATATTTCGAGAGTAGCATAATTCAATCCGCTACGATCAAAGTATTTATTATGAGTTAAATTTCACAAATAGTTTTCATCGTTTAGCAAGAATCACAAGTTTTGTATTATTCTATTTAGTAACAAATATGAGACTTAATGTTTAAAATTTGTAACACCATGAGGCAATAGAGCTAACGTCTATCAACTTTTAACAAAATACACTTCACGTGTCAAGCATGTGAGGGCATTATTATCAATTCTTAACTAACAAGTATAGTTAATTACATATATGGTCCCTCATATGTAAAATGGCTAAATGTTTTTCAACTAGACATGAAATTTAACCTTTGTTGGTGTTAATATTCAAACTTATTACGAAATTGAAAGTTAGTGCTCAAAGACATGTTTTTTTTTGTTTAATTTATTAACTTGTTACTTTTTTCAACCACATGGACCATCTGTGTAATTAACTCACATGTTATTAAGGAATTAACGATACTGCCCTCACATGCTTAACACGTGGAGGGTATTCTACTAAAAATTAAAAAAAAAACATATATATGTAAATTGTTTAACACTCAAATTTTATATCTCAAAATATTATAGAATATACTTGTTACTAAAAAAAAGTTAACATTCAAATATATGATTCTCATTAAACCACATAAACTATTTGTGTAATTAACTCATATATTATTTATATATTAACCATGCACAAAGAGGACTACAATGGAATAGAAGTTGGAATGCATAGTGTATAGCAATTATACGGTTGTTCACATTTTATACTTTACACCATGCTTATTATACAATAAGTCAATAACCACAGTAGTGAAGGCATGAGTCTTTCCACCATCTCTCCAAATCTTCCTGATATCCTGTAGTGCTCTTTTTCTTCTTTTTTTATTTATTTTATTTTTTATTTTTTTATTTTTTATATCCTCAGACAATTTTCTATATATCTTCGAATCTTCATCCTTCTCATTTTCACGCTACAACGATCCCTGCTTTATGTCTATGACGTTGGCGTTTCACAACCTTCATTTGATTCGTTTTTAGCGTAAGAGTTTTTAAGTGAGTTTTCTTAGTTTCTTATCTTATACTATGTTTAATATTTCAAAAAAAGATTTCTTCATTTATATAAAATAGTTAAAAGTTACGTTTAAAACCTAAAATATGCTTTTCCTAGTAGTTTATTTATGCTTAATATGTTTAAATACTTGTCTATGAACTACTTTGTTCTAGTATATAAACGGATTTCATACTATGCTTTAACTTCCTTTTTTTATTGAGGTTTATCACACAACAGCAACTATGGTTGTCAAGTGTTACACTAAATGTGATCAAAGTTTTTTATTTTCTTTTCCTTTTTTCTTTTTTTTTTCTTTCAAAATCACTCAATATTCATTAACTGTTTCAATTTTAAGTTAAATATTTATAAATGGTTAGAGTATTAAGTGAGGTAAGAAATATATATGATTTTGGTTAGAGAAATATAGAACTTTGAACCAAGGGATGTGATGAGGCAATGAAACATAGTTGAACTAGTAGATGTAGTAAGTTGACAAAGAAATACGCTTCTAGAACGCATAAATGATAAATGTCTCAAATGTTAGAGAGTTCTAGAATAGATTTTTATTATCATATTCAGATAAGAAATTTCATACCTAATTTGATTTTTCTGTTATAATTTATCATATTTAACTTTTATAAGCCATGAAATGCTATAAGCTATAAACGATCAAATCATATATATAATTTATTTGAATCAAAACAGAAAACAACTTCAACTCGTGATTCAATACACCCGCTTTTTACACCAACGAAACTCTCACCACCTCGCCCACGTCTCTAACTTAACTTTTTTTGGGACAACAAATGTACGACTCCGCTTCGAAGAATATGTGTTATCTCTATCAGACCACTTATCCGTTTCCCATCTAAGACCGCAACCCCAACTTCCTCAGAAAAAACTCATTATTGCGAATACCTCATAGCTCAACTTAAAATATTTTGTTTAAAGTAAGACTTAAACTCATTACCTACTCATATTTTACATAATTACATTCAACGATTACCTTATTTTAACTATTTAAATTAAAAATCATTGGTGTTTTTATCATAACTAGTGGAGCAACTAAAACCCAATTTCAACAAGTATTGTTTGTTTTGTTTGGACATTTTTGTTAGAAGTTTCACCAAGAAAAAAAGCAATGAACCATGCCTCCTAAATTCTTCAGTCTTCACTCTTGGCATACTCCAATAGCCATCAAGTGGGACCAACCCCCACATCCTCATTAGGCCCCACCCCTTATAAATATCCACCTCACCACCCCCACACCCGAATAAACCCTCACACCCCGTAGCATATGCCCCACGCTTCTCTCAACCACTTCATACGGTGAAACCCTCTCTCCATTCAAATTTCAAATCCCAATTTAATATCCTTTTTTCAATACAATAATCACACTAATTTGTTCAAGATAATGTTGATTAGTTTGAACTTTCAGTAGTCTAATGGATATTCTCACCGATATTCTTCGAGATTGTTTATATACTTCGCGTAATTCTGCAGTTTTTTTCATCGATTGAAGTTTGAAGAAATGGCTGTGGTGAGATCGAAGTGTGTTACTGATCCGTTAGATGATCGAGTTAAGGATCGGATCGTTGGGCGTTACATGCCGGTGGTTGCGTACGGTAGCAGCGGTAGCGAACACAGTGGCTCCGGCAGCCAGATCGGTGATGAAGATGATGATGATGATGAATCGTCGTCGTCTTATTCGCTTTCGTATCTTCTTCGTTGTTTTGATGAAGAAAACGAGAAGGATGATGCGATCGATGATGACGATGAATTTGATGTAAGTCATACGAAGGAGAACGATTCTGATTCTGATTACGATTCGGATTCTGATTGTGATCGTGTGGATGCGAAAATTGAAGAAATTACTTCGACATTGCGAGATCTGAATGTCGATAGTTTCAGAAACGTTCTTCACGCGAATGTTGTGAAAGCTATGGAGGTTTTTCGCTGTTTAAGACCTAACACACAGATTCTCAACCGTAACGTGATGTTATTCCTTCAGAAACTCGGTTACAACGCTGCGATCTGCAAGACGAAGTGGCAGAGCTCCGGCGGACTCACCGCCGGCAACCACGAGTTCATCGACGTCGTCCGATCAAACACCGGCGTTCGTTACTTCATCGACGTCAACTTCGCCGGAGAGTTCCAGATCGCCAGACAAACACATCAATTCCGACGAGTATCACAACATCTACCGATCGTTTTCGTCGGAAAAACATCAGATCTGAAGGTGATCGTGAGATTGATGAGCGATGAAATAAGGCGATCGTTGAAGACCAGAGGATTACTCCTTCCTCCATGGAGGAAAAACAGGTTCATGCAGAACAAGTGGTTCGGGCCGTACCGTCGGACGGCGAACTACACTCCGGCGAACTTCTCGCCGGCGTTATCGTCTCCGGTGAGCCAGATGACGTCGACGGTTAAATGCAGTATGATCGGATTTAGTGTCGTCGATAGTGCACCGTTGCTCAACGCGGCAACCCGTACAAGATAAATTAAAATATTAAGTAATCTAGAAATGCTACCATTTGGCTTTTTTTTAATCGAGATAACAAGGGTATATACCATTATAGAATAGAATAGAATAGTGTTAAAAGATTTGGGTCCGTTGGATCGATTATTTGCTACAAAACACTACTAATCAATGCTAAAAGGGTAAAGTTTCTTTTTTTTTTTTTTTTTTTTAATAATTTGTTTAGGGGGTTGTTAATTGTTAAGGATCTTATTTTGTGCTTAATATATTCTACATCAGTTTTATTTTGTTTTAAAAGACTAAAACCTGCTAACAATATCAAACTAGTCTTCACTTCTATGATTAACTTGATGTAGTTAAAAGGTTACAACCGACCTGATGCTCATTGTGTTTATATGTAACGTATATATGATTCTTTCACTGACTCGGATTTCTGAACTTTAATCCTGGAGAACTTTCAACCTACTTAGAAAATTAAATCTATATATAATATGCATATGTTGTATGTATATAAACAAAGTGAAGAGTGACGAAAGGAGTTTTATGTTCGTTTAAGTATTATGTGGATTTCTTTTTTATGATCATAATTACCTTACAAATATTATTGTACTTATTAGTTTTACCGGTTACAACAAATAGTTATAATTTACATGATTCGACCCAAATATAATAAAAAGGTTAGAAGAAAATTAAAAAACATCCAAGCACTAAAAAGCCGACCTGGGTGAATAAGAATCTTGAGTTCATCGGTGCTTGCTAAATCATTGCATGGCATCATAATATCATAATACAGTTTAAAGATCACGGTGATGAATAGTGGTTTACAAGTATATACAATTATACATCAATAAATTACAAGCATTTATAGCATTAAAATACCAGTGCCTACCCTTAAATTTTAAAGACTAAAGAGAGAGAGAGAGGGAGAGAGAGAGAGATGGAGGGAGAGGGGGGGGGGTATTGTCGCTCTTGCAAATCCGATTAATCTAGTCGTCCCAATCGTCTAACGCCGTATGTTTACTAACACAGCAGTAGCATTATATAGGTTTATGATCCAACCCTCACCCTCACCCTCACCATTAGGGTCTAATGTCTACCTTCCTTAATGATTTCTACAAGAACAAATTAATCATAGAATCACAAAACACACTCCCGTAAAAGCTTATACGACATCACCTTGATAATTGTGACAAGATGCCACTATAATTTTAACATGAAAAGTATAAAGTATATTATCAGTTAAACTTCTCATACTATTTATATGTTAATCTTTCTTGATAGTACTGTATATCTTACATCTCGTGTGTAAAATTAAATAGCACAAATAAATAAATATGTGTTTTCAAGATGTAATTTTTTTTGCGTCTCTTGAAAAAGATGTTAAACATTGCACTCATATTACATACTTGGTAGGCGCTCTTCCTACCAAATTAGTCAAGTAAAGGGGGTATGCTAAACATATATAAGGTATGTGTTTAGCCGCTTCCTATGAAAATACCATTTATCGAAAGCTTGAACCCAGTACAAATAAATATACTTTAGGGTAAATTACATTTTTTTTTCTTTTATACTATTAACTTAAAAGTCATGTACTTTAGATTTAATAAGTATGCAACACATACATGAACTGTATATATTCTAAGCACTAGGTTGTGTTTGATCTCTCAGTTAAATATGATTATGCGCAATGATATGAAGACATTTTAGTCTTTTAATCTATATTTTTTTAAAACTAAATAATTTAAAAAAACTTAAAGTAGGGAAGTACAAATTTTGCATTATCTTTTCCTTGAACTTGAATTAACAATCATTAAAGTGCCTAATATTTTATTAAACTTACATTAAATATATTATCTTCTACTTTTAAGACAAAAAATCAAAAGGAAATCATAAAGGACGTGAGTTGTAGATTTGCACGCAAACCAAACAAAATATATTCCCAAATATCCTTTGTAGTTTTCCAATTTTGGTCACGAAAGTTAGTTTTTATCTCCTAATTATAGTTAAAATATGACGGTATCTTACCTTTAGGTGAAGCATATAAGCAAAAGTAATCTTCTGAATTGGCATTCTTGGTGTAACCTTTTGTTTTAAACTTTTTTTAAAATTTTTAATCTAGCTCCTTGCTAGTTTTGCTCTTTATATAATATCACAGGCTGTTTAAGAAAAAGTTAAAACATGACAACAAGGTATTGTTTTGATATACACACATTTAGAGTTTTAGAGATTTGCAGCAAGGGTGGCATAACATAATAATCATATATAACCAAATTTTTACTTCAGGTTAAACAAGTCTTGTTTTGTCCACCTTAAATAGAAATGTCGCGTTCAAATTCATCTGTTTAATATGATTTTTTAGATTCATGTCATATACGGGCTTAACCCATCAATTTAAAACATGATCCGTTTAATACAACTAATACTTAGTGACAAAAAATAGAATAAAATGTATTATTATATAGAATATATATTTAAATGGTTTGTATTATAAGAAGTTATAAGGAAAACAATAAAAATACAAAACATTACTAAAAATGAAAAGTGACCACAAGGTTCATGCCTTATGCCTTCGGTTGTAGGTTACAAACCTACAAACGGTTTTCCCGTTATGGCTCTTGGAGGAAAGAGAGAGGTGGTGGAACCCACAAAGACCATTGGCTACTTGGAGGGTCGTTATAGGCTTAATTGTCCCTTTCATCTTTTAAAAGGTGACATCCTCTTCTATGATTCTCTTTTTTCTTGTAAAATCGATATAAACTTATCATGAGTTCGAAAATATTTTCTTATAATAACATTTATTGTACCAACGGAAGGTGAAATTAACCATAATTATAATAACTTAATTTAAGGATGATTGTAGATAAATTTATCACCGTGTATGAATTTAGGGTCGGCTTTGTTGGGCTCCAATCGAAGTAAAAAAATAAGACTCGTTTCAATATTTTATTATTAAAACCGTTATCTTTTTATTCGGGCTTGAGAATGACAATAATTAATTTCTTTTGGGTGAATATCTTATGCCTAAAGCAACCAAAGACAATAAATCAAAGGCTCAAACAACCTATTCAAAATTATCTTAAGCACTTAACAAGCAAATCAAACTCTCAAGTATCAGAGTAGACTAATAAAAAAAACAATCAAGCAACCTATTTCCTAATAAAAAATAGAATTCAAAGGCAAAATCATAATATTTAGAGGAGAACTGGAGTAGAAGTAGTGCATGGATGAAGGACTCTTCGGTAACTAACTCGTCATCAATTGTGAGACTCCCGATTCATTTACGTGTGCAACAGCAAGTAACCGACGCAGTACAGGCCTACTATATATAATCTTTAAGAAATGGGGGGCCTTAAATTTAGGGGCCCCCAGCCCAATGCGTTCCTAATAACCCTATGGAGCCGATCTGTGTATGATGACAAAGGATTAGATGGTGTGGTGTAAAAGCTTTTTGGATTCATTTTACATGGTTTGAATCGTTTTTAACTTTCGGTGTGATTTGTTATTTTCTTCTTCGGTTGTCAGTTTTTTAAAGAGGAGGAATGAAAGTGACGTTAGACAATAGTGACAAAGGGGAAGGAGGGATTGCTGACGATGAGAGGACATGGCTAACAATGAAATACTATTTTTTTAAAACAATTATACAAAAAATAGATGCCTATTTAATACAAAACCATTTGTGATTTAGTGCACATAAACGTTTCTAGACACCATATTAATGCATGGTACTCTACTTCCTACATCATTTTCTTATGGTTCAACTAATCCAATTCAATAACTATAAATTGTTAGATGACTTAGATCTAGTGCTAATATGATTTATTTGAAAATAGGATGATCTATCTATTATTTAACATCAAACAAGCATATGTATATTACACTCCTCTCCTTGAAACTTGAACACATAACTATTTGGTTGAACCATCAAGTCAAAGACATGTTGGTGATACCATTTATTATAATAACAGGAAATTCTATGCATACCTTCACATGTTACTATATTACTATGAAAATAAATAGTTGGATTTTGGTCATTTGATTGTTAAACAAGTTTAGCATTGAAAGAGGAAATAGTCAAGGTGCATACGAAAAATAACATGTTTTCTTTTCCAGGAGTGTATGAAGCAAACGTGTGCGAATTCATCTAGCTAAGCCTGAAAAGACAACGGGTTAGGTTAAATGGTTTAAGTCAAGACGTATCATTTTAATACATATCAGTTTTGTTCGGGTCAAAACTAGTTTTGACTAAAATCATATTGAGTTGAAATAAGTTGTTTTAGAAAAAAATTATCAAAATGCTCGTTCAGCTATATTTTTTTATGGTAACTAGTGACTGGCAGGTGGTGATGTGGCAACGCAATGGAGGTGGCGACATGATGTTAGTGTCATGGTAGCGTGGCTGGTGGTAGTGAACCAGAAGGTGTCGGTGGCAGTGACAACGATAGTGGCAGTGGAGGAAGCAACAATGGGGTATTAATAATCACGATAACTCTCAATGAACCTCTTAATACACGCATGATCTATTACCAACTCATTATGTTACCTAAGGTATCCTATCATGCTATATTCAAAGTTATCAAGACAATTAAAGGTCTAATATGATCTTTTTAGACATCTATAGTAGTAAATGATTACATGTGGTGACACATGTCATCACTAGATTTTACCTCACAGAAAACTTTCCCGCCTAAAATTCTTTTAACAAAGTTTCCACAAACATGCTATATTTCTTACTTGACGTTTTTATTTCGTTTTAAGTTTTTTTTTAAATGACAAGTATGAACTTCATATTTTTTTAACTGCCTCAATCACCACCAAGCATTCTAGGGATTTTGAATCTATTATATCAATCATCTCAAACCTTATTTAAACATTTAAACCTTATGATCACAATCCTTATTTTTATATAATCGATTTAAAATAAAAACGATATAGTTTAACTATTTTTGTTTACATACATGAATTATATATTTATAGTTTTTAACCCGTGTAATACACGAGCTAATAACCTAGTATATATAATATATTATTGTCTGTTTTTACCCATTATCATATTGTACTTATTTAACATATAAACAAATTATTTACTTTTTATTAAATATATTTATTTTATAACCATCTAGCTATATATTGTTATCATGTATTATGGGCTGCTCTCTAGTAATTCCATCCACCAACCATGCGGTCCACTTGCTTTCGTTTTTTTCGTTCGTTTTATTGGGCTGCCAACTTCATAATTCTCGTGGGCTTTTCTTATTCTAATGGGCTGCTCTAGTAATTCCCAGCCCACATCATCAATATTTTGTCTTTCAAGAGTGAGACTTTAAAACCAACTATGTCAAAATATTGTAACATCATTACATATAATATTAATTATTAACTTTTATAAATTTTGTATGGATTGTGAGTTGTACCATGTGTTATAGTGGGTTGTATCTATCTTTTTTTCTTTCTTTTAATTTTTAGTATTTTCATTTTAATCCAATATTTTTACATCTTTTACAATTTACTTTAATATTTTTTACTTTCAACTTTAATCCCCTATACTTTTCATATTTTATAATTTTTTCATCTTACATTTCGGTCTAAAGTTTGGAAGTTAACACGCCGTAACGTGCGGTGTTGTTCAATATTTTTATGATTATTTTTTTTCCGTTTAATTGTTTCGTTGCAGCGCGCTGATCATAATCGACTTACTTATTGTTTTATATGTTTTACGTTTTGCATGCGTGGTTCAACGCTTTTACGTCTATTTTTCATTTGGTATTATTTTGTTCGTTTTTTATTCCTTTTTTATTTCAAGTTTTTTTGATGTTGGTAATCACTAGCTAGGACGTGCCGGCCATTGGTGCTACTTAGCACGATTTTACGCCTCCCGCTACAACGTAGGAGCTGAATACTGGTTTAATATAATTTACATTAAGATATGTAAAATTAGATTATGAATGCTACTGTTAATTGTAATCTTTAAACTAAATCAAAGTAATATATTTAGCCTTAAAAATGAAGTAAGATTAAATTATTTATGACGAAATAAGACTAAATGTAAGACACAGATAACCGGGTTCTGTTTAATCAAAGGGTTTATGTTACAAACTGAAATGATTGACGTATCATTGTATTGTTGAAATAATTACACCTTTCTTGAATGTTAACATATCCATAGATAAAATATATTCATTGGCGAAGACAAACCCAAGAATTTTCCACCTTAGTTATTGGGGTTTTAAACCAAAATGTCGTAATTTAGAATTTGCTTAAGAAGCATGTTGAATGATTCTCAATAGTATTAAAGTTTAGTTTTGAGATGTATAAAAAAAAAGAAAACACCAAGTGATTGAAGTAAGGTGTCAATAAAGTACATTAGAAGTTCCAACTTGAAAGAGAGTTTATGGCTTATTACCAAGTTCCATTATGTGATACGGAACACCAATCTGTGAACTAGTTATGAATTATGAAAAATGACTTGTATGAGTTGAACCTTTTTTTTTAACGACCAACGAATAATTATTAAGCCCGGTCACCCGGGTAAACCCATTGGCGAAAGGCCACCCACGCCCGTGAACACAGACAGCACTGGTGACCAGGCTCGCCCACTGTTCCAAGAGAAACCCACCACCCCAAAGGCCCACTGTGATAAAACTTTTAGCCCACTTGAAGCATATTGTAACTAGTGAGACTCCAAACCATGACCTCCACTTTGGAAAGTCATGGTATGCCTCCTCCTAAACCACTTGATCTAGAACTCATTGGCATGAGTTAAACGTTTTACTTGTAACATCATCGAAAAGGTTAAAGGGGAAGATTTTCAAATATATATCGTAACTAGAAGGCAAAAAGAAAGGCATAAACCAACTTGTAACTACTTTAATCAATAGCCCTACAGAAGTCATTGTTGACAGAGAAGAACCTATAAAAAGTAGTCAAGGTAGTTTCTAGGTAATTAGAGTTTTTATACCAACTAACTAAATTAAAAAAGTTCTTAAAGTTTTTAATCTAAACTTTAAGGTACTTGATAACTACAACCTTGTCAAGTTCTTCATATCTTAATTGAATTTGGTTTGTATATTCTGTTATTTATGATTTTAAACTAATAAGATGTTAGGAACTAAAATTTAGGAAAAACATAAACCTCAAATTAGCAGTATATTATTATTTGGTCTTATTCGGTTTAATTTGGATGTACTCAAATCCAAATACAAATTGAATTTGAATATATTCGGGTATGATAACAACGAAGTGTTATAACTGCACATAACTATGTATATCGATATCCTTAACTTTACATACAATTGTATTAAGTAACATTTGCCTTTTACAAAAATGATGCATACTCAAGATTCTTTTAAGTTTTTTCTTAAACCCACGTTTGACACTTAAAAAACCCGAATAATTTTTCTAATAGAAAATGTCAACAATCATATTGATTAACATTTTATAACTTACTCACCCATAAACATAAGAGAAAACCAACGATGAAAAATGAGATTTCTTTCCTATTAAGTATAAGTTGGTTTGAAATATGTGTTAAAACATTATCATTCAAAAAAAGTTTGGTAATTGCATTAATACGCGGTCTTTTACGTAAAACTTTGAATATTTTTTTTCTTAACCATCAATGTAAAACGTTGAAACTTCAAAATTGAACACCAACTTTGAATATATTCTAGAAGCAAAAAAATAATAAAAAAATTAAAAACTAAAAACCCCTTCCCCACGCATTTTCCCTCTTCACCACTCATCAACCACATATATAAACCCACACAACCCCATAACAATCCCCAATTCATCACATTCAACCAAAATCGACTCACACCACCATGATTGATGATCAAATTGATGATCAAATTCCATCGTTGGACATCAACAAACTGAAGGTTTTATCGCCGTTAGGTCGAGGAGCTAAAGGAGTGGTGTTCTTGGTGCAAAATGAAGCATCTGATGGAGAATTGCTTGCTTTGAAGGTGATTTCGAGAGCTTCGATTAAGAAGAAGGCGAAGAACAATGACAGTGATGGAAGTGAGTACAAGAGAGTGTTGTTTGAGCAGGAGGTTTTGCGACGGTTTCAACATCCGTTGCTACCGAAGCTTCGAGGCGTTTTGTCGACGGAGAATGTTGTTGGTTACGCCATTGATTATTGTCCGGGAAGAGATCTTAATCACCTCCGGAAGAAACAGACGGAGAAAATGTTTTCCGATGACTTTATCAGGTAAAATTAGGGCTCCGATTGAAACGATTCCGAAGAACATCACCGAGAAATCATTACATTTTGTTCGTTGAAGAAGCTAATTAACACGATGTTGAATAAAAATCACCGAGAAATCATTACATTTTGTTCGTTGAAGAAGCTAATTAACATGATTTCGTATAAATTTACCGAGGAATCATTACATTTTGATCATTGAAGAAGCTAATTAACACGATTTTGTATAACATTAGCTGAAAATCATACATTTTGTTCGTTGAAGAAGCTAATTAACACGATTTTGTATAACATTAGCTGGAAATCAATACATTTTGTTCGTTGAAGAAGCTAATTAACACGATTCTGTTCATCGATTTCAGGTTTTACGCGGCTGAATTGGTGCTTGCATTGGAGTATCTTCATCAATTAGGGATCGTTTACAGAGATCTAAAGCCCGAAAACGTAATGATTCAGGAAAACGGACACCTAATGCTCGTCGATTTCGATCTCTCAACAAAACTCTCACCAAAACCTCCGTCACCGTCACCATCACCATCACCATCACCAAAGAAGAACAACAAACGATTCTCAAACCTCTACACATGCTGCTACTGCCACCCTGCTATCACCGCACACGACTCAGTCCACCCGGCCGAGTCGGTCAACTCGGAACCGAGTCACGGCCCCAACTCACTAACAAAATCGAACTCGTTCGTCGGAACGGAGGAGTACGTGGCACCGGAGATGATTCAAGGCAACGGCCACGACTTCGCGGTGGACTGGTGGTGCTTCGGCGTCGTTTTGCACGAGATGCTGTACGGTACGACGCCGTTTCGGGGGACGAATCGTAAGGAGACGTTTTACCGGATTCTGTCGAAGTCGCCGGAGCTCGTCGGAGAAGCGACGGCGTTGAGGGATTTGATCAGAAGATTGCTGGAGAAGGATCCCAAACAGAGAATATCGGTGGCGGAAATCAAGGGCCACGATTTCTTCAAAGGCGTTGACTGGGAGAAGATCTTGCAGATCTCGAGGCCACCGTTTATACCTGAGCCGTTGGATCAGGAGGGTGTAGATGTAAATAAGAAGATTGATGTAGAAGATTTTGTTCGGGAAGTGTTTAAGGTGGATGATGACGTAATCGGTGACGTCACGGGGAAAGAATATGACCAAAATGTAGACAAGAATTTTTTGGTTTTCTAAGTTTTGATTTTTTTGAAGCTCTGACGAAAATTATTTAATTTTTTTGTTTTTATGTTGTTTAGTTTGGTATATTAAATTGGGATATACTAACGATTTTCGGGAATATTCTCAAGGTATTTGAGTGCAAGTAATAATGCAATAAGTTGTATGGTTAGTTGTGCATTGGGTAGGTGTTGTGGTGGCTTTTGCGGTCCCTTGTAAGATGAGAACGTGACACGAGGGGCTGTATGGTTGTATGAAAAGTCCCCAAATATTAATGGTTATGCTAATTTTCATTTAATACATGATAACTATAATCTGATGGCGGGTATCCTCTTACGACTAAACAATCTTAATCAGGACATGCTACAAGAATCCGTAATGGTCTAGCAAATGTTATAAAAAAGTTGAGTTTATGCAATTGTCAACTAGAGAGTGGGCGTGGGTACATTCGTCATTAAGTGTGATCAATTTGTATTGAAAAATGAAAAATATGATTTAGACAATTATGATTGGTAGCTTTAAGTTACACCTGCATGTTTGAATAACCATAAAGAGGGCAATGTTTGTCACGTTGCTAACAATCTTCTGCTCATGGCCACGGCTCTGCCCACGGGGAGTCGTGTTCCGCGTCCTCACGGGCCTATGTGGCACTCTCAAACTTTTGGCCATTGAGGTGTTACGGATGGTCTAACAATACAACTCAAAACATTAAACTAGAATAGTATGAATCAGTATACCAAAACAACGGTGCAATCCCATGCATGTATAGAGCTAGTGACGTAGCTAACTTGTTGCCCCATCAACCAAGAGATATCGTGAGTTAGTATATCAAAACCAGATACATAGAACTAATCAGACCGACATGTCTCATAATTCAAGCGACGTTATATTAACTACAGTTACAAAGTCAGTGTCTATCACATGAATCACTATTCATAATGTCATATAAATGTGTACAAGCGCTTTAAACATCTTAATACAAACCATCTGATGATAATTTACAACGTGGCTTTTTAATTTTAATTATACTTATCATTTACACTCTACATTTTTTTATGCCAGCCTACTTTGACAATTGGCAGCTTATGTTCCTATTTTAATCCGTGTTGTAATGAAAAGTTTTATTTAAAACAAAGTTGTGTATGGTAATGTTAAAGTTATCGAATCACAAACGTACATGTCGTCAAAACTGATTCAACGTTTCACCTTTTTATGGTAATTTTCCGTTTTCTTCTTACATCTTTAAAATATGATGCATTATAAATATTTCTGCGTGAATTCGAATATATATTTACTGCGTGCTTATTTTATCAATGTTTCGATGTAACTCTTATTTAAAACTGACCCTTAAAAATTGTATCAACATGTCTGCACAAAGTGTGGCTATATGTAAAATATTATACTAAATCTAATGCAAAACAAAATTTAAAATTGAATCAATACATATAATTGAATACTTTGAATAATTAATCCATTGATGAGTTGTAATTTTTTTTAAACTTACTATTATTCTTATTTGAACAGCTGGTTAGAAATTAGCTAAATGACTACTTTGATAGCCATGATAAACTGATAGACAAGAAATAAGCATAAGCCTACTGCACAGTGAGCAATAACAACAATAGGAGTCTTTGTGAATTGATCAGGAAGTAAAAATAACATAATAATTTTAACATATGATCGCATATTAGTTCCGGTTACAATATCAATAACGGTTTAATAACAGCATAGATGACAATTCAGTATTTATGTAAGTAACAAAAGTATTAGCAGCTTGGCTATCGAAATCAAATTAATGAAAGATACATATAAATCAACAATAGTTAGATGATACATAACATGTGAAAAGAAGTGTAAAGAGAAGAATACAAACATGCTAATTGAATGATTTATCATGTAACATAAAAATGGAGTAAACATAATATCAAATCAAAAATTTTAAAGACGTGTCATATACCCATAGGACAAATAATTTATAAAAGGTTTAGAATTGTATATTTCAAGCGTAAAGTTTTCATAATTAATATACTTTAACTTGTAGATTCAAACTCGTGAAAATATGGCGTCTTTCTTCTTAAAGATATATCGTGATAAGCCCCGAATAGGATACTTCAAACGTGACAAAACCGTACATATCTTGTCAAAGTTCTTATCTACATGTTTCATTAGTTTTCTTATTAAAAAGTTTTAAAATTGATTGTGCTTTTTACCTTAACTATGATTTTGTTCAACCAAGTTTTCTTGGTAATGTTTTTAGCATGACAATTAAGTGCCTTAAAGAACATGTATTATTTTCTTTAGTCAAAATGATAACCAATGAAGTGTTATAACTCCTCTTAATTTTGGTTATCGATATTCTTAAGTTACTTTTTCTTCATACACTTGTATCATTGTATTGCTTTAGTGTTTTCAAATTCAAACATCAATGCGGATGATCACATGCATACGTGTTAAAACCATTAGTTAGAATATAATTCATATCATTTTTCATAAATTCATTAAACAACATATAGCGTATGAGATCTTAAATTAAAAATGTGTCCCACTCAACCTCTTTTGTATCATGCCACCTTTCATCGGTTTTTGGCTTTTTGCATTAAATGAACTAAACGATGACTACAACATAACTAACTACATTTAAGAAGCTGAACATCTTTTCAATGAAATCCAACCAAAAACAAAAATCATTAAATATGTCATCATCTAGTCATCATATATTAATATTATAGTTGACACGTTCGTTCAATTCAATAGAAATAAACATTTACAGTCCACCATTGCCACAACCACCCTTGTGAAGCAGCTTGAAGCACCGGCGTGAATCACACCACCCAAACGAGGCGCTCAACGCGTGGATAACCCGCCAGGTGGACCGCAGTATGAGTCGTGGTTTGTTCATAAGAGGGCATACGTTAACCGTATTTAAAATCCAAACATGAACCATAAAATGAGATGATTTTAAAAGGTCTAAACCTTATAGAAACGTGTATAAACATTAATATCTTAAACAGTAATATAATTAAACAAAATCTCCAGTTAAACAATCTTTAGAAGGACAATTAGCCTCTATAAATCCAATAATAACAACAATGTCAGAAAAATACAAGCTAACATCTACAAAATGACCAACTTACACAAGTTAAAGTTGAGTACATTGATTTGCTACATTTTGACTTAAAGTAGAAGGTCAAAACTAATGCATTCAAATGATACTCTAGTTCCCATTAACTCGTGACTAGGAATGTTGATCGGGTTTTTTAATCGGGTTTCGGGTTCGTCGGGTTTTTTGATGTTAGAATCCTACCCGAATACCGACCCGAATAAAACTTACAATTAAAAGTAAAGGTTGGTGAGTTTCCTATCGACCTTTACTACTCCTTAACTTTCAATCTTTGTACTTTTCACTCTTAGTACTTTTAAAATCCTAATAAAATATCATTTAACCCTCTCGAGTTTCTAAAGTTTCAAAGTTTTCCCATGTACAATATAAATTTGAGTCCGTGTATGTTTGGACGTAATAAAAAATGACTAGGGTTATATATAAAATGTTTACATGCTTACTTTATATTGTTTTAATACTGTCTACTTTCAACATACGTCTACGTTCTGACGTAATTTTATTCAGAGATTAGTTGGGTCAAATATAAAATGTCTTCAATGCGTATTTTTATGTAAGCTTTAAGTTGGTCTAAGTTTCGATGTAATTTTGTTTGGAAACACGTAGGGTCAAATGTAATACGTTTTCCTTTACTCTACGCTTCGACGTAAATTAATTCACAAACGAGTTGGAACAATTGTAAGTCTATGTGTCAACATAAAATTTTTTGGGAAAAATATTGAGTCAAATATAATACGTTTCCGTTCAACTATATAACTTCGAGTCACTCTACATATTGACGTAAATTTAGTTTGGAAACGAGTCGGGTCAATTGTAATTTATATTTTATTACATCGTGTACGATGTTGCGGCAACGAGCGGTGGGTAAAAATACAACTTTAAATTTTTACAATTTCAACCCTAACATCTTTAAAAACTTTGTAAAATATCACTTTTACTCCATTGAGTTTCTAAAGTAGTGGATTACCCCTACACAATTTTACATAAAAACTAAATTCTTACGTTCATATTTTTATGTACGTGTCAGTAAAGATTCGAGTTACTAAATTTACTTCGGAAACGACGGGTCAACCGTAGTCTATGCTTTATCACGCCATATACGATGCCGTAATAAACTAGTTATATCAATGTAGTAGTGTTATCCATGAAAGTAAACGCATTCTAAGTTAGAAAAAATCTTATTTGTCAAAACAAAAACTGGTTTAACATGAAACACGATTATAATGGGAAAAACTGCAACTGCAATTAGCACATTGATGAACGAAAAAGAGTCATAAGCAACAAAAAAGATGGTGTATGAGGGAGGGTTGTGTCTATTCGTGGGCCTATAAATTGGATTTAAGCCATTTTTAAGATATCAGCCCAATCTGTCATGGTTCTTATTGGACCTAACCATGTTGGTAAATAAAGCCCAATTTCAAGATGTATTTTCGTTTTTTTATAATTGTTGTTTCCAAACCGGTTATATTTGATGTTATATTAATAGCATTTCTTACAGATTTTGCAAGTGACGTAAAAAGTAAAGGTCCACCTGATCGAAGCCTACTATTTTATATATCTAGATAAAGTTTATTATATAAAGTATTGTTAAGTGTACGAAGTAATAATAACAATTAATTTAAAAGATAAACGTTTTATGTTAAATATGAAATAATCACGCAATGAAGGGTCTTGAAAGTGTATATTTGAAAATAACCTATAATTGTTGAGTTTTTTTTTTTAATTTCGTCAGTTTTTAATCTGTAATTTGAGTATTGTTATACATATTTTTTAAAAATCATATTTTTAGAAACTTCTATGTCATGTGCGTATACTTGCGTAATTATCAATTACGCAATTATGAACATAACTTCGTAATTATAATATAACTTAAGTGATTATTTTTTGTGACGTAAGTAATTTATTTTGCATATAACTTGCGTAATTACGTATTTGTTATTGTACGAAATTGCCCATCCACCAGAAAACACGTATCACACCCTAGCTCGCACGGAAATTGCACTTGTATAGAACCGCCCCCTATATTTTTATACTATAAAAATACAATCTTACAAAATTTAAGAGTTTAAGTAAATAAGATAGGGATCAAATGTTAACCTTTGTTTATTGCGATAACTCATTAACCCCAACTAGTGGTTCACAGTTGACCACGTCGCCACCGTAAGTTATTTTTATAGTGGTAAAACAAGTGGTACACAACGAATGTTAAAATTTTTAAAAAATATAGCAGTATTATACTCGAATAAAATATATAAGAATTATCTATTTAATGGCATAATTTATAAAAAAATAACATCATACAAAAAAGTTAAGAAGGTTTTTAAAAAAATGTTAAGGTTTTTTAAAAAGGATGGAAATTTTGAATTGGAGGAAAATCGTTACAGCAGTGGTGTAACGCAGTGTGAAATTAGTTGCATTGTATAATTGTGGCGTAAATGTTCGCTACATTATGGTTAACTGGTTATCGCAATAAACAATGGTTAACATATAAACTTTACCCTAAGTAAATATATTGTTAAAATATATGATACAGTCGTAAAAGTAAACTATTAAAACATAATACAAAATAGTGGTTAAAAAACTTCCTTATGAGTTATGGTTTTTAAACCATGATAACTTTTTATTCGCTAATAGTTTAAAAAGATTTCATGAAAATAAGTATTTTATTCTTTTTAATTTGAGTATAATACTGTTGTATTTTTGTTTTAATTTAAAAATTGTATGTATCGCCCCATAGTGAGGGCGCGCAACCCTCTGATACATAAATACAAGGACAAAGGATATACTCACAACCGATCCACGGGAGTGCGTCATCACATATGGCGATATCTTGATCTCTGGTAAAGCTCAGCCGATTTACACACAAGCACCAACACGAGTTAAGATATCATATGTCATCAATCAGAAAATCGTTTGAACCGGGTGTGATTTTCGGGACCAGACGTCTACATAATGGATTCTAGCTTCTTGCTTACAATTTTTTTTTGACTTGAACACGACAACTCCATATGTCGCAATCGATTTAATATAAACGTTATGAAATGGGTGTCTCATGCTACCCTCATTATGACATCACACCACTTTTTCCAAGCTAAAACTCTATGGAGAATTCAAGGCTCCATACTTGGACCCGATGCCTTATTTTATCATTTGATACGAATTATTTTGACATTATATTCATTATTAATTTATATCAACATATGGACCTTTACTTGATATAAAGTTATGAGAAAGTTTAGTATAAAAATTTGAAAAACCATACGAAGTGTAAGAAGTAATTCTAATAATTGATTTAGTAGATGTACGGTTCAAATTAAAGTAAAATAACACTCATTGAATGATGACTGAACAGATAAATTTGAAAATAAGCTAAAATTTAACAATACTCAAACATATATATTAATATCTTTATACATTTAAATATATTATGTTGTCATGGAACTCTCCAAAATATTAGTTTTTTCTAATTATGTTTATGTTGCCATCACGTATTATAACTATAGCAATTCAAGAACTTTTTTCCTCTTTTCAAAACGACTCATACTCTACTTCTAATACAGTCCACTACATTTCACTTGCAGGATTTAAACACTTGACATTTAGTATATAGGCAAGACATCTCATCACCCCACTTGCCTCTTTCGGACTCCTAAGTCTTTTTTTCTTACTTCTTTTCTTTTTCAACATTTTCACTTTATTATTTACTTAAAACTTAAAATATCGTTTTATAACTTTTAAATTTTCATTACTTTACTAACTATTTAACTTTTTTTATTCGATGTACGTGGTGTTTAAATAAATTAAATAAATGTGTTTAATTAATCTTCAATCAACCAGTAAAGCAAAACTAACGTCATGCACGTTCAAACATAACTGTTATTTTATTTTTATATATTTGATAAACTTACAATAAATAATATTATTCTATGGCAGAGTATAGATACTTCTCTTGTTGAATTGTCGCCCTCAATATTGCTTTCTGGTTCGTCCAGTTTGGGTACATCACTACCAAACCGGTGTCATGCTAATGTCAAAGATGACTCCATCATATAAGTTTGTTTCTTTCAAACATAATTATTATTTTAAATAATTTAACATAGATCGTATGATATTTTTTATTATTATAACAACGGGCTGATAATATTACTTTTAGTTTATACACGTATTTTAGTTTATTGTGGATGACATTCTATGCAAATTCCATTCATCAGTGGTAAAATTTATACTAAATTGTTGATACATATTGCCACCTTTCGTCCACTAGTTTTATTTTCAATTTTTATAATTTGTATTGTTATTGATTTTAGTAGTACTTTTTTATTAAAGAAATGGAAAAATATAATAAACTAAGTGGAATTTAATTTGTGGAGGATGTAAAAAAACACTTTTAAAGAGCGGGTGAAATGTGAAGAACAATATGATAGGAAGTCGGGAAATATGGAAATATGGGAACGCCCCATAGTCTTATGGTCTGTCATTGTATTAGTGTGCGTATTATTATACGTGTAACGTGTTTGATTTCATATTTGAATTAATACAATCAGTTTTTCTATCATTCTCTCATGTTTTACAATATAAAACACATTTATTTGAATATATGTCTATGCATCAGATCAAGTCATTAATAATTTGGGGACATGTTATTTTAATTTTGTACGGTTTTTTATTTCTATAAAAGTTACATGAGTGATATTCAACTCATATCTTAACTGATATAATTAGTTTTAAAAAATAGTTTTTCTTCTAATTTTCACGTATTTTAAACTTGAAAGAGTGTTAAACCAACAACACATCTTTGGAGCGCATCCACCGACGCCAGTTAACTAAATGTTATGGGCATTTAACATAATTTTTTGTTGGGTGTTACTATATATACCCCTTATTGACACATTTTTACTTGTTATACCATTCCCTTAAACTTTAAAATAAATACAATTTAATTTTTTTGTTTTTTTTTCTTTTTAATGTATTTTATCATGAATCCTTTTAATAATATTAATTTGTTCTTTCTAGTATCTAAAAATTCAAAATTTTAAATTTATTCGAACTCTCAAAATAACTTACAATATGTATGATTTTTAACGTTTTTTTTTCCTTTTAAAAAAGTTAAGATGTTATTGTCATGATTTTTAATATGGTTTCATTTTCTTATATAAACATAGAATGTTATCACGCCACTACCATTACGGTAGGCTTACTTCTCTTGAAGTTTAGACATTAACTTTTTTAACCGGCTATTTTTTATACAACCTTTATACCATCATCAGTGCACTTGTTATAAACTTAATTGTACATAAAGATTTTTACATTCTTATTTTCATCAACGTTTCATTGTGAAAATTTTAATACGTTGGTTTTTTATATGGACTTCAAGTATAGTCAATACATTTGCTCTAACATTGTTTTAAGTAAAAATTTTAGTTGCATGTCGTAATGAACAATGCCTTGATGCTAGTTGAATTCATTATTTATATATGTATTGTTTATTGAGTCATATACTAATTTAGATTAGTATTTTTTAATTATTTTTTTGATTTTATAAATGAACATATATATAAATTTCAATACCAAACATGATTAAGTATAAGAACTGGAAGATTGTTTTATTAAATATATAATTATTACATATAGTATTATTTTATAACCTGACAAAAACTCTTTAAAAATAATTAAAAATTTTGTACGGGTTAAATATGACAAATTTTAAAATTAATATTCAAGGGATGGGGTATGACAAGTAGAGAAGGGGGTATGGATATTAGAAAGAGTTAATTTCAATTTTACTTCATAAAGTTTGACAAATATAATTATTTTTCTTCAAAACATTAGAAACATCAATTCACCTTCAAAAGTTTCGTATGTTCTTTCAATTTCACTTTAAAAATTTTATTATCTTGGATAAATTTGAAACAACTAATGAAATTTTGAACTGAAATTGAAACAAATTATGAAACTTTTTAAGGTAAATTAATGTTTTTAATATTTTGAAGGAAAATGGTTATTTTTAACAAACCTCAAGTACTAAATGAAACTTAACTAGAAATCTTAACATGGATATTTGTTTAGTATATTTTTATACCACAATAGTATCTGTAATAATCTTTTCATATATGGTAATATAGAGGATAGATCCTAAGAAAACCATAATGTTATATGAAACTGAGAAAACCAATGAAATCGGTCACATAATTTATAAATTTTTTATCACCATCCTTTTATATTTATGTATGTATATATATAAATAAGGATATAAATTTATGAAAAAACTATAGTATGGTTTTACATATATTTCATTCCACATAGTGTTATGTATACTCAAAACTCTTCATTCTCTTATTTATGTTCACCATATATGTAACAAAAACTTAAATAACCTCTTAACAATTAAAATAACAAAAAAATTATGAATTATATTACTGGTTTTCATGGTTTTTTTTTTGATTTTCACGTAACTATTGGTTTGCTCATGAACCCTCCCCTGATAATATAATACGTGAAATTATCATTATATATTTATTTTATCTTTGTATATCAAGATAAAGTCCTGAATAACAAAAAAAAACAAGTCAAATATAGCCAATTGTTTCTTGGGAAAATTACCAAAAACAACTTACCAAACCAAATTACCATTATAACCATTAAAAAATAAATTTACAAAAAAACAACCAATAAAAACGAGCCACGTGTCCATTCCTCGCCACGTGGGCGAGGAAAAATCCATAATCCTCGCTGAAAAGGTGACTGGGCGAAGGATTTACATAATCTCTCACTGACGTGTCGGAATTTCAGTGGTTCCTCGCTGACATGTCCTATTCATCGCCCATAATTACCAAAATACCACTACTCGCTTAGGATTATTATTTATTTTTTTAAATACAAAATTTTAATAAAAAGTATGTACCAAAAATTAAAAAATCATTAGTTTTATTAAAAAAAATTCATTTATTGTTTTTTAAACACTTAAATTTTTTTATTTATTGTGCTTTTCCCCATATATAATACAAGCTTTCCTCTTAACAAACTTATCAAATTTTAGTTTTTTACTTATTCATTTTACTAGTTTAGAAATATGTTTTTACACGGGTTGAATTAAAATATTAAACTAATAGTTCATATTTAATATTTAAAAATTCTAAAATACTTTCTTAGATAAGATATGATTCGGATTACGTATACTCAACTATTTTAAGTAATAACAATATTTTTTAAACTTTCATCTTTAAAAAACTTACAAATACACTTATTTAAACGAAAGTTTAAGATATTAAAATAAACTTTAAAAAGCTTTTGTTTAAGTGAATGCAATTTTTTTAAGTTTTTTAAAGATGAATGTTTAGAAATTATTATTATTATTACTTAAAATAGTTGAGTATACGTAATCCGAATCATATTTTTATCTAAAATTATTTAAAGACTTTGAAATATTAAATATTAACTATTATTTTAATATTTTAATTCAACCCGTGTTAAAAACGTATTTCTAAACTAGTAAAATGAATAAAGTAAAAACTAAATTTGATAAGTTTGTTAAGAGGAAATATTATACAGTAAATAACAAATTTAAGTGTTTAAAAACAATAAATGAATTTTTTAAAATAAAACTAATGATTTTTTTAATTTTTAGTAAATACCTTTTTAAATATTTTGTATTAAAAAAACCGTAAGCGAGTAGTGACATTTTGGTGATTATGGGCGAGGAATGGGATATGACAGCGAGAAACCATTAAATTCCGACACGTCAGCGAGGGATTATGTAAATCCCTCGCGCAGTCACCTTTTCAGCGAGGGATTATGGATTTTCCTCGCCACGTGGCGAGGAATGAACACGTGACCCTTTTTTATTGGTTTTTTTTTTGTAATGGTTATACTAATAATTTAATTTGATTAATGTTTATTTGATAATTTCCTTTGTTTAACAATATGACTTGTATTGGTCAACACACAAACTTATATGAGAGACGTGACATAAATTCACTTTGATGTGACATTATGAAGATAGTATGACACATAAATTTATGTTGTGAGCTAGATTGAAGAGCGTTTGATGACCACATATATATAAGCCTAGAATATTTTAGTGTACTTCATAAAGGCTCGGATTTCTGTACTTCAAGTGTACGTTAAGCGGAAGTTAACATACACCATGATATTTTCATGTATCATATGAATATAAAGATAAAATATGTACTGACATGACTAACATGTAGATAACTAAGTAATTATCTATATATCATTTGAGTAACGTGAATAGTTTGTTTACGCATTTAAGTTTAGATGTAAAACCATTAAAACTAAGTAGTTTTAATTTAAATAAATTAAAAATTAACTTAAATATATCTATTTTCCTCTCCACTCAATTGGCACCTAATATTCATCCTTCAACATTGCTATCCCCCATATTGTTTAGATTGTAAGATATAACCTAAAACTAATTCAATCACAATATGTTCCCCCAAGATTGTTTTTTCTCATTTCTAAATTTCTAATCTTATTCCTTCATCATCAGTTCTTTTGTATGTTTTATGTTTGTGATTTCAAAGTGCAATCTTGTTTCTCATTCAATTCACAACAACTAAATCATGGTGATGTTGATTTTTTATTATTAGTCTCTAAACCTGATTCAGTTAATATTTTTATATAAAACAATTATATTGCTGAAATAACTTTTACAAAGCTAGATCAGAGAAGTATCATAGATTCCGTTATCGGGAGAGGTGAGTTGAATAACAATATACAAAACTATTAATTCATAGCATAGAAAATGTAAGAAGATAAGATAAAAGGCTACGAGAAAATATAGTTGACGAAGGAGATGTTAATGTAAGATTGAATAAACTTAGGGGATGTAGTTTCAAGCTAACTAATTAAAACTATGAGTTTTGATATTAAATAAGACAAAATTACATAGTTTTGATAAATTTCACATCTAAGCTTACAACAGCCTCGTATGCATTTTGCTCAGATTATTAAGAGTTATTGGATTTTAATCTCAAACTCAGGAAAAGTTTACATACACTTTCAACTTTTAGCTTTATTTTTCTTCAACAATCTCCTATCAACTGAGAGTTAACCCCGTTAGTTATTTTGATGTAATGGGTCAACTATAAGTCATTTTTCAACTTCGTCGCCGCCCAGCCTCTATCATCTCTATTTGTTTGGTGTCTACCCTCAATCATCACCTGAAATCTACCTCCAACGAGTCAAGTGATTCGGATCAGGAGGTGGACATTGACGGGTTTTAAAGTGCAGAAGTTTCAAATTAAGGGACTTGATGGTAGCTTTCAACTTTCTGATTAGTGTTTTGACCACATAAACAGTTCAGCCATTGACAAACTAACGAGATTAACTCTCAATTAGTAATAGATCATTGGAAGAAAATAAACTCAAAGTTATGAGTGTTTGTAAATATTTTTTAAATTGAGATTAATCTTGGTTAATAAATAAAAATTGAGATTATTAAAATTTAATAACCCTATTATTAATGTTAAATGTTTAGAATGAAGTTTCACCAACTATGTTTAGGGTGATGTGTGTTGTCTTGTATGCTAATAAAAGCTACTACAAGTAGGAGAGTCTATAATTTGGTCATTCCTTTTTTTACCAAGGGAGCAAATGTCCAATTGGCACATCTTCCTTCTTTGACATTTAAGAAACATCTTATATCACATTTATCTTGTTCATAAATTGACAAAACCATTATCAAATCTCTTAGCCAAATATATCTTTGCCTAATAAAAAATAACTCATATTGGTGCTTTATATAGTTTGATTTGACACCAATAAAACCGTATTTACAGTTTTTTAAGTTGAACTAACACATTTTTAAAGATTACATCGTGAATCCAAGCTAATATAATCAAGTTGAATATGATTAGAGGGAAACCTTGAAAGATGAATCAACAAAATTTATCAGCATTTGTTCCATCGTACCCATGGGCCAGGAATCATTTTCAAATATGATTTTCACTGTCGTCATGGGAAAATGTTGATGGTAAATGGTGTGTTTGGGGAGTATTCTTCTCGTGAACTAGTAAGGGTTTGAATCCTACATAAGCTTATTAATATTAATGATAGTTAACGAAGTAGAATAGGTGTCCGTCAAGATAATTGAACGTTAATTTTGGAATACTAAGTTCAAAATCATAAACTTTGTTGACTAAAGTTAAATTATCGATAAAGTTACATTACAAAATATTAAAAAGAAACAAACACAAATAAATAAAGATATAAACTTTGCACTTTGGGTCCACATTTTGGTAGAATATGAACATGTTATGCTTTTCTTGTTAAACGTTGTTTCCTACAAGACTAGCCAACAAACTTATCTTAAAAAGGTTATAATTGCATCCCAAGAAGAAATTGAAAATTTTTTAAAAAGTGCATTAAAAAGTGAAATTTTAAAAAGATGCATGACGCGTATTTTAGCTTACCTTTTTTCTTCTATCAAATTCTAGATCTCGTTTTAACCGAGTCATATCTACTATTGATGTCATGCTTCGATCTATAAACATAAGAGAAAAAAGAAACATGAAAAGCCATGATGACGTATGTGTTTGATCATCCGGTCGAATATATTCAAAAAACAGAACGATTCACTCACCGATGTCTTTGTTTTTACTACACACCCTTTGTTTAGCATCGGATTCTAACACGAATCTCGTTTATAAAAGATGATTGAATTACGAGCTAAAGCAAGAACCAAAAGCTAACTGTGGGACTAATTAAAAGTGTGGCATGGCTCAATGAGATTGGTCTTAATAAAGGCATTAAAGTGGAAACCACTTTCATTATGTATGCAATGATACGATTAAATAATAATTTGCAAAAGATTCCATATTACAAAACTAACCCTTTTAAATTAACCATTCATCAAAGGACCCCACATCAATCAAAGTGTTATACATGCTAGATAGATGTTTAAAGACATTATGATGGTGAAGATGATCAAAAGAGAGTTGGGACCAAGCATGCACCCCATTCTTCTTGTCTAGGTTAGAAATCATGAACCAAGAATTATTCTTGACCATGCCTATTCCCAAAAAATGGTGTAAATGATGCAACTTGATAGTGTGTGCATCAAAAGGAATGACACATGCAAGTTGAAACTTAGATCCATTTCCATGTGGATCTATCGTTTACTAAAAATAGCATCATGACGGTGTTTTTGCCAGACACAGTGTGAATGACGTAAATAAAAGGCATGTTTGTCAAAAATAGATGACACTTTTTCTTCCGGTAAACATACGAACCCATTATCTGAAAACTCATGAAACACCATCAATATCATGCTAACCGATGAGATCATGTAAAACATAGTTTACGTTAGGCATGTGGTTTTTGAGAGAATTAAAGGCAAGAAACCAGTGAAAATTGGAATTAAACTTAAGACCTCTACTAAAGAGACTCAAGAGCTTACTAGTTACCAATACACCAGCCCCTTAAAGGGTAAGTAGATAATATGTCAAGATCATCTAAAAATCAAATCTTGTCATGTAATATGTATATTGCATAGTACAATAATAAAATTACAACCAAACGTAATATAAGTAACATATAATTATATAAAGTGCCCTATTGTACAATAAGATAATTAACAAGATAAATGTATCAGCCAATAGAACATACATAAAAAAGAAGCTCAACCTAAGGTGCCAATGGTTGTTGCTTATTGTCATAGGGTTTAGTGGACTTGCTAGATTTCCTCTTAAAGACCATAATCCAAGTTATAACTTCTAACAACAAAGCAATTGCACCCAATGTAGATATCACAATTATGTAGGATGTTCTCCACTTGCTTTCTGGTGATAATATATCAAGTCCCTTGAACACATTGATGATGCCAAGAACAAGGATCGCGTATCCGATCCCATGGTGATAGATGTTCCAATAGAATCTGAGTTTGTGGTCTTTGTTTGGTCTCAAGAACAACGCGAAAACCTAAAAAGTGACCGAAAACAAGATTACATTGAGGGGCAAGTATTGTGTATAGTCATAAATGATGAACCAACTACACTAAAAGTATAAGTAGCTCCATGTGATGCATCTCTTTTGATGTTGGATGGAAATTGTCTTTATGATAAATGATTCTCTTTGATACCGAATTCGAACTTTGGATTCGAATCTCAGTTATTAAATTGCAATCCTTCCATTTTGATGAATGAGGAAGAAACAGAAAGTCATAAAGATTGACTTTTGACATCAAACCATATTACATGCCAAAACTTTGTAAGATTAAAGTTCAAAACAATAGGCCACCAGCTACATTAAGTGTCAAAACCATATGCTAATATGTGTTATATATAGAAACTTATAGGCTCAAGAATTGCAGAAAGTTGGATATAAATGTTGAGGGTCAAGATCAAGAACTTTGACCCTCAAAAGTCAACATGATATGGATTCTAAAATCATATCATATTACAACAATTAGATAGCTATATCTACGCCCAAATATATGTACCATCCAGCATCTAGTAACAAGCTAGGTGTTAGAAATGCTAGAAGTTCATAAAAGTCCTAGAGGTTTGACTCTAAAAGTCAAAGTACCTGGACTGTTGCAAGAGAAAATAGAGCGATCCCGATGCTGCGGTGAGTGCTGTACGTGACACCCTTTGAATCGGATCCGAGCTTGAGCCCGGTCCCCCAACCCGCAACCCCGATCGCGTAAGCCGAAACTTGGCAAAAAGCATGAAGATAAAACCATGCTGGATCTGCAGATGGGAATGCTCTAAGGTATCTTGCAATTATTATTCCAACTGGAAACAGAACTCCCCAGCTAACTGCATTCAGTATCCCATGAATCTGTAAAAAGAAAATAAAATACAAATCACATTTCAATTTTCAGTTTGTAATTATCTTTCTTGTTTAATCAAGAAAGATCATTTGAATTTCCAAGAAAATCAAGAAATGCTTGTGAAAATGATAAATTTAGAAACCCAAAATTTCAAAATTGAATCTTGCGTAGTGGGTATTTCATATTTGCTGTAAAAGGACTTAACTTTTGAATTCTGTTTTATTTTAATGTCTACATTCCTTTTATAAACAACCAACATCATTGCAAAACTCAAAATTAATTCAATTTTCAAAAGTAGTTGGAAAGAAAGCAGAAAACTGCAATAAAACCTACTAAAAATGGCATGAAGATTGCAGTAAAATTACTCCAATTACCAAAAAATTAACAAAAATAACAATCTATTTTCTTTACCCAAAAAAAAAATCTGAACCAAAAAGAAGAACAATCTAGTTGACAGTTGACACATGAACTAAAAAAAAAAAAACTTGAAAACAAAGAACTCAAATGGGTCAAATTGGTTTGACCCATGACTCATTGTAATCTTCTGATGCATCAATTCAATTAACCAAACCAATTAACAAATCATTAAATCACAAAACTCAATTTAAGCAGAAGATCAAGAATTTCAATCACAAACTCATAATTCCAAAATTCAATACTCACATTCCTCTTTTTCCCACCGGAGCCACCACCACCGCCACCGCTACTCCGCCCACTCAACAAATCCAACCGCCCTTTCGCCGCCAGATTCTCCGGCTGAAACGCATGTCTCGCCGGAACCCCATCCTCCGCCACCGACGGCCCCACCTGCCACACCTGATTCACCGTCGTCGCCCCCTTCTCCGGCAACACCACCGTCGCAAACACCGTCACAACACCACCCTCAAACTCCGCCCTCATATCCCTCACATCAAACCCCAATTTCCCCTCAACAATCGAACTATACGAACTAATATTATACGTCTTCACGACCATCGACCCATTTGGGGCTTTGTGGGCCAGAATCGCCTGGGCTCCGGCCATGCCGTCGCCGGAGGGGTTGAGGGCCCACGAGACCCAGCCGTCGGCGGTGGGCGGAGGGGCGATGAAGGCGATTTTGAGGGTGGTTTTTGATGGGTTTAGGGTCCAGTGGAGGTAGGAGTTGAGGTGGGGGAGATCGTTGCAATGGGTGTAGAGATTGTTGTTGGTGAATCTCTGTTTTGTGCAGGTGAGTTGTGAGTGTGTGAGGTGTGGTGTTGTTAAGAGGGTGGTGATGGTGATGAAGGTGAAGAAGAAGAAGATGGATGCCATTGATGATGATTGATGGAGGTTTGAGTTGGGAGTGTGTGGAGAATGTGGGGGGTGGGAGTATGGGTTGTTTATATAGGAGTTGTGTGACTGATCCTATGATGTTTGGGAATTTGTATTTGATTATTGTTTTTTTTTTTAATTTTAAATTTTTAATAATTATATAAAACTAGTATTAAGCATCCGCGTTGCGGGGACCCGTAAAACCATGTCAAGTAACACTAATGTCATACCACTGTTAGCGACCACCAACACCGGAAGAGCTCGCATTATAAAAGAAACAAAATTGAACGAAAATAGACGTAAAAACGTTGAACCACACACACAAAATGTAAAACATTAAAAATAATAACTAAGTAGATCTAGGAACCGCACGTTGCGATAGAGCTATTAAATGGAAAAAATAGACATAATAACGTTGAACCACATGCACACGCTACGACACATTAATTCTCCAAATTTTGACCAAAAATGTAAAACGAAAAACCTATAAAAGATGAAAAAGTATAGAGGTGCAAAGTTGAAAGTAAAAAACTATAAGTGTTAAATTGTAAAATATATAAAAGTATTGGGTTTAAAATAAAAATTAAAAGAAATAAAAATGGACACGTACCACCTTCAATGCTTATTGTACAACAACTAATGCAACTTTAGGTTGGTAATTAGTAATATTTAAATTTATAATTATTTGAAAAATCCACCTGGTTATTCTAAAATTTATGATATATTTGGAGGCAGTTATAGATATAACAACGTATTCGATTTTTGACTTAGTTTTCGCTCTGCGCGTGGTTTGAGGAGAGGCCAAATCGCGAAGCAATCTGATGTACTGATATACATAGGTGTTGTTTGTTTTTTTTGCAGTCTGCGGAACACATCTGCAGGAGAAGAGATTAATCAAACGTCTACCGTCTGCAATAATAAGATTGTTTGTTTTTTAATATCTGTAAACTGTTAAAATATTTTATAAGTAAAGTAAACCTATAATTTAAACTTTAAAAAGTACTTAAATATTAAAATTTAAATAATAGTCATACACCAATTTAAAAGGTACTTCAACATGCAGCTCTAGTTCATTTTGCTACTAACATTCATCAATTCTAGATTGCAAAAGCACTTCTCACAGTATGTTGCAAACGCAAACACAAACATCAAAATATGATAACTACAAAGATAACAACACAAATCAACTCACAATCGCAAGCCTAGGCGATCGAAATCCAACAAGCGGCTTCTTCCTCACACGACCAACCTCAAACCCCCTCTCCATCCTCACCGAAACAAATTTCAACGAGCTCCCAAACTTCAACCCCTCACCACCACCCTGTCGGAACACCATAGAAGCTACCAAGCTCTGCAACACCATCAACACAAGCGCAAACCCAAACACAACAACCAATAAACACAAGTTAACCAAATTCGTCCCCCTGATCGACCAAAACTTCCGATTAACAACAGATCGGGCTTCAGGCGGCAAATGACCACATGCTGCAGGCGATGACGAAGGTCGATGGGGGTGGCTGCAGCGACGACGGGTGGCTACAGGCAATGGGGGGGCCGATGTTGGATATTATCCGTTTGATGATTTGACTGATGTATTCATAACTTTTACTTTGATTGTATTGTATTATTTCATCTACATACTAATCACAGTTTTTCTCGGGATATTATTTATCATTAAGCTAATAGCATCACACATGCAATATTATACATATATTAATTTGTGATGAAGTTGAACAGTAAAAAATATTATACCTATATTTTTTGGATCAATTATTTTGTTTTTATTGTTTGTAAATATTTGTTTATCGTTCAAAAAATCATGTTGGGTTAAATATAATTCGTTTATTCGATTGTATAAATATATTTAGTTTAAAAGCGAGCTGAGTCAAATAAAATTCATTTTATTCTACGGTAAAAATACGTTTTGACATAAATTTTATTCGGAAATGAGTTGTGTTGCATATATTACGCTTTATTCAACCGTATTAATACGTTTTGACGTAAATTTAGTTTAGATTATATTATTTGTTTATTGATTATTGAATCACTTACTTTTGATTTTTTATTGTTTGTAAAAAATTGTTTATTGTTAGAAAAAAAAGTACGCTGGGTTAACTATAATACGTTTTATTTGACTATCTGTTTCGACGTCAATTTAGTCCCAAAATGAGCTAAGTCAAATATAATTCGTTTTAGTCAATGGTTATACATTTAGACGTAAATTTAGTTCGAAAATAAGTTGGGTTAAATATAATACGTTTCATTCAACTGTATAAATACGTTTTGACATATATTTAGTTCAACATTGAGTCGGGCACGATTGTCATATATACTTTACCATGTCGCATACTGCATCATTGCACGTGTTTTTTTATGTACATTTTGAGCTGGTCCAAGTCTCGACATAAATTTGTTTAGAAGAGTCGGTCAAATATAATACGTTTTTATTCAGCAACATAAATTCAAGTTATCCTAAATTTTAACATAAGTTTAGTTCGAAAACGAGTCGGAATGATTATAATATATACTTTATCACGGCAGGTATGATGACGTCGCAACGCAACGCCCTTAAGAAACTAGTTACCATTTACCAAACAAGGAAGTCATGTCATATAAAACATCATCTCTATCAGTTCTAAAACCGGACCCAACAACTTGACGCGAAACCGAATCGGGTCCAACCTATATTCTGAGAAACTGATTCCAACTTAAAAAATCATAGATTCCTACCCGATTCCTCATAGTATTTACTCAATCGGTTCTGTTCCGCACCCTACTCGGGTGTGACCAGCATTGGCGTACAAAAAAAAAAAAAAAACACTTGTTCTGTCACAAACAGGGTCAAAAAACAAAAACGATTTGCGCACATCCATCTTGATTCTTGAATGTGTCATGTCACAATGTCACATGTGTGTAGCGGTTGGGCCTGAATTTGTCTATTTTGGGCCTAGGGACTTCAGTTTTATTGTTACCGAATTTCATGGGCCTCCAAATATATGGTCATCGCTTGGTTCGTTAAGAGCACTACACCTTTTATTTTTAAAATTTTTTTACAATCATTTCTTATCTTTATTTTTAGGATAAGGTTAGACTAAAAAGTAGATTTAATCTAAAAAGTTTAAGAAATATTGTGAGCTTAACACGTATCTTTTTATTATTTTAAAAAGGACAGAATGAGTTGCACTAAAGACACAATGATGATATATGAGCTTAAAAACGTAAAAATATTTGTAAAATTTTTGTATAAATATATTGTACTCGTGTCAAAGAGAAAAATTTCATTGTTTTTATGGTGTATTTTATAAAAAAAACAACGACATACATAAAAGTTATTACCGTTTAAAAAAATAGGATGAACTTGTAAAAAGTAAAAAAAATGCTATTCTTAAAATACTACTGTAACAAACTTTAACTTATAAATTATTTCAATCATTGATTAAAGAGATTGATAGTTGAGAGTATTTGTTACACATTTTATTTCAGTAGAATTTTTATTTGAACCTTTCTCTTATCTTTATTTAATTATATAATAATAATCAAATTTATTTTTCTTCTTTTTTCTCTCAATCTCAAAATTATAAGGGATGTATAGTAAGTTGTTAAATATAAAAAACCACTGTCAAACCGTAGATTTTTGTTTTAAATTTAAATATATGGAGTGATTTAAGAAATGATTGTAGGAGTGACGTAGATATTTTTCTTAAATTTTTCCTTAGATATAAAGATTAA
The DNA here is from genome assembly GCA_025215565.1 of Flaveria ramosissima. NCBI lineage: Eukaryota > Viridiplantae > Streptophyta > Magnoliopsida > Asterales > Asteraceae > Flaveria > Flaveria ramosissima. Next base: position 8,280,004 of record CM046039.1, read on the forward strand.
AGACATTTTACCAACTCTATTGTGAATGTTATTAGTGGCTTAGTGTTGAAACGCATCGATGTAGTCATTAGGCTAACAAGGTGTAAAAAAAATTAGGGTTTAACTCCAAACCAACATTTATATTTAGGACTAGAAATACAAACATGACTATGTGAGTTACCTTTTCGACATGTTAGTTGTACAATTTTTAGTCTACATTCTAACTTAATGGATGATTTTAAAACCAACAAATATATTCTTAAAACAAATTTCAAACGGATTGTTATTGGATTTATTCAAACCAGTTTTGCGGATTGTAATTGGATTTACTCAAACCAGTTTCACTATCGGTTCTGAATCAGTACCTGTTCCTTCTCCAAACTAGTTTTGAATATGGCAAAAATCTTAAAAGCAACTCGCTCACCTAAAGATACTCGGTGAAAACATCTAAGTTCAAAACTCTTTCCCTTTTTTTTAAGAAAGATCACCAATACGTCCAAGTTATATGCCGAAATCCAAAACTCTTCTAATATACTAGGAGATCTTGCACAACATGAAGATCGATATTCTTTCACGAACATCAATAAATATTCCTGATGCCAGTCGTCGTTCAAACAAAGAATGTAACAAGCACACATACCATTTTATCTTCTTGACATGTACTGTGATTGTAATTTGTAAATGAATTGGATTAGTTAGTTAATGTTATTAGTCTGTTAGTGTTAGTTAAGCTTGGTAGTCAGTTTGTTAGTTAGTTCTCTTTCATGTGTATATAAACCGATAAAACAAGATGTACAAGCAAAGAAACAACGTCGTCTCTGTTAGTCATCTGTTTCAGCCAGAACGTAAATCTCCAATCCTACTCGAGTTGTTTTCGATTGTGAGCTACTTGTTTGAAGTAAAAGATAGTCTTGTTGTTGTATGATCTACAGATTTTCAATCAGTTATAAATATATTTTCTTGTTGGTGTCTTTTTTAATGCCTGATGGCTAGAAAATTTGACCTTTAAAACGACACCGTACTCGATACTTGTCAAAACCCATTCTGATCAGAATAACCTCACTTTCTTTTGCAATTACAAGTCCTAAATACTCCTTGCATACTTATATTTACCCTTGCAAATATAAAGATATTGTAACACATTGCAAGTGTTGAACTTCTTAATCTTTTAACCATTATAAGAAGTTTTAGCTCGTTATATCTTTTTGTGAAGTTTTCCCATAAAAAACTCGTACGATTTAGCAACTACCCACGACAAGTTCAAGCATCTATAGTTTAAAGACTCAAAAACACAACTAAGCAACAAGTATAGAGATAAGGTGCACGTACAGTCGATGATCATAAATATTAAGACGCTCTAGTTATACTACTTCACCCCAACGATCGCCATGAGGAACTTGAGCTTGACATTCACTTCATCCGGATCCGAATCACCTTCAAATGATGCTGGTGGCTCGACACCAGTAAACACATAAAGAGCCTTTAGTTCCCCTATACACGTCGGCTGACTAGGTGCTTTATACCCCACTAATGTCCTCATTGCTTTGATTTTTTCCCATATCTTCTCATCATCTAAATTCTCCTGCAAAACACACGAGTACTAAACCATGAGTCGTGTGTGGCGTATCGGATAGGTTGGGCAAAGGGCAACCTTTAGGCGCGGGTCAAAACGGACCCACTCATAAATGTTTGATGCATCCATACAAAAAGAACTAATTGTAACAAATTGTAACTTCAGCGTTTAGTTATTGCATACAACACACTTTTTTCAGCCTGTGACATCAAGGTTGTAATGTTGTATAGTAGGAATCAAAACTTCATTAAAACCACAACCTATACGAGTTGAGTTTACGTGCTAGCAGACTACCTATTCGGCTATTCGGACACTTGGTTCCTAAAGTTAATATCTAGTATTGCACAACAAAACTTAACACAATCCATATACCATATCAAGAAGACTTCAAGGAAAATATTGCTACTTAAAACTTGTGAAAGTTTCAAACTATTTAACAATAAGGGATTTACCTCTTTGGATGGCGTTTTCTTATACGCCTTAGAGGCGTTCTTTGCGTCATCGAAATGCGTCAAAGTGTCCACATTTTCAGCAGCAGGATTTTCCTTCACTTCACTACCAACTAAATTACCAAACATTAGTCATATACCCAATATTTTACACCAAAAGTTCAACACTTTTAACTACACATTTAGCCAATTCATTCACAATAATGCACTCCAAAGTAAAAATCACACATACATTAGAGTAAATACCTTCGACGCTCTCGATATTAATATTCATGTTTCTCTCATCATCACCGGTATCCACTGCATCTGCAATCGAGTGAATCAAATGTTCTTCCATTGTTCTCAAGATTGCATCTTCACTTACATCCTTAGATGCACTACCACCAGTTATCCCCTCAGTTCCCATGTTCTCACTCACTGTCTTTTCATCCGACTCGAGTTTCCGCGACTCGATCTCTTCGACTCCAACCACTTTCGTCGTTTCGACATCCTTAACATCTCCAAAATCAACACTAGAACCACTTTCACCAACACCCAAATCACCTTCATCCCTTAACTTTGCATCTTCATCTACTTCCACTTTATTATTATTATTATTATCATTTTCATACCCCAAACTATCATCATCTTCCTCTAGGTATCCTTCATTCACATTCTCCTTCTCATCAACATTTTCGTCAACATTCGCGACTAAAACAGTCTCTTTTTGCCTATAATCATCACCACCATCATCTAACTCCAACACGATCTCATGATTCATATCATTATCATCAAACGTTAACTTACTATCCACCATTTGATCAATTTCTGCAGGTTGATCACATTCATCAGAACAACAATACTCCAGCATCAGTGGTGGTGGTGGTGATGGTAGTAAGATGCTCATGAGCTTATTGGTGCAAGCATAGCCTGCAAACAGAAGCCCAAAAGGCACTGAAAATGCAACCCCCATGGCTGAAGCAACCACAAGTGGTGGAACCACCAGTGGTGCAGATGATATTACAACCCCTGTAACTGCAATCTTTCGTACCATCACATACCCTTTGTTCAAGATCCATTTCACCATGCTTTCACCTTCATACCCTTTTGAAGATGAGTATTCTTGAATTATCCACTCTGAGTATTCTGGATCTTCCATCTTAATTCTGTCGTGAATTAAACCATCTGTCGAAGAATTATTGTTATTCAACTTGATTGAATTGTGATTAAACGTAAGAACATGTTGATTTTATGAATGATATGTACCTGTGAATAGTGGTGTTGATAACTTGTAACTTGATGTGATGAAAGCTGTAGGAGGTTGGGGAGAAGATGAAGATGGGGTTTTGAGATTATGTTGTGAGAAGACCGATTGAAGACACGTGTTGGAAGGAGGGAGTGGAGAGGTGTTGATTGCAGTGACAATGTGACAGGTGTCTTCGTTACAGTTATGTAACTGGTTTTGGGTGAATACTGTTCAAAGTAGCTGTGTTCTAATCAATGCTTTTGAGACCGGATTGGATCGGACCGGCCGGTCCGACTGGTTCGATCGGGGATCGGTCAGGTTGTCGGTCCAGTCTGCTATGGTTTGTTTTTTGTCTGGTCGAACCGGTCGGTTCATCCCGGTCCGACCACCAAACCAAAAAGGCGTCCGGTTCGACGTCCGATCCAGTTTTGAAAACATTGGTTCTAATAGATTGTTATGTATTATTTTTATATTCATGCAAACTTTTATCTACCGCGTGTTGCGTTAGGTGTTCTGTCACGATCTTAAATGTCCAAACAAAGATATTAGACTATGTTGTAACGATTGTCACTTCGTCATCAAATTCAAAGGCATCAATAAACCTTATTGCAATTTCATATCATAACGTTTACAAACCGCAAGACATAAAACAAAGACACGTGAAATGAAAAAGTGACACTGGTGATTAAAAAACGAACAAATAAATCAAATCACATAACACTACTGGGGGAGAACGAGGTAGGAAAAAATAACCATTAAAAACACAAGATTACAAAAGAACTATATTTAACCTCTACTTATGCATCAAGTTCGATTCATTTTTTTAATGTTTGTCTATTTTCTTTGGAAGCATAAAAAATTGTGTTGCAAACAATAAAAAACAAAAACCGCTAAAATTAAAGGGAAAATGGGCCTTGGCAAGGCTCCAACTTGTGTCACATGGTGTAACGGCTTGATTCATCCGTCTTTCATCCTTTTAGCCATTTCGATTCATAACACATGGGAGGAACTTCAACACGCTTGGAGTTATCGCGAACAACTTCGCACGCCGCCATCTAAATAAAACTTTTATGCGAGACAATTTTTTGCGATATGCAGTTATGGTCATCATCACATCTTGGTTGGATTTGTCATTGTTCATATTCATGGACTTGTCATTAAATTTCTTGAAACTTCAAATGAGATTCTTTCATCTAAAATACACTTTATGGACGTGTTGGTCATTATAGACTTGTAATTGTAAAACACAATAATAAACAACAACAAATTTATATAATATATAAGATTTGACAAAAATAACATAAATTATGCAAAACATAAAACACAATGATAAATTCATAATAAATGATGAAATAAATTTTACACAATAATTAGCATATTTGACACAATGATCTTATTTATCAAACATAATAATCTGATTTATATCGTACATTAATCAAAATCTTTTTCTCAACTATTTAAATAATAGTAATTATCAACTTGTAAATGCATTAAGTGTTGTACCATATGCATAATAGGTTGTACATATCTTTTTTTCTTTTTACCTTTTTTGTTTTAAACCTAATACTTTTACATATTTCACAATTTAACCCTTATATTTTTTCACTTTCACCTTTAGTCCCCTATAATTTTTATCTTTGTACAAATGTGTCACACCCCAACCTTGACGGCGGAAACGTCGAGTAGTGAGAGTTAAGATCGTTCACAGCCACATAACGCTATTAATAATCCAAATATAATTTAAACATAAGTTTCAATTGTCACATTACAAACATAAGTCCCAAAAAGAATAAAAGCATAACATAAAATGTAACAAGTCATTCTTATTTTATTTATTTATCTAGGTCCATTCCTAGATGTGCAAGCTTCAAAGTGTAGATATCATGCTTGAGGTATTCCTGAAACATGTTAAAAATAAAGGGGCATGGAGAACTCACATTGTTCAAATAAGTAAAGAATGACGATTAATAAGAGATATGATGAGCAACGCTCCAACGTAGTCTTTCACAAGTTACCTAAATATATATATTTTACAAGTTTAAATAATAAGATTAACATTTTAATGCGAACTAGGGTTTCAGTTGGGATTTGGGGGTTTTAATAATTTTAAAAATATAATTATACAATCGTTTATGTTTTGGTTTAAGAAAATATAAAATATTTAAAACCAATAATGATATTGAATGATTCAATGATTTAATTTATTAATTTAATAAAGAGTAAATACGAAGTGTGAAAAGAAATAATTAATTTAATAATTAATTATTTAAAATTTGATAAAGATAATTGATTACATAATTAAATGACTTGTAGGTTAACTTATATTTATTTAAATCATTTTATAATGTTTCTAACCTTTAAATGATTTTATAAAAGTATTACAATATCCATAACCTTATATTAAAAATGAAGAATAATAAAAAGTTTAAATAAAAGTTAAGGAATACATTTATTAACTATTTATGACATAACATAGTTAATTAAAACATTGCATAATATAACATATTTAAATTATCATTTGTTTAGTTAATTATTTAAATTATCATTGAATAAGTAATTATTTAAATGATCATTGAATAAGTAATATTTCTTATAACTTTTTATTCTTTAAAAACAACTAAATTTAAGAATTATAAAATCTTTAAGAAATTAACTTAATAATTTCTAGAAATATTTTAGTTAACAAAGTAATTATAATTTTACTAAACAATGTACTAAAATCGCAGATTTTACGGCAGCGAACGGCCATTCATCTCACAATCACCGATTCGCATATGCTATTTTTCCCGATAACATTCCCAAATCTGTAAAAATACCGACGGAATCGCAAAAAATCGATATTATTCTCGTTGCAATTCATAAAATCCATCACCGGCGAATCAAATTAGGGTTCCGATGCCTTACAAGTTGTTGTGATTGTTTATTCGAATGGAATCTCTGCAACAAAGAGTGGAATCATGGATCAGGGACCAAAGAACGAAGCTGATGAGAGTCACTTGGCCACAACAATGGCCGATTGCTATGAAATGGCCCTGGATCAAAGGGAGAGAACAGAGGAAACGATTGCACGAGGAGTTTCAGCGTCGGAAGAAGCAGCTTCACAACCTTTGTATCGCTGTGAAGGCCGATTCGCTTTCGGATTTGCAGGACATTCTCTGCTGTATGGTGCTTTCTGAGTGCGTTTACAAGGTTTGTGTTTTAGTTTGAAATCTATTTTAGATGATAGTTTATTCAGAATCACTGGAATTTGGTGGACTGTTGAAGTTAGTTATGTGAGGGATTAAGATGTACCGTAATAACACTTGCATTGTCGTGAATTATGATAGAGACCTGATGCTGAATTGCTTCAAGCTGTGAATAAGTTTAAAGCGGACTTTGATGGTCAAGTTGTATCTTTGGAGCGCATTCAGCCGTCTTCGGATCATGTTCCTCACAGGTGGTTTATCTTATGTTAGGAGTCTTCTAATGGTGCAATATGTTTAACATGTTGAGTGTGAGACTGTGGGAGTGTTTGTGCAGGTATCTTTTAGCAGAAAATGGGGACACATTGTTTGCTTCCTTCATTGGAACCAAGCAGTACAAGTATGTGGTTAACATTACATGAGATGATGTTTGTAATGATTTGGATAGAAAGTGTTTATTTGTTGTTTTGGAATAATTTAACAGGGATATGATGGCTGATGCAAATATACTTCAAGGTGCTATATTTCATGATGATGATGTTGTTGAAGATACCGATGAAATATTTACAAAAAACTCACCTGATGGCCAAAAGAAAGTTTCTGATGATGTTCCTAGAACACTTGGAGCAAGGCCACAACAAGGAGTAACTTCAACTAAACCTGCTGCTCACCGGGTAAATGTGTTCCATTTTGGGCATATTTTTGTTTTCTAAGTAACCTAATATAATGTAGGGTTAAATCAAATTAATCAATTACAATGTACTGTAGGGCTTCATGTCTCGTGCTAAAGGGATACCTGCTTTGGAGTTATACAAGCTGGCTCAGAAGAAAAAAAGAAAACTTGTTCTTTGTGGGCATTCGCTCGGTGGAGCAGTAAGTTTGGCTGCACTCTAACTTGATTTTGTTTTCCTTCAAATATAAGATTTGTTATTTTTTCAGGTTGCTGTTTTATCCACCCTTGCCATCTTGAGGGTGATTGCATCTGCTTCATCAAAAGAACAAGAAAGAATTCCTGTGAAATGTATTACATTTTCCCAGCCTCCTGTTGGAAATGCTGCCTTAAGAGAGTATGTTCATGTACTAGTTTAGTAGTACTAGTCATATAATTATTGACTTATATTTAAACATGTTTACTTTCAGTTATGTTAATGAGAAAGGGTGGCAGCAATACTTTAAGACTTACTGCATTCCAGAAGATCTTGTACCGCGTATATTATCCCCTGCATACTTTCATCACTACAATGCACATCAAGTTGACTCTAAGAAGCCAATTTTATCAATGTCAAAACAAGATACTGTATCAGATAAACAAAAGATGAAAAAGGAGAATGAAAATGAGCAATTGGTTTTGGGTTTGGGACCTGTAAATAATTCCTTTTGGAGACTTTCCAAGCTTGTTCCCTTGGATGCTGTTAGAAGACATCTTAATAAATATACTGGCAATAAATTTAGCTCTTCTGTAAATTCTGCTGCTGATTCAACCATAACATCTTCACTTGAAGATGAAGATGATGCTCCACAGTCTCTTGAGATTGAAGAAGATTCTGATGGCATTTCTTTAAAACCATTCCCTATCACGGATAAAGGGGATTTAGGTGAAACAATAAATGGAAATTCATCTGATAAAAGTAAATTATCTGAAAAACGCAACGCATGGCATAGAGTGCCCACCTTACCTTCATATGTCCCATTTGGACAGGTAGGAAAGATTTTCTAGTCCCTAATTGTGGAGTACTACTAGTTTTATAATCATTCATCTCCATGTAAAAATTTGTAACAACTGCCTTGTCTCTATAATCGTCATTCAAACATTTATATCATTTTAAATTTTGAAATTTTTGGTTGCACTTGGTATTTTGGGTCTTTTTGAGTTGCAAGTATGCTCATGATATTGAGAGTCTCTTTGGGTAAATTTTGCTAATCACACACGTCTCGGATTATTGATTATCAGATTTTTTTAAATAATTACTATTTGATCTAACAGAGAGTTTTCGTTTCTCATAGCTTTATCTTTTGGGGAATTCATCTGTGGAGTCTCTATCTGGTGCAGAGTACTCAAAGCTGACATCGGTAAGAGTTATATATTCTCTTATTCATTGACAGTTAGCAGTTGCTACTCTGTTCATATGCTTGGTTTTTATCTCATGTAAATCCTCTGAGCTTTTTCATGTTGGACGTAATTATTATTTCCAGGTTTCTTCTTGAATTTCTCATTTTGTTTGCTTTGTTTTGGCAAGACATATTCAGGTTAAGTCTGTAATTGCTGAGTTAAGGGAACGACTACAATCACATTCCATGAGATCATATAGGTCCAGATTCCAAAGGTAACATCTCCTTTATATTGAACCTGCTTCCTCTGCACTGTCATAGTTGGAATTTACTGGGTGTACTGGATACTTGATTCCACTTTCAAATAATTTGAAGCATTGAATGTTCGACATGCTTTCTTAAGAAACCGGGTATGAAACATGATCGATTTTAATCTCTTTACCAAATGATGAATCACGCGATGTATCAAGTCAAACAAGTTAAACTTGCATATGAAAAGGTCATTACATTACTTTTCTAAATACCAGCAAACGATCTTTCAATACTTAGCAGTAAGAAATTTGATGATCCAAATTTATCCCCGCCATAGAATATTAGATGAAGAGTCATTTCCAATATTTTGTTTAATCATGTGTGAAATTGTCCAAAAGCATTTTATCCAGGTTCCTTCTGGATTAAAAAAAAGGTCTTTTGAATTAAGTGCTTGAAAACAAGAAGAATATTACTTGTGTTGCTCCCAATATGATTGCTTTTTCATTTTAAGTAGTTTTGTTTTCCTTTTGGCTTCCATATCTTTTGAACAATGCAATGTTTGGCATGCTTTCTCAAGAAACTTGGTATACTTGATTCCACTTTCTTCATCGGACAACTAATAGTCTTGTATTAGCAATTATTGAGTAAGATTCAGCAACCTCTTTGGCCATTTCAGCCATATTCACTCATTCACTCACTCAGTCAAAGAAGTTTCGAATGTGTTATTGTTTGTAACCTCTCTTCTACGTGATGATGACCTGGAATAAATATCACGTGTTATATTTTATGAATATATGAGTTTTAAGGTTGTGTTGTACTCGTCATCACTTTAGAAAGAGGCTATAGCAGATAGAAACTGCTTTGTCTAGTGAGTTGATATCAAAATACAGAGGGAATAGGCAGAAACAACCAAAGAGTCCAATGAAGTTTATTCTATCACTCGCTGATATGTTGTCATCCTGTGATGAAGAGAAATGATCTGGGAAAACCCAATTTCTTGAAAAATCATGGCGAACTGCTTGATTTCATGGATTTGAAAATGAAAAAGAAATCGGAACTATTTGTAGAAGTGACTACATGTTTAACTGAATCGAATACAATGCTGGGGAAACCCTTAATCTATATATATACACTGGAAAAAAAACCAGAAACCCTAGACTCCTAGAGAAACCTAACTTGGGCCTTTTGACTAAAGACAAATAAACCTTAAAAGTACAATGTTAATAACTCAATTTAACACTATCTAATAATGACAAGTTATCATTTTGGGAGCAAGGCAAGTAATCTGTAATCTTATTATTTTCTAGCACTCCCTTAGAGAAATGAATTTCTTTGGAATGGAAGTAGTATACAACTTAAAGAAGAATGAACTGTCTGATGTAGTTATACCTGTTTCAATCTTTATCCTCATCATCTTTGAATGTTAATTTTCTCATCTCAATGCCATACGCCTATTCTGACAGTTTTGTACTCAGCTGCTTGCTATACTTGTGTAGCTGCTTTTTAATAGAATGATAAAAAATATTGCAGCTGAAGTGCTGTTTTATTCAATAATTTACATCTACGTTTGATTACTTATTCCGAAAATTAAATCAACCATTAAGAGTGTCTTTGAGTTTCATTTCAGAGAAGTCACCGGTGTTTCAATTCGAAAATGCAAAGGTGTAATTTCTTATTGATTTGTGATACCCAATCATACAATACAATCACATACTTATAGTAGTTAGAGCTAACTAACTATTTACATTTTCAGTCCTTGCACTAATCTAACTTTACAACTCTAGAACAAACTTTACAACTACATTAATACAAAAGAATTAAACCAACATTCACCCCCTTAATTCTTTCATAGATCCCACTCCAAGCAATTTCCTCATCTCCATGAATTTCAGCCTAGGAAGGGCTTTTGTAAGTATATCTGCCTTTTGCTCCTCACCACAAATGTGCCTCACATTCACAAGACCTCTATCTACACAGCTTCTTATGTAGTGATACCTTACATCAATATGTTTTGACCTTCCATGAAAAACTGGATTCTTTACAAGTTGAATAGCCGACTTATTATCCACATTAAGCAGAATAGGACCCATACTAGAATTAATCAGGGTTTCTAGCACACCTTTAAGCCATATTGCTTGTTGTGCAGCAGCAGTTGCAGCTATAAACTCAGCCTCACAAGAAGATAATGCAACTATCTCTTGTTTTTGACTAACCCAACTCACTGGTCCACCACCATAATAAAACACTACTCCTGTAGTACTTTTCCCATCAGCTTTTGTTGGAGCATGAGAGCTATCACTATAGCCTATCAATTCAGCAACTTCTCCTCTTTTATACCATACACCATAATCTACAGTACCCTTAAGATACCTTAGAATATGCTTTACAGCCTGCCAATGAGATACTCTAGGTGATTCCATAAACCTGCTTGCTATACCCACAGAATAACACAAATCAGGCCTAGTTTGGGTCAGATATCTCAAACAACCAATTAATCTCCTATATAAGGTAGCATCCACAGTCTCCAACTCCTCATCCTTCCCTAATTTCAAACCAGGATCCATAGGAAATTTAGCTGGATTACAACCCCACATATTATGCTCTTCCAATATCTTTCTTGCATAACCAGACTGACACAAGAAGATACCCCTGTCTTCTTGTTTCACTTCTATTCCTAAGTAATACTTCAACAACCCTAGATCAGTCATCTCAAATCTAGATCTCATCATACCTTTAAAAACATCAATCATAATCAAGCTAGATCCTGTCACAATCAAATCATCAACATATACTCCCAAAATCACAATTTCATCACCATCCCGCTTCTTATAAACTGCATGTTCCTGAGGACATCTTGTAAACCCAAACTGTAACAGGGTAAGATGTAACTTCTCATTCCATGCTCTGGGTGCCTGCTTAAGGCCATACAAAGCCTTTACAAGCTTGTAAACTAAACCTTCCTTTCCTGGCTTGACATAACCCTCTGGCTGTGTAACATACACATCTTCCTTCAAATCCCCATACAAGAATGCTGTCTTTACATCCAAATGATGCACTTCCCATTTGTTAACAGCAGCTACAGACAATATCAATCTCACAGTTTCAAGCCTGGCTACCGGAGCAAACACCTCCTCATAGTCTACACCATATTTCTGCACATACCCCTTTACTACCAACCTGGCTTTATGTCTCACAACCTTCCCTTGTGCATCTTTCTTCAACTTAAAAAGCCACTTCAACCCAATTGGTTTCACACCTTCTGGACACTGAACAAGCTTCCAAGTTCCATTTTTCTCTATGCTTTCTAACTCTTCTTGCATAGCTTTCTTCCACTCAATCTGATCCTTAGCCTGATCAAAGCTTGTTGGTTCCCTGATCAGCAATAACTCAGACTCATCAAACATAGGAGGATCAAAGGGTATTTGTTCAAGGACCTCTGTCCTGCTGAACACATCATCTAGACTAGTGAACCCCTTCGGTGGTGTATCATCATAACTGTCCCTAGGCAGTTCACCAACATCAATCCTATTATTATCACTCCCACCTTCTAATCCCCCTTCTTGATCTGGTGCATTCACTGAATCAACATCCTGTTCTTGACCACCAGACTCAAGTGATTGTATACTTGGAGAAATCTGTCTGTGATCAGATGAGTTTACAAACACTCCAAACCTTGCATAACTAGGTTTCTCCTGTTCACTGATGTCCCATTCCCATGGTTTCTCTTCTTCAAACTTCACATCCCTGCTTACCACAATCTTACCAGTACAAGGATTATACATTCTATAAGCTTTTGATCTAGGTTCAACCCCTAGATGCACCATAGGAGTGCTTCTATCATCAAGTTTAGTCACTTGATGACTTGGAATCTTGACATAAGCCTTACAACCAAACACTCTTAAGTGTTTCACCTTAGGTTTCCTCTCAAACATCTTCTCATAAGGTGTCATATTCTCCAAGGCTTTGGTAGGACTTCTATTCAATAAGAAAACTGAATGCCTTACTGCTTCAGCCCAAAATTCCAAAGGTACCCTCATAGCTTTCAACATGGACCTAGTCATCCCCATGACAGTCTGATTTCTTCTCTCCACCACACCATTTTGTTGTGGGGAGTAAGGGGCTGTTAGAAACCTTTTTACACCCTCCAAACTACAAAGCTGTTCAAAGGTCTTTGAGGTAAACTCACCACCCCTATCAGTTCTCAAGGCCTTTAGTCTATGAGAGGTTTCCAACTGGACTTGAGTCTGGAAATCTCTAAAGACTTCAGGAGCCTGATCTTTGGACTTTAGCATAAACACCCACATGTATCTTGAGTAATCATCCACCAGGAGCATGAAATACTTGTTCCCAGCAGGAGTGGGTGGGGTCAATGGTCCACAGAGATCAGCATGCACTAATTCAAGTGGTGAATTAGCCCTGTAATTACTTACATTGGGGTATGGTTGACTTCTATGCTTCCCAACCAGACAACTTTCACACAATTGTGACTTGTGCTCTAACTTTGGCATTCCCTTGACCATATTGTGCTTGGTCATCTTGGTAATTGAGTCAAAACTCAGATGGCCCAGTCTTGCATGCCATAGCCAAGCTGACTCATTCATGGCAGTCAATAGACACTTTGGAGAGGTCACTTGTAAGTTGATCTTGTACAACCTGTTATGTGACTTCTTCACTTTCATGAGAGTCTTTCCCCCTCTCTCATATATCCACAGTTGCCCATCTTTCATCAGGATCTTGCATCCTGTTTCATCCAATTGACCCAAGCTCAGGATGTTATTCCTCAGGGCTGGTATGTAGTAAACATTAGTTACTACCCTATGCTCTCCATTTTTGCATTTGAAGCATATAGAGCCCCTTCCTTTTATCACAACCACAGATCCATCACCAAACTTGACTTTGCCACTGATGGCTTCATCTAGTTCAGTGAAGTGGGTTCTAATTCCTGTCATGTGATTGCTGGCTCCATTATCTAGATACCAACAGCAAGAATCCTCTCCCTTTGGTAGAGTTCCGGGGAACACCCCCTGTTCCTCTAGTAGGCCCAAATCCATAGACACTTCTGCCATTAGCAGGGTGGATTCTTGATCCTCCTGAGTTTGAGTTAAATGAGCTTCCTGCTCTGCCCTTCTTGGTGCCCTGCATTCATTTGCAAAATGGCCCAATTTGTCACAGTTGAAACATCTCAGGGACTTCTTGTCTCTCTTCTTGGTGTTCTTGTCTTTGTTAACAGGGTCTTGGTTTGTCTTTCCTCCCCTGTTCTTTGCAAACTTCCCTTTACCCCTTCCACAGCTTCTAGGATCATGCTTTGCCTCACCTCTTGACCTTTCTTCCCATTCACTCTTAGTCAAGAGTAACTGTCCAGAGGAACTCTTTCCTTGGGTCACCGGCTTCAACCTCTCTTCATAGGCTTTGAGTCTCCCCACTAGTTCCTCAAATGGCATCTTATTCAAATCCGAAAACTGCTCAATAGCAGCCACAATGGGTAGGAATCTATCGGGGGCCGCCTTCAAGAACCTGCTGACCTGTTTGGCTGTTGGTACTGTCATCCCCAGGGCTCTGTATCTCGACACTAGTTCGCCCATCTTCCCCGCAAATTCATCAACGGATTCACTCTCACCCATGCTCAGCAATTCAAACTCATGATCAAGAGTTTGAATTCTGGCCTGTCTGACTCTCTCTTCACCCACATATCGCTTCTTGAGGGCTTCCCATATGTCCTTGGCCGCCTCAAATGCAGCCACCTGCATCAGAACATCTTCCGGCAGGGCTTGGAAGATGAAGGCCTTAGCCTTCTTACCCAATCGGACATCCACCGCGGCTTGGGTGGGAGGTTCAATGGCATCCCAGAGCCCCTGGGCATCCATGAACGCCTCCATCTTGATCGCCCAAGAAGTGTAGGTCGTCGGAGTGAGAATCGGAATCTTGAATGCGATCGGATCGCTGGTGTCCTTCAGTGCTATCTGTCTATCTTGATTCGCCATCGCCTGGAATCAAGTGCGGTGAATTTGGTGTCAAGATCACTTCGAATTGATCAGCAGCCGAGTGGAGGAGATCTTCCGAGGCCAAATGACTGTTCTTCCGAAGTCAGTCGGGGCTTCTTCCGAAGTTAGTCGGGGCTTCTTCCGAAGTTGCAGTCGATGAGGACGGAGCACACAGAGATTGGATCGAGAGCCTATTCGCTCTGATACCAAATGTTTCAATTCGAAAATGCAAAGGTGTAATTTCTTATTGATTTGTGATACCCAATCATACAATACAATCACATACTTATAGTAGTTAGAGCTAACTTTACATTTTCAGTCCTTGCACTAATCTAACTTTACAACTCTAGAACAAACTTTACAACTACATTAATACAAAAGAATTAAACCAACAACCGGGAGGTGAATTAAACTTGGTATTGATTATTGTATTGTATGAATTAGAAAATACAAGAAGGCCTCTATTTGTAGAGTACAATCATCTAACTATAGGAACATATAATCACACAATTATAGCCTAATCACAATCATTAACATATATAGACACAATTATTGTCTAACATGCCCCCTCAAGCTAAGGCCGGGGAGCGACCTGTAGCTTGGCTCTGAGAAGTTCAAATCGTTGAGAGGATAGGGGCTTTGTGAACACATCTGCGATTTGATCGTCTGTCTTTAGGAATTGTATCAGGAGCCTTTTTTGAGCGACTTTTTCTCTGACGAAGTGAAAATCTATCTCTACATGTTTTGTGCGGGCATGAAAGACTGGATTGGCTGAGAGATAGGTGGCCCCTAGATTGTCACACCATAAGATAGGAGTTGATGTCATAGGTGTGTGAAGTTCCTTCAGAAGTGCTTCAAGCCATGATAACTCAGCAACAGTATCTGCTAGAGCCTTGTATTCGGCCTCTGTTGATGACCGAGAGACAGTACGTTGTTTACGAGCACGCCATGAAATGAGATTAGATCCAAGGTAGATGGCATATCCCCCGGTGGATCGGCGGTCATCAAGAGATCCAGCCCAGTCTGCATCAGAAAACGCTGTGAGGGAGTGACTGTGGGCATCCGTATAAGCATGAATCACGGAGGTTGAATTGCGTGTAATCCGCAGACCATAGTGTGTCGTTCCTTGTAGATACCGAAGGATTCTTTTTACCGCAGACCAGTGATTTTCGGTTGGTGAGTGCATAAATTGACACACTTTGTTAACCGCGAATGTAATGTCTGGTCTCGTAAGAGTTAAATACTGTAGGGCTCCCACTATTTGTCGAAATTTGACCGGGTCATCAAAGGGGTTGCTATCGCCAAGAGCTAAGTGTGAGCTTGTGTTCATTGGCGAGGTAACTGGTTTTGATTGAGAAAGGCCTGCCTTTTGAATGACATCCTTGGTATACTTTTGTTGTGACAGAATTAAATCATTGGCCTTGTGAAGAACCTCGATTCCCAGAAAGTATGACAGCTGTCCCATGTCTTTGATGGCAAATGAGCTATGAAGCCGCTGAATGGTGTGATTAATTAGCCGAGGATCATTGCCGGTGAGTATGATGTCATCGACATAAACAAGCATGTACATCAAGGAACCATTAAGTGAGTAAATGAAGAGAGACGGGTCAGTTTTGGATCCTTGAAAGCCCAGTTGAGTTAGAACTTGTGAAAGGCGGTTGAACCAGGCCCGCGGAGCTTGTTTCAGTCCATAGAGAGACTTGTGAAGAAGGCACAGATGATCAGGTTTAGCAGGATCAACAAACCCGGGTGGTTGACGTAAGTAAATAGTTTCCTTGAGATCCCCGTGGAGGAAGGCATTCTGCACATCTAGCTGTCGAAGTTGCCATTGTCTTGTTACGGCAAGGGATAGAACCACACGAATGGTGGTGGCCTTAACTACCGGACTGAAGGTCTCATGATAGTCAATCCCCGGTTGTTGGTGGAACCCTTTTGCTACCAGACGAGCCTTGTGGCGTGTTATATTTCCCTGTTCATCACTTTTTAACCTGTACACCCACTTACAATCAACAACATTAGCATTTGGAACAGGTGGTACTAAAGTCCATGTGCCGTTTCTAGTTAAGGCTTCGAATTCTTCGGCCATGGCAGCGCGCCAGTGAGGATTTTTGTTGGCAATAGCAAAAGATGGTGGCTCAGTTGTGGGAGGTTGTTGGGAGGTGTGAAAGGCTATGGCATTGTAGGGAGTTCTTTGTTTTGGATTGGGGCGAAGGTGTGTAGGACGTTGACGCGGTGGATTGTCAGTGGAAACGGTTTGTGGAGGTGGTTGTCTTCTGCTGTAGGTGTATTGGAGAGGTGGTTGAGGTATGTTGTGGATTGATGGTGGTGTAGTGTTGGCTGGATTTGGGTTGATTATTGGGCTGTTTTCTGATGATATTGGTGGGCTGTTGGTTATTGGATGATGTTGTTGGGCTGTTGGATGATGGTGTTGATGAGCTGGTGGGAGTGGGATTGGTTAGTGGGCTGTTGGCTGGTGGTGCTGGAGGGCTGATGGGCTGTTGATTAGATGAGATTGTTGGGCTGTGTTCTGGTGAGGCTGTTGGTGGTGTGGGCTGGTGGATATTATTAGGATTGGTTGGGATGTCGGATGATCTGGTGGGTGGATTTTGGGTTGTAGATGTTGGATTTGATGAGTGGTGGTGTACTGGAGATGGATAGGAGGAGAAATATGGATCAGGAGTGGATGGGGTTGATGTTGAGGAGGAGGATTGTAGAAAGGGAAAGTATGTTTCATGAAACCGCACATGTCGAGCAACATAAATGCGGTTAGTGACAGGATCAAGGCAGTGATAACCGTGATGAGAGGGGCTGTACCCTAAGAAAACACAAGGGAGGGAGCGGAAATCCATCTTGTGTGTATTATATGGTCGGAGATGTGGGAAGCATTGACATCCAAAAACACGAAGAAATGATAGGTCTGGTTTACGTTTGAAAAGATGTTCAAATGGGGAAGTATTTGAAGACGTGCGGGACGGCATGCGGTTTATCAAGTATGTGGCTGTTTCAAAGGCAAAATTCCAAAAACGCTTTGGAACACCCGATTGTGCTAAAAGAGTGAGGCCACTTTCAACAACATGACGATGTCGTCTCTCAACAAAGCCGTTCTGTTCGCTAGTGTGAGGGCACGAGTAACGATGTATGATGCCCAAGTTTGTAAAAAAAGAGGATAGGCTTCGAAACTCGCCCCCGCCGTCCGTTTGAACAGCTTTGAGTTGAGTTTGAAACTGTCGTTCAGCCATTTTATGAAATTGTTTAAATGTAACCAAAACATCTGATTTTTGTTTGAGGGGAAAGAACCACATATATCTAGTAAAGTGATCAACACAAAGTAAAAAATAACGTTGACCATAGATAGAAGAAACAGGGGCTGGACCCCAAACATCACAAAATACTAATTCTAGTGCACAAGTGCTTTTATGATTTGAGTTTGATAAATGCATTTTGGAGGATTTCCCCATAGGGCATGAATTACAAAATGTGAAAACTGAATTAGATGTAACAGGAAGTTTATTGCTTGAAATCATAGACTTTAACAGCTGCAAATGAGGATGTCCAAGTCTTTGATGCCAGGTTGAGGGAGATGCTCGAACGGTTGAAAAAGCAACATTGGAAACGGTATGAAACTTTGGTAATTGAAATGAGTAGAGGCCATCTTTACTTGGACCCGTGAGGAGGATATTGCGGGTAACCGTGTCCTTCACACAAAAGAAAGTAGAGTGAAATTCAAAAAATACATTGTTGTCATGACAGAAACGTTGTACAGAAAGAAGATTACGCTTGATTTGTGGAACATGTAAAATTTTATTAAGTGAAAAGTTTTTGTGTTGGGAGGTAAATTTTTTGGATGCAATGTGGAGAATGGGTAAACTTTTGCCATTACCAACAAGAAGTGTATCCTTACCATGATACGACTCGAAGTCATCGAAGCCATAAATATCCGGCGACACGTGGCTGCTTGCACCTGTGTCCGGCAGCCATGATGAGGATGCTTGTGAGCGTTGGTCAACAAAGTTGGCTTGAGGAGGCTGCCTTGGTGAACGGACTGTTGTGGGATCACGGTTGGGACATTGTGAAGGAATGTGGCCAATGCCGCACCTGTTGCAAGATCCATAGACTGTATTTTGATTAGATGCCCATGAAAATCGAGAATTTGTACCTGAGGGAGGAGCTGGTTGACGGGAGTTCTGATTTGAGTTGTAGCGTGTGCGACCGCGTCGATTGTAGGAGCCACGAGTCTGTCCTCCGCGGCTGGCATAATGAGCCTGATTTTGCTGTTGTGCAGGTTGAACAGTGAGACCTAATTGGTTCAGCAACTGTTGAAGAGAGTGAACAGTCTCCGGTGGCAGTTGGGGAGTTGGGGAATCACGGTTGCTGGAAGCCATGAAGACCTGGGCAGAGGGTACAGTGGGATCAGGTTTTTTACCATATATTCATGATCGGCAAGTAGGCTGGGAAGTTCCAACAGTGTGACAAATGGTTGTCTTGAGATGAGAGTAGACTTTAAGGAGTTGTATTCTTCCCGAAGACCAGAGATGGCTAGCATAACAACATCTTTTTCTTTCATAGGTTCCCCAATGTTGAGGAGGGCATCAGAGTATTGCTGAACGCGTGTGAGATAATCAGCGGACGTTTCTTCCGGCTTCATCTCAACTTTCAGCAGTTGGGTTTTGAGGGTGTATTCACGGGAAGATGTATGAGGAGCATAGGCACGTTCCAAGGCAAGCCACAATTCAGAAGATGTATCTCCTTGTACATGTTTGAATGAAGCTTCGGAGATAGTTGAGAGAAGTAGCATGCGGATGTGTGCGTCATTGGAAATCCATGCTGAATATTCAGGATTTGGGACGGTTGTTGTTGGACTGTCACCAGTGATCTCTTTTGGTGGGCATTTGACAGAACCGTCGATATAACCAAATAGATTATTGGTGATGAGAAAGGGTTGAATCATCGTTTTCCAAAAACCGTAGTTGGTAGGGCTTAATTTAAAGCCAAACTTGTGGGAATTGTGATTGGTTTTGTGTTCGGTGGTGAAAGCTGTAATGGCCATGGTGGAGCAGGTCGAAGATGGCTTTAGGGTTGAAGGCGGCAGAGAAAAAAAAAGAGAAGGCGGAGGTGGGATTAGGGTTGATCGATTTACTGCTCTGATACCAAGTTAAACTTGGTATTGATTATTGTATTGTATGAATTAGAAAATACAAGAAGGCCTCTATTTGTAGAGTACAATCATCTAACTATAGGAACATATAATCACACAATTATAGCCTAATCACAATCATTAACATATATAGACACAATTATTGTCTAACAAGGTGGAATGTGGTTAACAAATTGCATAGATCTGCAATTGTTTTAGAATTTTTACCTTGAAAGACTCGAGCATTATTTAATAAGCAGATATTGTCAAGTCGTTTATGTACTTCTATTTAATTTCTTGTAGGATTTACAATGATTGCATGAGAGATAACTCTTCATCTTTCTTGGGTGTGGATCAACAACAACAATTTCCACAGTTACAAAAATGGCTTGGTGTTTCACTTGCGAACACTGTTGAGCTTGGACATATTGTGGAATCTCCTATAGTATGCACGGCTACATCTATTGTTCCTCTTGGATGGAATGGTGTTCCTGGTGAAAAGAACACTGAGCCTATTAAAGTGGATATTACTGGAATCGGTTTGCATCTATGCACCTTTGTTCAAGCCCGAGTTAACGGGAACTGGTGCTCAACAACTGTAGAAACATTCCCTTCAGCTCCCGCTAATCATTTAGACCAGGGCGTACAGTCAGAGATGCAAAAGATACGTGTTCTAGTTGGGAGACCTTTGAGGCGACCTCCAAAGCATCAAATTACCACAGATTCACTAATCTCTGCATTTCCTTCAATGGATATAAACTCTGTTGATCAAAGCATATCACAGAATCTGCAAGCATTCAATTTAAGGAAATTCATGTGTCCTGAAGGTTTAAATGACTTTGTTGTTTTTTGTACAACTGATTTCTCTACCATCTCAAAAGAGGTTCATGTTCGAACCCGTAGGGTGCAATTGGTTGGCCTTGAGGTATTTATCTCCGGAATTATATTCTTGTTTTCTTTTCATTTTTCTATCAAGGACTGAGTTGTGGGTTGTGTAGGGTGCTGGTAAAACTTCTCTTTTGAAGGCAATATTAAATCAAGGGAGGGTAAACGTTTCAACCAATGTTGAGAATTTTGCTATGGATGTCGATGTTCAAGAAGGCATTGCAGGTGGTTTATGTTTTACAGACTCAGCAGGTGTAAATTTACAGGTGCTTATATTTTTATAAAGCTTTTCTTGTTTTATATACATCTCTATTCATGTATTTGATGCGTTTACTTATCACAGGGTCGATCTAGGCTGTGTTTTATCTTTAACATCAGATAAAGCTAACAGGAGACAGGGCAAACTGGTTGAGAGTTGCCCAAAGTCTACTTTTGATGAATACAACCTTCTAAGTCATTTTCATTCCAATATTTAGATTATTGTTGTCATGATCTTGTTTGCGTAATCACAACTAACATGCTAATTATTTATTAAAAAAATTTAAAAAATGACAAAAAGGGGTTTGCAAGTCAAACCAACCTGAATCAACACAAACCAATGGATGACCCATTTTAACTAGAACGTATTTTGACTCATTACCGACCCACCTATTTTGACCTCTTATGTGATTGTATATGTGATGTAGGATTTGAATAAGGAGGCCACTCGTTTCAAAAATGAATTATGGATGGGAGTTCGTGATCTCAGTACGAAAACCGATTTAATTGTGCTAGTGCACAATCTATCACACAGAATACCATGGTACACTCACTCAGATGCATCAACACGCCAACCAGCACTCTCATTTTTATTAGAAGAGGCTAAAGCCCTTGGAATCCCTTGGGTTCTTGCTATAACAAACAAATTTTCAGTGAGTGCTCATCAGCAAAAGCAAGCAGTAGAAGCTGTTCTTCAAGCATATCGAGCAGTTCCAAGTACAACTGAAGTTGTTAATTCATGCCCATATGTAATGCCTACTGCTGCAAGCAATCTTACAGATTCTGATGAGTGGGTCGGTCCTCATAAATTGATTGCGGGTCCTGTTAATTTGGTGAGACGATCTTTTCAAAAGAAAAGCACCACTCTTCCTGTTGAGGGTGTTGGTGCTCTTTGTCAGCTTGTTCACCGTGTCATTCGTAACCATGAAGAAGCGGCTTTGCAGGTGAAACATTAAACTTTTGAAGAACTAATATGTAATCATATAAGTATGTATCCTAATCAATCGTTTTATTTGATATTGAAGGAATTCGCAAAGGAAAGACTCATGGTAGAATTAGAAAAACAGAGAGAATCCGCTGTAGATACAAGCCAAGATGCAATGGCCAAGGCAAACTCATTGACAGCTGCAGCAGTGGGTGCTTCTGTTGGGGCGGGTGTTGGTCTTGTTATGGCTATTGTTATGGGTGCAGCCTCTGCATTGAGGAAACCATGAGGTATGATATGCCTTTCAATCGTAAAATTATAACACATCTTTCACATAAAGTAAGATGTACATGCACTCTTGGTTAGATTTTCAGGTTACAATTGGCGGATGTGAATGTTAGATTGTATTTATGTGGGCATTAGATTGAAAAGGGTACTCAGGTGAAATGTCATTTATTTATTTGTTTTTTAGACTCTAGTCCATAATCTATCTCAAGTTATTAGAAGTTCATAGCAAGACACTTTTTTCTTCATTTAAGATCGTGTGATGTTGAAATGTGATGATGTTAGACGAATCTCGCCTAACTAGTACCCGGAAATGGTAGTCTTGTGTGTATGCACTGATCTGTGTGAATGGGTGAATTTCAACCTTCTATACCAATCACAAGAATGGTCTAAAATGGTATCAGTCATCCATACCGTGATCTGGCTAGTGGTGGACTGGTGTCATGCTTAGATCCAGCTGGTTTTGTGATTTTTGACTGGTTGGCTGGACCCAGCTGGTCAGCTCCTTCACTTGGCTCGAGCCTTCCTGTGTCATGCTTAGATCCAACCTTTTTTACCCAAGTAAAGTCCATTGAGGGCTACAAAATTTTAACTGACTTAGAGCATTCACAACCCGTTCCCCGTATATATGTGAGTGGGTGCCCTATATTAGGGGATGGTTGTGAGTGATTGTGAGTCAAAGAGGTAGAAAATTTATGGGGATTGTATCGTGTTTAAAACACGGTACAATCCTCATAAATTTTTTAATATTTTTTAAAGTGGTTGTAAGTGGATAAGAGAGAAAATATAATAATAAAGATATGAAAAAGTATTATTTAATTGATAAGAAGATAGAAAAAATAATGATTTTTAGTATAATTATAAGGATAAAGATGGGGATAGATTGTGAATGCTCTAAATATACTCTCACATCTACATCTACTTAGAACAAGCACGTACACACAAACAAGCTTGAATCCTATTATTTTATAGAATTTTATGTTTCTAGACTTGTAAAATACCATATTTTCTTCAATAAAATCTAAAGAACGTTGAATATATGAACTAAAAATGTATTTTAAGGAAGGGGTATATAAAGTCTTCTTTTTAATTCAAGTGATTTTGGTGAACCACACCGAAAGAGAAACATGAAATCAACATGGTCTATATGTCACCTACCACGTCTCACATAGACCGCCTAATCGCGTCTTGAATAGCGAGGGGAGAGCAAGAGGAGGGAGAAATCCATCTGTGTCTTTAGAGAGGGAGAGAAATCTATATATTTTTAGGGGTGGGCAACACGAAGGCGTTCGAGAGCACCAGTTGGGGATACTAAGTTCAATACCTCAGATAGAAGAAACGATCGAAGTTGAACAACTTTTATACAATTTGCCAAACCAAAATGAATGTCTTGATAGTATACAACGATCGCGACAATCACTAATCAAACTAATGTTTTATATGTGGTTTACGAACTCAAAATCCAAAAATGCAAGGTAGACCACAACAATGCATACCTTAAAACCAGACACAAAAAGAACAGGCCCACTTAAATATCATAAGCTTACCTCATCACTACCAAAACAAGGCTTCACTCACCGCGAACAACAAGAACTTGTGTTCTTTGAGCCGTTGATGAGGCTCACACGGTTAGAAGACAGTTCCGCCTTATACGAATCAGAGTTTAACACCTTCCTTCTAACATTATTGTAAACTTCACGAATAACAATGTGAAACGCGTCTTTGACATTGGTAGAATCAAGCGCTGATGTCTCGATGAAAAAGAGCCCTTCTTCTTCAGCAAGTCTTTTACCTTCATCAACACTAATGTCCCTAATATTCTCCAGATCACTCTTGTTCCCTACCAGCATTCGTGCTGTCGTTGTGTCACAGTGAGCTGCAATCGTTTGAACATACTAACCGCTCAACTGGGAACAAGTAATGGATGAAAAAGAATGCAAGCAGTTCTAACAGCAAGTACATGTCTTAAACAAACTTTTCTTTCACATGTAAATATGGCGCTAAACAAACCGAACATATGTTTGATATGTTACTATAACCAAACTAACAAACAAAACACACTTAAATGAAAGAGTTTTCTTGATCATGTTTTGTTTAGAAAACGATCATAGTGCATGTTTGTTCTTTAATGTTCTAAACGAACATAAACAAACACAATCTAACAATAAACGAAAACCAACTAAAAGTAAACATAAATATTCAAATTAAAGCGGGACCTATATACCGTTGATAACATCTTAAAGTTCAACAGCAATATGGTTTCGACTCGTCCAATCGTTTCTAAAACAGGCTAGACTCAACTTCATGGAATGAATACGTAAACAAACGTATACAAACGAACAAGAATGTGTAATGCAATTCAGTTAATTAATAAATAAACATGCATCTTCATATTCATTCGTCTATTAAACAAACAAACATATACGACATGAACAATTCACTAAATTCTCTTCAAGTGTATGCAGTTGAAAGGTCATGACTCATGATAGATTGATAATTGGCCCCTTTGATCTTCTAGCAATCAGTTAATGATTCATATAACTACAACAATGATGGAATCCATGAAAAAACTCTGTATTACACCACACAAATCGACTACAAAAAGATACTCCTTCAATCACTTATGGAAACATAAATATTCACCGAATTTCATTTCACCATCAGATCCTAAACAAAACCCTAACAACAAACAAAACTAACCAAACATCTGATCAGATTAACATCAAAAACGAAGCGAAAACTTACTATTGAGTTCATCAAGCCACCGTTTAACACTCTCAAAAGTCGACCTCCGAGTGATGTCATAGACAACAAGTGCACCGGCGGCGCCGCGGTAGTAGGCGGAGGTGACGGCCCGAAACCGCTCCTGACCGGCGGTGTCCCACACCTGTGCTTTGACCTCTTTGCCGTCGATATCGATGACTTGTGTCTGAAATTCGACGCCAATTGTGGCTTTTGAGTGCAGATCAAACTCGTCTCTGGCGAATCGTGATAGCAAATTGGATTTGCCCACTGCGGAATCGCCGATTACTACTATTTTGAAGAGGTATTCTTCTCCAACTACTGATTCATCATCCATTGTTGATGGTTGAATTCTAGAGAGAGAGAGTGTGTGTGTGAAAATGTGAGAATGGCGTTGACGAATTTTGAAAATTAGACTTGGGGATTGGACATCGGAGATAAAAGTGTCTAAATGAGTGATTTATGGATTTTTTATAGTGAATCTTTCTGCTAATTACGGTAACGCATGTCAGTATCATATATATAGGGTCCTAATAATTAGACACCCAACATTTTAAATCGACACCCGCCTATACGCCGCGTATGGGTCCATACGCGGCGTATAGGTCCCTCCAATTATTGCCAATTAATGCCAAGAATTCCACGTCACATCAGTGACCATATACGCCGCGTATGGACCCATACGCGGCGTATAACCTTTTCAGAGACAAAGCTGTGAAGTCTAATCAGTCAGGACTATACGCCGCGTATGGCCCTATACGCGGCGTATAGCCCTCTGTCGTATAGGGTGGTACGCAACACCACCGACACCTATACGCGGCGTATGGACCTGTACGCAGCGTATAGGTGTCGGTGTTGTTGCGTACCACCCTATACGACAGAGAGCTATACGCCGCGTATGGGTCCATACGCAGCGTATAGCTTCATCTGAAGCTTTGATTTGACTGATTTGACTAAAGGCTATACGTGGCGTATGGACCCATACGCGGCGTATATGCTTTATTTCGAATTGTTGTGACGCGACTGAAGATTCTTTCGATTATATATAAACGCAACGAATGCGTTCATATTTCATTCATATCGTTCATTTTTCGTTCATTTTTCGTTCATATTTCGTTGTAGAAGATGGAAACTGTTGATATTAACTGAAGAAATTAGCGTTGTGTGGTTCAACATTTTCTTCTGTCGGATAATTACTCGGTAAACATTTGATTCTTATTTCGTTAAGTATTTGCATACATATATACATATATTTGAATTGCATACTTAAAAAATCGTTTCAACTAACTCGGGTTCCATCGATGCTAGTCGGTTACGGTAAACTTAAATAAATTTTAAGCTTTTTTATCATAGCCGACTAGTATCGTGGAACCCGAGTTAGTTGAAATGATTATTAAGTAATCAAGACATTTATGTGTACGTAAGTATGTATATAAAAGAAATAAGAGTTATAGTTTTAGAGAAAAATTATTATTTTGAAGAAATAGTTGAACCACAAAACTCTATTTTCTTAAAAAAATCTCATTTGTGTTATAGGGCTGCCAGGGAACGTTTAGCACGGTTGAATTTGAAGTGATCCAAGATTATTCTTTCGTTATGTCGTTTTGGGATAGTAACTATTTGTTTGGTGAATATTCAAGCGTTTCGTACGTGTCAGAAAGTAATCAAGATGATTCGTACGTTCAATCTGGTTACGAATTGCCAGATTTAAACCAACCTTATGTTCCCGATGATGAGATTGAGTTTTGCCGAGAATCAAGTTATGACCCGCAACAAAGTAATATAAACTATCTCTCGAGTGCTGAAAATCAAAACACGAAAATATCGTTTGAAACATGTCAAGAATTTTTATCACTCGATGAGCTAGTTTCTTGGGTTGTTAATAGGGGACGTGATAATGGTTATGTTATTATTACACGAAGATCGAAGAAAAAGGAAGGCCAGGTCGTAAAGGTGTGGCTTATTTGTGATCGTGGTGGTGAACACAAAAGTAAAGCAACAATTAGACGATCTGGTGATGACCGAGATTGGGGAGCGCGATAGGCTCGCTGGGATTATTGGAGATGGTACGCCATGGAGTCGATTATTTGAGTTGGCGTTCTTACCTTCGTACCGAGAGCTTGCGGTGGAGTTTTTATCCACCTTTACTTATGTTCGTCCTGATGAGATGGTGGAGGACGATGAGCGATCTGAGATTTCGTTCCGACTATGTGGACGATTTCATCAGATGTCGATTGAGGAGTTTGCTGTTGTCTCGGGACTTTATCATGAGCCGGAGACCGTTACCCCTCTATTTACAGAGGGGATTACTGAGATGGAGGAGAACCGATTGAGAGATTGGTGGCCTCAAATTGCCGACGGTCCGTTTCAGAGGACTAAGGGCAGGGTCACTGGTATTAGAGATCCTCTTATCCGTTATTTGCATCGGATGATCGCCACATCCATCACGGCACGTGGCAAGAGTCGGGAGTGGTGTACCATTCCCGACTTATTTTACCTTTATTGTTTGATTACGGGGACGAGGTGCAACCTGGCGAGATGTTTAGCTGAGTATTATGCATCATATTATCATCGCCAGGAGCGAGGAGTCGTGTATGGCGGCGCGTACATTACGATGATTGCGCGTTGTCTTGGTTATTTGCCTGCCCATACTGCTGACGTATCCCCTCCGATCGAGCCGGAGAGATTAGATCGTCGTACATTATACGGCATGCGTATTATACGCCAGTTTCCGGGTGGCATACGGTTCTCTCTTCGACCCGGTGAGATCTGGCATCCTGCACCTGTTCAGCAGGTCGGCGATGACCATCCACAGCAGCAGCAGCAGCAGCAGCATATTCCGCATGCCCAGCCGCCGCACGACCAGCCGCCTCCTCAGCCACAGTTCCCTAGACATATTTATCGAGATGTGAGGGTGCCTGCACGTATTGAGACATTTATGCAGGAGATTACCACGAGATTACGTGATCAGGGTCGTCGCCTCGATCGAGTTGAGGATCTTATGGATTGGCACGTTCAGCTTGAGATTGCACGAGCCCGTGCTGCTGGTATTGATCCTCCAGACTTGCCACCGCGTCGACATTACCCAGATTCACCGTAGTTTTATCTTGTATTGTACTTTTATTTTGTTATGTATTTAAAAATTTCGTTATTTAATGTACTTCGTTATTTAATGTTTGTTATGTTTTATATGTTTTATTTGTTAACGAATATTAAAAATTATCGATTAATATGTTAGAAAATATAACTTATACACAAATAGTCAACCAAATTTAACATACAAATTAAAGACCACAAAAATAACCCATACGTAATATACTCATTCACAAATACATAGAAATATTGCAAAAAAAATGGTTTGACCCAATACGCCGCGTATGGACCCATACGCGGCGTATAGCCTCCTGTGACGCGTCTTGTCGGTGTC
The DNA here is from genome assembly GCA_025215565.1 of Flaveria ramosissima. NCBI lineage: Eukaryota > Viridiplantae > Streptophyta > Magnoliopsida > Asterales > Asteraceae > Flaveria > Flaveria ramosissima. Next base: position 8,308,350 of record CM046039.1, read on the forward strand.
TTATCAGAATATTCCCTATACGCCGCGTATGGGTCCATACGCGGCGTATAGGGAATATTTCGCAACCCTATACGCCTCGTATGGACCCATACGAGGCGTATAGGGTCAAAGGGGTGTTGATTTAAATATTTGGGGTGTCCAAATAAAATCACCCTATATATATATTGGTTATTAATGATGTTATTAAATGATTATATTGGTTATTAATAATGTTAATTTATTTTTTTAATTAAAATTAATTTTTAATAAATTAATAACGATATCTTTTTATTAATGTTATTTCGAATAAATAAGTGAATATAATATAATTTTTTTAAAACATCAAACTTTCTTAGAAATACGTAATATTATAATACGATGATTTAAAAAGTAAAATTTTTATAAACGAAAAATAATTAAAATTGAGAGTTATAATGAGAAAACTTTTAATTATAGCACGTTTTGAAACAAAATGTTTAATATATTTTTCTTTTGGAAAATAAACAAAATTTAAAAAAAAGTTAAAAAATTTGATATAAATTTTCTATTGATTATAGTCCTTAGTCTTACGTTATTTTAATTATATATTATCTTAAAATATCGTTTTATAATTAATAAATTTCATTCTATTTAATATATATTTAATTTATTCGACCCGTATAATACACGATTACTAAAAGTAGTTAATTTTATAAAGTTTCTTGTGGGTTTAAACCAAATCTTTTTATATGCTTTTAGAATTTAATGTTGAATATCAATAAACTTGCACCTTTTTACGAGTTTTTTATTTCTTAATTATTAGCTCATATAATTACATACATGGTTAAATGTTAGAGTTTTAGTTTGTAAACGAATTGAAAAAAACAACATATATTTATTTGTGTTTCTTCCTTGTTTGATTAAACGAACAAAAAAAACCAATAAATTTAATTTGTTCGTCATCACTTGTTAATAAAATAAACGTGGATGTGTTCATTTATATTTTATAACACATATATTAATATAAACGAATACAAGTGACGCAAATTAAAGGTACATCTATGTAATATATAAAACAAAGCCAAATTTCATTATCATCACATGTTTCAACTATATAGGACATTTAAAATGTAAGCAATAATGTTTAAACTGAAATGGAAACACAGTTATATGGTTAAAATACTAATATAAATAAAAGCTTAAAAAGCAAACGCAAACGAACAAATATGTGACTGATGGAATAATTATTGGTTGGTATTACTAATAACTGATAAATAAATAAATTTAAATGAATATGTAGAGGAACATAACGAACAGATTTGAATTGAAGAACATAAACAAATGAACGTAAATAAACAAACATTCGCGAATATAAATGAATGAACTAGACATATTCTTGCATGTTCTTCTAATTAAATGCATGAAAAAAAATTGTTCATGTTCATTTGTCTAGAGGTTTAAATCCAATTGAATGATTGGTTCATATAAAAGCCTAACCAGAAATTATCTTACAAATCAACTAGTAATTACACTTATTCGAAACAAATATAGGACATTTTATTTGAAATAATTCTAACAAACTCTAGGTATGGGTTATATGCACTAAACGATTTGTCATCCCCTCAAATTAACTAGGCACGACATAAGATGGTTAATTTGCTGTCAATGATGTGCTTTGCGTTAAATAAAATCGCTAAATTGGTAAATTGAATGAATGTGACAATGCATGTTCACTACAATCATATGAATTTAATGTTCAATATTATGAATCACACCAGATTATTTCGTAATCAACACCTTTCATTCTCCTTAACTTTGCTCATTTTTTCCGTCTAGGGGAAAGTTTAAAACGAAGTCATAACCAAGACACTATTTGCTATTACAAGATAGCATTATAAAATTAAGAAAAATCAATTATAAATAGAATCGTACATATGTTATGTTTTGAACTAGTTTAACTTCTTGACTCTTCAAGGTACTATTATTATCTTACATCTACTAATTTTAGAATTGTTTGATATAATGGGTTTCTTTTCCATATACATAAAAGAGAAAGCGTCCCCAGCCTCAATTTTGTGAGCAAGACATTATAATCTTTTTAACCATCTAGTTACATGGGGCATTCAGACAATATAAAATTTTAGGGTTTACGGTTTGTGTTACAAGATTTTATGATTTTTTTAATATCAGATCATTTTATCGTTTATTAACTGTCAAACATCAACGTCTAGGCACGACGTCTTGTTGGATTTACATATGTCACACATTTAAGGACTTAAAACACCATTACATAGCCTAAACTACTAGTTTAAAACTTTGGAAATAAACTTCATACTACTCTAATATGTCTATTGTTCACTTTAGATAGCACAGAGTATACCCTGTCACAAGTCACCTAAACTTACCCTAAAATATTACGTACTAAAATCTTTTAACTTTCGCCAGTGAGTATATATAGTCTAACAAAACGACACTTTACCTGACCAAACAAAGTTTTTCAATTTCAAAAACGCACTTCATTAAATGTCCCTTAAAGATAACCATGTAACATGCAACCATTCATAACCACCCCCATTCATATACTCACCTCATCGTGATAACTTACGCAGTTTCAAACTTCCCCTTACCATACTTTAATGCTAACTTACTCGAGAATTAAAATTAGTTGTACCTGACTCAATTTTAATGCAAGACCTATATTTTGCCACCGAAGTGGACCTCAAACTATGTCACACCACATGGACTTCACACTATGGGACCTCATGTGGACACTTTTCACTATGACAACATGTGACCCCACCTTCAGCTAACACAACTCTTAACCCTTAGCCCGAACACCTTAACCCAAAAGCTTTCAAATCACCTTAGTTCGCATTACATGGAAGCTCACTTTCCATATTACTTCCAATTTAGAAACGTTATTTTACCCATATTATTAAAACGTTTTCATAAACTATATTTCACTTTGTTCGTGATTAATCCCTACCCATTGATCGATCGATTACTTGTATCCCTTCTCACACATCACGACAATCACTTACATATACATGATTATATAGAGTACTTTTACAATTATACGACAATCATACGGCTTTATTCCTGTGAACTTACCTACATAGACTCATTTGAACAAAACAAATTAATGTTAGTCATCTATACAAGTCCATTCACACAAACTTACTTACGTAACTTATTCACATCAACTCATAATGTATAAATCATTCCAATATCAAACCAGGCAGCTTATCACACGTACATAAAGCGCACACACATACATGATTAACATAACATACATATTACTTCACACACCATACATAAAATACATTTGACTAACATTACATGCACAAACAAATCACTATTTAAACACACGTAATTAATCTCACCAAAAAACAATAACAAGGTTAACTATATATTCAAACCCCGTTTATATTATTAACACGAAAACAATCTTGAAGCTCACACTATATGCTTGTGAATTCTAACTCATTTACTTCACGCTAAATGTTTGTTACTCATTTCAAAATCGTTTATTTGTTCTTTACATGAATAAACTGAAACAAGTAAAAACATCAAAACAGTTCATATGGAACACACCTTACATGTGAAAAACGATTGCTAGCTATCCACACATTCGTTTGGACTCAAATTAGTCCAAAATGCACATCGCTGCCACTAAACTCAACCATGTCTACGATCTAAAACACCCTCTTACTTTTAGTCAAGTCAATTATAGTATATTACTTTGTTGGACTGATATTTTAAACAAATATTTCACCTTTACTATTTTTTTCTTGTAACACAACACAGAAATAGTTATAGTAATATCTTATTCGTACACTCATCACATATTTTTATATTATCTTTTTTTGAGAGAAGTGATTAAAGCTTATTATTGTTTTTTTATTAAAAGTAATACAACTAATGACTAAGCTTACGGACATATAACTTATCACACATGCTTCTTATTACTTTCTTGTGAGATAGTGCGTTAAAACCTAAAAACATAAGAGCATTCACAATAGCTTTCTCATATCCATCCCCAGATTTACACTAAAAACACCATTTTTTTACTATATCTTTCAATTAAATAATATTTTTTAATATATTTATCATTACTTTTTCTCTCTCATCCACTCACAACTACTTTAAAATATTAAAAAATTTATGGGATTGTATCGTGATTCCCCATATTTTCCCAAATACGGGGAATCATGGTAAAATCCCCATAAATATTCTCCCTCATTCACTCACAATCACTTACAACCATCCCCATAATATAAAATACATACTCGCATCGAAAATAAAAAACCCACTATAAATGCTCTAAATGTATACAAAAGGGTAGAAACGAAAATAATATCAAAGAAAAATAATATCAATGAAAAAGATATAAAAAGATATCCTTCCTAAAATACTCATAAAGCATATAATAAAAAAATAATAATTCGATACGCATATCGGACCGTTGGTGAACCCGCGTACCCCTTAGCGCCATCAAATCCCCACAGTGATTCTGATTTTCTATATAATCTTCTACAATCTCATGATCTAAACAACATATTTCATCACATCACATCACATCGATCTCCTGTAAGTATCACCCCCAATATCCGTATGTATAGCTTTGAGTCGATCTCAAATCATATGAACTTTCAGCACCCAAATCAAGAGGTAAAAGTGTTTTATCAGTTGATTTCGGTTCTAATCTCCTACATTGTGATGATCTAAACAATATGTTTCGTCAGAATCATCTGCGGTAAGTATCGTCCCCAAATTTCGCTTACGCAGGTTTAAATCTCTCAAATATGAACTATCGGTACTCGAATCAGAGGTAAAACTGTTTTCAACTTCGATTCTGATGAAACTGTGCCGTGGCTTCCTTTCTTCTACTCTATTTTTGTTTAATTTACTAGTCAGTTTGCTAATCGTTTGTGTGTTGGAGACGATAGTTTTTTTTAAGGGTTTTTGTACTTTGGTCCTTATTTTGCACAAAGGATCCGACCAAAATGTTTTTCTTTCCCACGAGTAATTAGAAGCCTATTAAAACTTACGAGTTTTATCATTAAATTCAATCTTTGGTTAGGGTTTAGGGTTTTGATAGCATTCCAAAGTTGGGAGAATTTGTTGTTCTATTTTTTAATTAGGGTTTAGGGTCACTAACATAAATTGTTGATTTGGTTCTTCATTTGTAGGTTATATGCAGAATCCTTATTACTATACTAATGACTTATATATAGTATATTGTTATGTCCGTTTTGTCTCTGCATACTTCTAGTTTCATGTTTTGATCCTTCCCTTGCAGGTGTCTGTCTTAAAAGGGTGGGTAATAATACATTTCATCAAGTTAATAAACACTACTAAAATGTGTTTCTAGTTACTTGATCACTTATTTATTATTTAGTTTATTGTTGCTTCAGGTTAGTTATGGGATGGTTGAGATTTTCAGAATCTGACAGCATATTCGACTGCATAAACCACCCTGATACCAGAAAGAACACAACATCTTTTGTGAGTTACTGTTTAACTGAAGTTCTTATCTGGTTTTCTGGCAGGCACACTCTATTCCAGTTGCAGATGAAGTGAAAAATGCTGAGATATAACGGGGATTTGTATCTAGTGAATGATATTTCTATATATCAACATAGATATATCTAATGTACTCATATGGGATGATGATGATATTTCACAGGTTATTGATATATTTTTTTGGTTATTGTGAACAAGCATTATCAGTGTTGCAGACGACATGCTAGTTATGTGTCTTTAAATTATTAAACTAGCTCTTTCTTTGCCTTATTGACTTAGTTTCATCTGTTTTTTTGTTTTCCAGATAAGATTAAAACAGAGGCAAAGTTATATCAATGCTATTTTTCAAAGAGAAGTGCAAGAGTGGAGTTTCTTATCAGATAATGCTTCTCTTTACATTAATTTTAATTTATAGTCACTCTGCCTTACTAATAACAATCCTCTTATAACCTATTTCTTCTTTTCATAAGGCTGGAAGTACAGTTACTATTACAAAGTGGAGTCAAGTTTGAGATTGAAGCCTTGTCGGTGCACTCGCTTACCTTATTGTCAACACAATATCTGCAGTCTCACATTCAAGGTAAAACAAACATTATACACTGTATAGCTTCATAAGTACTGATTTGGACTGTTTAAACATATTAGTTAAAACTGAAAACACAGGGAGCTCATCATTATCTTAGAATAATATTGCTCACTTAGTTAGGAAGTGAATGAAGACTCAGGAGTGCCTTCATAATTGATGTATGATAAATTGCCATAAGGATTTGTTTTAATTATAATTATGTCTTGTCCAGGACCATTTGCTTAATTTATGAATGAGAGTTTCGATTGGTTCCTTCTTCTAACATTGACCACTGTATAACTTCATCAGTACTGATTTTGACTGTTAAACATATTAGTTAAAACTGAAAACACAGGAAGCACCATTATCTTAGAATAATATTGTTCACACAGTTAGGAAGTGAATGAAGACTCGCGAGTGCCTTCATAATCGGTGTATATAAAATTGCCATAAGGATTTGTTTTAATTATAATTATGTATTGTCCAATACTGTTTGCTTAATTTTATGAATCGGAGTTCGGATTGATTCCTTCTTTTAACATTGACCACAACATGCCTCAAAGTACTTCAGTCACTTGGAAAGATGGCTTAATAAGTGTGGGTTGCATTGTTGAAGTAAAGAAATAAGAATAGAAAGTTTAAAAGTTTTACTTTGCATTGGAAGCAGCAAAATGGGTGGGTTGGGTGACATGTCAAAAAGACTCAAAACAGTGAAAATATTAAGCTTGAACAGTTAACTCCAAAAGTAATGATCTTAATGTCCACTTGCCAGTTTGCAGCAAGTGTAGGCATGGTTTAGATCATGTTCAGTATGTATCTTTGATATTGTTCTTCTGTTAGGTGTTCAAGATCCCTTTTATGTGACATTTCACAGCTTTGAGATACACATTTTTTCAGCAAGTTAAATTGAAATACGCCTACAAATTAAGTCAAATTTAAGGGATGCAATTTATGTATGTTTGGGACAAGTTAAATATGAAAGATGGTGATGATGGTGAAATTTTGATGTTGTATCAAGGTAATATTTAAATTTGTTTATGTTCATTCACTTTCAATATGTTTAATTATTTTTGACATTTGAATTTCGGTTTCATAGGTGCATCATGCAGGAAAGATAGAAGAGATCAGAAATTACACATGGGTTACATCTGTACTCAGCAGACTTTTTTGTTCCTTGACATTGTTTAAGGTTGTGTACTTGTGTTTATTTCAGATGCATTGCTATGGAATTCATTGCTTGATACAAGTATCTAGAGGAAGAGATGTGCCTTGTTAGCAGCAATTTGTGCTCACTCACCTGCTACACTAATGAAGTTAAGAAGCTTCAAACCATAATTGAATGGATATTTAATTAAAAAGTTCGGTATAACATGTAGTTAGCACGTTCTATGTTGCATATACTAATACACCGATTTGGTTTATCCTATACTTATTTGTGTTCTTTTTTTCTTTTTAGGGTGAGGAAGTAAAGGAATGAGCCGCACTTGAAGCTGAAGGCCACACCAAGGTAATGCATTTCCTATCTTATGACTACCATGCGATCAAGGTACTAGAAAAAGAAAAACAACCTTACAAATTATGCTTGGTGTAGTGGAGATCGATTTGATGTGCGCGTCCAAGATGGCTAAGCAATTTACATCTAGCCGTTTTGTATTTCCTCTTCTCTATCATACTGTTATTTCTTCTTCTATTTTAATTACTAAACACTTCTGATTTCATGTTCTCTTCCATCTCATGCAGGTTTCTGTATCAAAAGTGTTGGTATGTGCTAAAAGTCTTTAATAATTTATTTCATCAAGTCTGAAAACACTACTAATATGCTGAATTTACTTTATCGCTTATTAATCATTTATTTAATTGTTGTTTAAGATTGGTGATAGATGGTTGGGTTTCTTTAAAGCTATTCAACTTATGATACCATAAGAAGGAAAAATGCATCTTTTTGTGATCAGTTAATGTTTAATTGAAATCGACAATTGATATTTGGTTTTCTTGCAGGCACACTCTATTCCAGTACTTGTAGAAAAAGTGAAAGATGCTTGAGATATGACGGAGATATGTAAATAGAGAATAAAATTTTCATATATCAAAATAGAATAATGATTGCGTTCACATAACGGTAAGCGTGTATTCAGTTGAAATATTTACAAAAATCAGCCATTAACTATATATAATTGCACGGATGAGGTTATCAAGATGTTTCAACGAGGCGGTAAACATTTAGTTTGTTTTCTTTTGTTTTAATTTATAAAGCAACTTCACTTTTATTGTTGTCTGTACTTTGTTTATTTCTTAAACAGGTTCTTGCGGTTACTATTTTAACAGATGCATGTGCCTACCTCCTGTTTGATTGACTGTGATCCATACGGCTCTGACATTTTAGCCACATACGGAGGCAAAAGTGGAGGTTTTTATTAGATAATGTTTATCTTTATATATATTTTATTTTATTATCACTATGCATTACTAATAACAATCCTTTTAGAACCTATTTGTTCATCTCATGAGTTGGAGTATATCCTTCAAATGCTGCAAAATGTAATGTTCCATAGCTGTGTCTCCTTCCTGTGACAACCAAGGTGTAATTCCACATGCTGAAAATGATATTCCTCTAAGTTATTAAATTCATTCCCTTTTTGTGTCTTTTTACTTAGTTTCATCTGTTTTTATCAGAGAAGATCCAAACGGAGGGGAATGTTAACTCAATGATATGTACAAGAATTGCTAAAGTGTACGTTTTTATCACATCATGCGCCTCCCTATTATTTATATTATTTTGTTATCACGCTAGATTACTAATTTTAATACCTATTTCTTCTCATAAGGTTGGAACTACAGCTAGCCAAGTGGAGTCAAGTATGAGATGAAAGCCTTGTTGGTGCACTCGCTGGCCTTGTTGTCTTTATCTACCATCTGAGATTCAAGGTGAAGTTCTTTATGCTTAGGGAAAAACATTTAACACCATATAACTCCATAAATACTAATTTAATTGTTTAAATATATTAGTTAAAAATTAAAATTCAGGACACACCATTATCTTAGAATAATAGTGTTGCACACAGTTAGCAGGTGAATGGAGATTTCATGAATGCCTTCATAAGTGGTTTATGATAAATTGCCACAAGGTTTTGTTTCAACATATGTTTTCAAACATCATGAAGACCGCCTCGGGTTCTAATTTCCATTACAATCTGCTACTTTCTGATTTAAACAACATACCAATATCCTATTCTCTGGTAAGCTTCATCCCCTAAATCATATAACTTTCAGCACCCATATAAGGAGGTAAAAGTGTTTTCAATTTTGTTTTCTTATGAAACTGTGTCATGGGCTATAATTTCTACTCTTTTCCGTTGAATAGTTGAATTTACTAGTGGCTTGCTTATCATTTGTGTTGGAATTTTTCATGGTTTTTGTGCTTCACTCTTTCTTATGTCGCATGATGGCCTCTGATCAGTATGTTTTTCTTTCCTATGACAATTTTAAAAATTAGTTGAAACTGAGTTTTATGCTATCATTATAATCAATTATTGTCTAGGCACAGAATCTTTACTGCCTTCGTAAGTAGGGAAAGTGTGCTGTTCTGTTATCTAATTGGGGTTTAGTGTTACCAAGGATTGCAATGCAAAACAGATTGGAACACTTCTCTCTCTTCTAGAATTTTTTATTATTATTTTATCGATGTCCATATACTTACATAGGGATCTCTGTTTTAATGATTTGGGTGGGTCTAACTTTGCTAAGTTGATTAAAAAGAATGTAAAAAATACATGTTATTATGTTTGCATTCCCAATCTAGGTCTATGTTTCTTTTTTATCTGAGCTTTTCTTCATCAGTGCATGACATGGACATTTTAATGATATACTTATATTTCTTTCCCCTTTTGAAACTTTGGGGTTGAATAAGTGTTTTCATGTGTATGATGGAAATTTTAGTGTGAAACTTTAGTGTGAAACCCCAGGTGAACAAAACTTTGAATATGCAATCACTAAATACATAATGTTCAATCCAATAATAAGAACTATAATCAATTTGTAAGTTTCATCCCTAAGATTTTTGCTGTTTTGAGCTAAATCAGCATTTTCGTTTCCTTTTTAATATGAACTTATGCTATGGAATTCAAGTGGGTGACTAGGGTTGAACAAACATAGAGGTAGCTGCCATCTCTTGTTAGTGCTTTTTTTAAACGAGGATGCAGTCAGTTTTAAGCACACAATTATCATTTAAGCTTCCTCATGACAGTTGCATGATGTTTTGCATCTTCTAATGACTAGAAATACAGATGCAATTAGCTTGTTTTAACTTCTAATGACTAGCATTTTGATATCATTATCATATTATGTGTTGGAGTAAACTTGCAAACGAAACTGAGAGAAATGGCATTAAACTGTAATTTGCTTTATAGTAATTTGATGCTATAAACACGGTATTATTTTTTTCTTGACACTGCGGCTATAGTAAGTATTCACATGGCCTTCACGATGGAGACTGGGGTTGGAGAAGCATAGAGGTAGCTGCCATCTCTTGTTAGTGCATCTTTTTCTTGGTGGATCTGGAGGTCAGTTTTGAGCACATCTTTTACTTATGATTCTTGCGATTGTGTATGGTTAGTTGGCTTTACACGATGTAAAAGAGGTTTTATATGCTAATTGTGTTAACTTATTGGTCATTAAACAGGAATGAGGAACAGGAAAAGGAATTAACACAGAGGACATTCTGATTGAAGGAATTACATGCTGCTAAAAGCAATTTTAATTATGGAATTAAGTGAGCTAACAACACTTCATCCGCCTCATACTTTCAGGATTTCTCTCTCTGCCCTCTTGGGATTGATTATACTGACACGATACGCAGCAGTGAATTGGCAGTAAACGACTCCCACTTAAGTCACCTGCCCCACAACGACCATGGACGTGCAACTATCGCTTTTAAGGTAACAATGAAATCAGTTCTCCTTTACGTTATTCTTTTTTGTTAGGTTCATTGGTGTCAACCGTCAAATGCTTTGGTCTAGTCATAGTGATCACCATTTTCTAATTTTTAGTTCATCATTTTCTTATGTATGTGTTTTCCTTTCCCTGTACCTATGAGTTCTTGTTGGAATCAGGCCCACAATCAAACTTTAAACAGTTTCTATTTTGCAGGAAACTAGCTGCAACTCTTCAATAATGAGCAATCGGAAATCTGCCACTCAAAAACCATAGACCAAATACCCGATATAAGCTAAACAAAACCTTAACCTTCTCAAAGTCAAATTCCTACTTTCTAGACATTAATAACTCAATAAATTTGCATCACAATTAAATACTAAATCAATAACTATAAACATTTAGACTAATATTAAATACTAATTAATTAAAGTAATAAACCTCCTACAAACCCTCTTTTTTTGCAGCTGATACCATCTAGAAAATCATCTGTCAACTTTTTTTCAATTTAGCCCTTCAACTTTCTTGATTTTTTAGATATTAACTTCCATTAGTTTTATGTCCAAGAAATGCTTAATCGGTTACTGCTTGAGGAATAACGAAATATATGATCTTTGAGTTACCTTCTGAAAATCTTGCAGTAGCCGATGCTGTACAAAAGGTCATCCGAGATCACCTCTCATCCACTTAAATACATCCTAGCCTAATTCTTTTTTTTAGGTTTTGGAGTGGAGACTAGGCCTGAAGACTAGAGACTATCACTATTCCTTATCGGTGATTGGTGAATCGAACCCACACAGGCAAGGTTTTGACTTGCTTTTATTTTGATGGCTTTGCTTAAGGCAAATTGTTCATAATTTAGTTGCTGCATGCTAGGAACTGATGGTTTAGGTTTTTGCAATATTTATACACAGAATTTATTTGTTGGCATTCGAGTAGTGCTTAGTTGTAATACTTGGCAGGATGATGTGCTAGCTCTGGAAGACTGAGCAATGGATGCTGATCACATTCACCCCATAAAGTTTTGTCCAACAATAGAGGAGACAGAGTTGATTAAGGTAAACTGTTAGTTGAGTTGTTTAAAAGTTTAAGTGATAGAATAAACCCTGATCTTGGAGGAACTTGTCATTAAATTCCTCATAATTTAATTCATGCATACATGTAATCGATATTTCTTGCTTTTGCATTTTTTATCAGTGGTTAAAGAATCACTAGAAATATTCGTAAAAAATGCAAGTGCATTGCATAATATCTGCCATTAAGGAAACTTTAACACTTCCATGTTTTCAACTTGTTTCGAGAATAAGAAATTTTCAACCTCAAAGTTGTTAATATGTACTAAATGACTTTTTTAAAGTATATTTTATAATAAGCATGTGCCTCTCCCTAAAACATTTAAATGACTGGATTTTGAACATATAATCGTTGGTTCTGTGGGATCAAGAAACATATCAACATCGAGTGACCTTCTGAAAGTTTTGCTAAGCCTCATGTTGTTATACTAGACTATCAAGATCACCTCTCATCCAGTCCTAACATATAAACATTTATGAGTTTATATTTTTATTTCTACTTTGGCCCACATTTTTGTTGCTAACCCAATTTTTTAACTAGGTTTTGGAGTGAAGACCACGCGCAGAACTAGTTAATTTGAAAGATGTCTACACATTAACTCAAACTTGATGGATGCATGTTGTGTGTTTGGAACAAGTTAATCTAAAAGATGTCTACAGAGTGATGATGGTGAAATTTCGTGGTATTTCTTTGATTTTATGTTCATTTAATTCATGACCGCTCTTATTTTCTATTTTTAACCATGATGAAATTGTTTTAATAATGCTTATTTGCTAATAGGTCTTAAAACACATGCTTGCCTTGGACCACCATCCTTCTAGGTTTGTTTTCTTCTGTGTTCTCCTTTTATTTTGTTTCTACACAATTTTATTCTTGTTTAAAGCTTGTATTATTATGTTATGCTCTTTGGTTAGGTTTACATTTGCAAATGCTTTGGTCGGGCCATCATGATCACGGTTTTGTGGTTTATTTAAACTTATAATTAATTTCTTATATATCATTATTGATACTCCTTTCCTTGTCGCTAATTGATTTTTTATATTCATATCAGGTTTTAATACATCCAAGAAATGCTTGTGATCGAGTGGATGAGACTATTTCCATTCCTGGTTGCAATTACTCTGATGTGAATTGGGCGTATATGCTTGTTTATGGCATTTTTCATAGTCTAGTGAGCTACAAAAATTGGCTATCTTTTTTTTATTCTTTTGATCAGCTCTTTTATTTTGTTTCTTTAGGTTATTGGGTATCGAACCATGATGACCACAATATGTGGTTTATCTTTAGTTGTTATGTTCATTTTATTTCTTTAGCATTGTTATTATTTTTCTTATTTTATCATGATTGAACTTTCAAATCTTGTTTATTTGCTAATAGGTTTGAAAATGTTTGCTTGGCTAAGATTGCCGTCCTTATTGGTTTGTCTTCCTCTTTGTGCTCTTCTCCTAACCTATTTATATTTTTTTCTTAATAAGGTTAGGGAAATTAAGGAATGGGCCCACTTGATGCTGAGGCCATGGAGACACCAAGATTGGTAAGCATTTTATATTTATATTGTTCTTACATTTAATATTTGAGTGCTTGAGTAACCAGTTTCAATTTAGATTTGTAGCCATACTTTGTTTGCCAAATATTTTTGGCAGGTATAACCTTGACTTTCAACATGCTTTTTATGATTGACATGGTGAAAGGCAGGTGGCTCGAACTTGAGTCATATTCAACATCATCAATCATCTCAAATGGGACTGATCATGACATGTTCTTTTCATATGGGTTCTTCCCGACGATGTTGTATGTTGAGAAGGGTGCAGAGCATTTATGGAATTTTGCCATGTGCAGACACAATGCGAGAAGGGGTGTTCTTAATGATTATGTATACGTATTTGATGATGTTGGGGAGGATTGGGTATGCATACGAATCCAGGTGATTGGTGCTGGTGTGTTTCGGGTGCTAATGGCTTTGCCAAGAATCATCTTAGTCACCGGTAAATCTTTCGATCTACATTACTGCATGTTTATATAGACAGGCATAATTTTAAATTTATCTTTTTTATTTTCTGCATAATTTCGATTACATGTTCTGTTCCTTGCATGTGAATAGGTGTACCTTACTATGACGAGTTTACATTCACTCTTTAATCATTCTTACACAAGTATGAATCTCATTCTTAAAAATATGTATTAACCTTAAGCAAGTTTTCTGCTGTACATGGCTTTATATTAAACAAGTTATTAATCTAGTGGAGTCCAGAACAGGTTCTTTGCCCTTAATTTTCCGCTAATTGTCTCGCCATCTCCCTCTGTTGTGGTCACTAAGAGCACTTAAAACACAACTTATTTTGTTAAATACATAGTTAATCATAGAAACCTCATTTAATACTGAAGATGCATTATGCTATGCCCAACATTTATCTTACAAGTAACAAGTTGAAAGTTACTAAATGTTATATGAGCATGCCACTTATGTTATTTAAATTATTTTCATATCCTTTCCTTGTGTAATCGAAAATAAAATTTAAATCTAAAATAACCTATTGGGTAGAAATAAAAACTGATTTCCATTCTCTTTCAAATTTCAGGCATTTCTCACGGGACTCCAAGGATGCTACTGACAGCCTAGCTCATTCAAGTTTAGAGCTTTTTATAAAATATGTTCTGAAATTTTACTTCTTTCCCAAATATACTAACCGACTTCCATTATTTTTTGAATTTCAGGCTTTCTACACGGGACTCTAAGGCTGCTATTGACAGCCCAGATTTTCAAGTCTAAAGGTGTTTGCGAGACATGCTTTTTAATGTTGCGTTTTCTTTAGTTGTACTAACCGACCTCCTTTCTCTTTTAGATTTCATGTTTTTCTACATGTGACTCCCAAGCAACCTAGCTCCTTCAAGCTTAGAGTTTTTCATGAGGTATGTATTAAATTTTGCTTCATTCTCAATCATATAACTGACTCCCATTCTCTTTCAAGTTTCAAACTTTTCTACAAGGGTCTCCATACCACTATTAACAACCTGGCACTTTCAAGCTTAGAGCTTTATATGAGGTATGTTATTCGTTACTTCTTCACTTGTACTAACCGACTTCCCTTTTTTTTCCTTCAAATTTCATGCTTTTCTATACAAGCTTGCACACTCCTATCTTTCAAGCCTCGAGCTTTATACGAGGTATATTTACGAATCTTACTTTTTTAGTGGTACTCTTCTTCTTCTATTCTCTTTGAAATGTAATGATTATCTACATGGGATCATGTACCCCTATTAACTGCTATGCTCTTTGAAGCTTACAGCTGTTTCAAGGCTTATTTAATCTTACTTTTTTCCATTCATTTTCAAGTTTCAGGGTTTTCTACTCTGGATCAAGTTTCAGGGTTTTCTACTCTGGATCAAGTTTCAGGCTTTTCTACTCTGGATCCTATTGACTACCAAGCTCTTTCAACCTTAGAGTCTTTTACGAGAAATTTTTATTAAATGTTACTTCCTTTTTACTTGTATAAACTGACATCTAATTTCTTTCAAATTTTAGGTTTTTCTACAAAGGACCTGCAAGCTCCTTTTGACCATCCAACTTTTTCAAGGTTACAACTTTTTATGAGGTATATGTTCTTGATTCTTACTTTTTCTTCAATTTTACTAACCGACTTTCCCCCTATCAAATTTTTAGGATTTTCTACACGGGACTTTCAGGCTCCTATTGATAGCTTAACTCTTTCAAGTTTAAAGCTTTTCAAGGTACATTCTTGAATCTTACTTCTTCTTTAGTCTTACTAATGAACTTTCATTTTCTTTAAAATTTCAAGCTTTTCTACACTAGACTCGCAAAGAAACTATTGGCAGCCTGACTCTTTGAAGCCTAGAGCTTTTTACGGGGTATGTTCTTAAATCTTACTTCTTTTCAGGTGTGCTAACCTACTTCCATTACCTTTCAAATTTTAGGCTTTTCTACTTCACGGAACTCCCTCTCTTTCAAGCTTATAGCATTTACAAGGTTTGTTTTTGGGTCTTATTTCTCTAGTTGTACAAACGTTTTTCATTTATTTTTAAATTTCAAGCATGGGACTCTTAGTCTCCTATCCTATTAACAACTTCATTCTTTCGAACTTCAAAACGTATTACAAGGTATGTTCTTTAATCTTACTTCTTTCCATTCTTTTGCAAGTTTCAGGCTTTTCTACTCTGGATCCTATTGACTACCAAGCTTTTTCAAGCTGAGTTTTTTGCGAGAAATTTTATTGAATGTTACTTCTTTTTCACTTGTCTAAACTGACTTCCTATCTCTTCAAATTTTAGGTTTTTCTATAGAGGACTTGCAAGCTTCTTTCGCCCGTCCTGCTTTTTCAAGGTTAGAGCTTTTTATGAGGTATGTTCTCAAATCTTAGTTCTTTAGTAGTACTAACTGATTTCCAATCTCTTTCAATTTCTAGGCTCTTCTACACGGGACTGGCACACTATTTGTGACTACTATTTTGTTTCAAACTTGAGCTTTCTACGAGGTATATGTTCTTGAATCTTACTTATTTGAATTGTACTAATCGACTTTCATTCTCTTTCAAATTGTGGGCTTTTCTACACTGGGCTCACACTTTCCTATTTACAACTAACTCTTTGGAGCCTTCAAATGTCAAGCTTTGCCTCATGGGACTTGCCGGATCGAGCTAAGAGCTTTTTAAGATTTATGTTCTTGAATCTTGCTTCTTCATCTGTGCTAACCAACTTTAATTTTTTTTCAAAATGTAGGCTTTTTACATGGAACTCCAATATTCTATTACAGCCTAGCTCTTTTGAGCTTAAAGCTTTTCACGAGGTGTGTTCTTTCAAGTTTCAGGCATTTCTACACGGGATTCCAGGGCTGCTATGGACAACTCAGCTCTTTCAAGTTTAAAGGTAGATCTTTTCACAAGGTGTGTTCTTTCAAGTTTCAGGCATTCCACATTTCTACACGGGACACCAAGGCTGCTATGGACAACTCGGCTCTTTCAAGTTTAAAGGTTTTTACGTGGTAAGATTTTGAATCTTACTTCTTCAGTTATACTAACCGACCTCCATTCTCTTTCAAATACCAGGTTTTTCTACATGTGACTCCCAGCCTAGTTCTTTCAAGTTTAGAGTTTCTTTGAGATATGTTCTAATATTTTACTTCCTTCTCAATTATACTAACCGACTTCTTTTCTCTCTCAAATATCAGGCTTTTCTACACCGGACTCTAGGGTTGCTATCAATAGCCCAGCTCTTCATGTTAAAAGGTTTTTGCAAGGCATGTTTATAAATGTTACTTTTTCTTTGGTTGTTACTTGTTAGCCTAGCTCTTTCAACTTTAGAGCTTTTTATGGGATATGTTCTAAAGTTTTTACTTCTCAATTATACTGACCGATTTCCATTCTTTTAAATTTCAGGCTCTTCTACATGGGACTCTAATGGTCTATTGACAACCCAACTCTTTAAGTTTAAAGGTTTTTCTGGGGCATGTTTTTAAATGTTTTCTATAGTCGTGCTAACCAACATCCTTTCTCTTTCAGATTTCATGCTTTTCTAGATGCGACTCCCAGGCAACCTAGCTCTATTAAGCTTAAAGTTCTTCATGAGGTATTTTCTAAATTCTTACTTCGTTCTTAATTATATAACCGACTCCCATTCTCTTTCAAATTTCAAACTTTTCTACAAGGTACTCCCAAATCACTACTAACAAGTAACAACCAGGCTCTTTCAAGCTTATAGCTTTTTATGAGATATGTTATTGAATGTTACCTGTTCACTTGTACTAACAAACTTCCTTTCTCTTTCAATCATGCTTTTCTACATGGGACTTGCACAATCCTATTCTTTTAAGCTTAGAACTTTATACTAGGTATGTTTACGAAGATTACTTATTTACCGGTACTACTCTCTGTTCTCTCTCAAATTCCAGGCTTTTCTACATGCGACTCCCATGCTTCTGTTGACAGCTCAATTCTTTTAAGCATAGAGCTTTTTACGAGGTATTTGTTTTTGAATCTTACTTCTTCAATTGTACTAACCGACTTTCGCTCTTCCAAATTTCAGAATTTCTACATGGCACGTTCAGGCTCCTATTGACAGCTTGACTCTTTCAATTTCAAATCTTTTTACAAGCTATGTTCTTGAATCTTACTTCGTCTTTAGTCGTACTAACATACTTTTTTTTCTTTCAAATTTCCACAGGACCTACATAAACCTATCAACAGGTCTAACTCTTTTAAGCCTAGAGCTTTTTACAAGGTATGTTCTTGAATCTTACTTCTTTTCAGTTGTGCTAACCTACTTCATTATCTTTCAAATTTCAGACTTTTGTTCACGAGACTGCTGTTGACAACCCGCTCTTTCAAGCTTAGAGCTTTTTACAATGTATGTTTTTGAATCTTACTTCTTAGGTGTAATAACCAATTTCCATTTTTTTCAAATTTCAAGCATGTGACTCTTAGGTTCCTATTAACAGCTTGACTTTTTCGAACTTTAAAACGTATAATAAGATATGTTCTTTAGTCTTTACTTCTTCGTTAGTTATATTATCCAACTAAAATTCTTTTTCAAGTTTAAGGCTTTTCTACTCTGGATCCCATTGACTTCAAGCTTAAAGTTTTTTTACGAGAAATTATATCGAATGTTACTTCTTTTTCACTTGTATAAACTAACTTATTCTTTCTCAAATTTTAGGTTTTTTCTACATAGGACATGCTGGCTCCAATTGATCTTCCAGCTCTTTCAAGCAATGAGCTTTTTATGAGGTATGTTCTCAAATCTTTGTTCATCTTTACTAGTACTAACTAACATCCATTCTCTTTCAAATTTCAGGCTTATCTACATGGGACTCCCACACTACTATTGACAACTCTTTTCTTTCAAACTTGAGCTTTTTACGAGATATATGTTCTTGAATTTTACTTCTTCAATTGTACTAATTAACATTCATTCTCTTTCAAATTCCAGGCTTTTCTACAAAGTGCTCACACTTTCCTAATGACAACCAACTCTTTGGAGCTTTCAAACTTAGGTTTTGCTTCACGTGACTTGCCAGACCTAACTTAAAGCTTTTTATGATGTATGTTTAGTGTTCTTGAATCTTAATTCTTCACTTGTGCTAACCAACATTCATTCTTTCACAAATTTTAGTGGAACTTCAATCTAACAGCCTAGCTCTTCCAAGTTTAAAGGTTTTTACAAGGTATGTTCTCAAATCTTACTTCCTCAATTGTACTAGTCGTCTTCTCTCTTTTTTTTCTTCTTTTTTTTCTTCCAAATTTCAGGTGTTTTTAACATAGGACTCTTTCGAGCTGTTCACGAGGTATGTTCTTGAATTTTACTTCCACTTTACTTATTCTAATAGTATTCCATTCTGTAAGTTTCTGTTGTATTAGTTGCCACCTACCACTTGTTTGTTGCTGATCAACCATAAACCGCCACAGCTAGCCATGGACGACCCTCGTTCGCGCCAGATTCCTTCATTGTCTTTTATCTTTATACCCTCCCTCTCTAATTGATCTCACACCACTACAGTTGTACTCTCTAATCACCATTGCACCACCATTGTCTGGAACACCACGACTCTATCCCTCTTTCTTGCTCGATCACCGATCACACACAAGACTCCTTTCTTCTATTTCTATCTCTAGTTAACCACATCTGAAATCACTGTGAACCACTGCTACCATCGACTGCTACACACCACAACCACCACTACAACCACCACTAATGGTTGCCAACACCTCGCCATCGGCACTTAACTTGTCAAAACACTATATACCATCTGCGATATAAGGTGAAATTCTGTATGCTTAGAGACAATCATTATATTTGGTTAAATACGTAGGTAATTAGAGAAATCTCATGTAATACTTATGTCTTGATGCATTATGCTGTGCTTACCATTTATCTTACAATTATTAAGTTGAAAGTGACTAAGGAACATGCCACTTATGTTTGAATTACTTTAGCATCCTTTCCCTGGATAATTTAAAGTAATAAAAATCAGAATCATCTATTTGGGTAATAATAAGAACTGACTTTCATTTTCTTTCAAATATTAGGCATTTCTACATGGGATTCCATGGCTCCTATTAACCACCCCCAACTCTTTCAAGTTTAAATACGATATATCTTTTTGAATCTTACATCTTCAGCTGTACTAACTGGCCTCCATTCACTTTCAAATATCAGGTTTTTCTACAAGTGACTCCTAGGCAGCCTAGCTCTTTTGAGTTTAGAGCTTTTTACGAGGTATGTTCTGAAATTTTACTTCCTTCTTAATTAAACTAACTGACTTCCATTCTCTTACAAATTTCAGGCTTTTAAATAGTTTAGTTCCATGTTGTTTTGCTTGTCTTGAATATTATTAACTAGTTTGTGTTTAAAATTTGGAGATTTGCCATCTCGAATGTGGCTATTCTTGTAATCTTTTTCAGTGCTGCTTTCAAGGTCTCGTCGCTTCGGTAAGCTACTCCATTTCCCTGATCAATACCCGCCTTCTTGTCGCTGGGGTAGTCCGAACTAGCCTGGAATGCTTGCTTGCAAAGTAGCTAGGCCTGTCCTCGTTCTAGTAGTGGGACATCAGTCATTCTAATGGAATATCTGGAATATCGAACTAGGAAAATCAAAGTCTTCGATTTCCAGTTCTTAACAATCTCATTGTTCAAAATATGTTTTAGCCTTGAGTGAGTTTTCTGCCATACATGCTTCTATGTAAAACAAGTTATTAATCTAGTAGAGTCCAGAACAGTTACTTAGTACTTTGATTTTTTGCTAATTGTTGGGAATCAAAAAAATTGATTTTGAAAACATTTGTATATTTCATCTTGATTTGACAGAATTTTGTTTCCCACGTGCAAGATGATTAAAGTTCTAGGACATGGTCCAAATATTTCTTATACACGTCTTAGGGGATTAGTTTTGTTTTATAATTCTTCTAGTAGCCTTTGCTTGTTATCACTTTAGTACCTATTCACACTAAGTGCTTTTTCATGATCAATTGTATATTGTATATGGATGGCTTATAATTATGTAGATATGTACTTCTTACTATATATATTGTGTATGGATGGCTTATGATTCCATGTATATTGTTGTTTATTGTATGTTTCCTGACACCTATTGCATATATCATTCACTATGAGCATGTTTGGATGAGCTTCTCAGAAGTTTCTTTTGACTTTTTTGAGGGTAAAAAGACAAAAATACCCTTTTAGAAGTTACAAATTATAACTTCTAGTGATTTCTAGAGGGGTATTTTTGTCTTTTTACCCCTCAAAATAGTCAAAAGGAGCTTTTGAAAAGCTCTTCCAAACATGCACTATGTGTTACTTGTCTAGGGTTATTATGTGCTCCTTGTCTATATTGTGGTACATGATGTGCTTCATGTGGATATGTACTTCTTACTATATATTGTGTATGGATGGCTTATGATTCCATGTATATTGT
Source organism: Flaveria ramosissima (assembly GCA_025215565.1). Lineage (NCBI taxonomy): Eukaryota > Viridiplantae > Streptophyta > Magnoliopsida > Asterales > Asteraceae > Flaveria > Flaveria ramosissima. Next base: position 8,329,825 of record CM046039.1, read on the forward strand.
TGTTTATTGTATGTTTCCTGACACCTATTGCATATTGATCACGCATATTGATCACTCACTATGTGTTACTTGTCTAGGGTTATTATGTGCTCCTTGTCTATATTGTGGTACATGATGTGCTTTCGATAGTCTACTTAATGTTGGTTGTGCATCGTGCACAAATCTATTCTTTTGTTTGGTTCCTTTAGAGCAAAGGGTCTATCTGGAAGTAACCACTCTATCCCCTATGGTAGAGGTAAGGTTTGCATACATCTCACCCCGTAAATCTTGCCAATAGCTTGGCTATGGATGAGATGTATTGGCTTTGGTTATGGTTATCGGGTTTGATTATGGTTATCGGGTTTGGTTATGGTTGTGGTTATGGTTATGGCTAGTTGATCACAGTGGCGGAGCTTGAACACCCCGTAGGGAGGGGGGGGAACTCAATATGTATATAAAAATTTACACTACTGGACTAAAATTTAACACTACCGACGAAAAAAAGAGGGTCTCCCCTCCCCCCGGCCCCCACTATCCTCCGTCAATGGTTGATCATATGTTGAACACCCAGGAACTAAATAATGGTTGTTATACTTAAATGTACTTTTTTCAGATGGACCATAGTCTAGTAAGTTTCCACTTTGGCTTGCTTATTAAATCTCATTTAGCAAGGTCATAGGGAAAGTACATCATAGAAGTGCATCTGACCTCCCATACTTTAAAGATTATCCATGTACAAAAATTTGATTAGATGCTGGAGCCAGTAATATTTTCAGATGAGATGCTTGTTTAAACTAGTTACATGGGTATTAGAGTTCAAGCTATAGAAACATTTCCCTTTTCTTTTCCTGACTGCTTATTACTTTTTTATCACCTACATGAATCTTTTTATTTCCATATTAATTGGCACAACAGGACAGAGTGATGTAGATGTGTCTCATGGATCTCCCACTCTTGAAAAAGAAATCAATTCAAGGGGAAAAAAGTTGCTAACATTAAAGTTGCAGTATGAAGCATCCCTCTCCCTTTCTCCATATCCCTCTGTTGGGTCATTAAGAGCACTTAAAACATATCTTATTTAATACTCATGTCTAGATGCAAATATGTTATGCCCAACATTTATCTTACAACTAATAAGCTGAAAGTGACTAAATGTTATAGGGCATGCCACTTATGTTATTTGAATTATTTAGCATCCTTTCCTTGCGTAATTTAAATTAAAAATAAAAATTACAATCATCTATATGGGTGGAAACAAAAACGACTTTCGTTCTCTTTCAAATTTCAGGCATTTCTACATGGGACATCAAGGCTGCTATTGACAGCTCAACTCTTTCAAGTTTAAAGGTTTTTACGAGGTAAGTTTTTGAATCTTACTCCTTTAGTTGTACTAATCGACCTCCGTTCTCTTTCAAATTCAGGTTTTTCTACATGTGACTCCCAGGTAGCCAAGTTCTTTCAAGCTTAGAACTTTTTATAAGATATGTTCTAAAATTTTACTTCCTTCTCAATTATACTAACTGACTTTCATTCTATTTCAAATTTCAGGCTTTTCTACACGAGACTCTAATATGACTGTTGTAGTGCTGTTGATAGCCCATGTCTTCATGTTTAAAGGTTTTGCCAGGCATACTTTTAAATGCTACTTTTTCTTTGGTTGTCAACCTAGCTCTTTCAAGTTTAGAGCTTTCTGTGAGATATGTTCTAAAATTTTACTTCTCAATTATACTAACCGACTTCCATTCTCTTAAATTTCAGGCTTTTCTACATGGGTCTCTAACTCTGCTATTGACTGCCCAACTCTATAAGTTTGAAGGTTTTTCTAAGGCATGTTTTTAAATGTTACTTTTACTTTAGTTGTACTAACCGGCGTCCTTTCTCTTTCAGATTCCTCGTTTCTCTAGATGTGACTCCCATGCAACCTAGCTCTTTCAAGCTTAGAGTTTTTCACGAGGCATGTAATTCTTACTTCATTCTCAATTTTCTAACTGGCTCCCATTCTCTTTTATATTTCTAACTTTTCTACAAGGGATTCCTAGATCACTACTAACAACCTAGCTCTTTCAAGCTTAGAGCTTTGTATGAGGTATGTTATTGAATGTTACCTATTCACTTGTACTAACAAACTTCCTTTTCTTTCAAATTTCATGCTTCTCTACGGGGCTTGCACACTCCTATTCTTTCGAGCCAAGAGCTTTTTACGAGGTATGTTTACGAATCTTTCTTTCTTCCTATTTACTGGTACTTTCCCACCTCTATTCTCTTTCAAATTTCATGCTTTTTACGAGTATGCTTAGTGTTCTTGAATCTTACCTGTTCGCTTGTGCTAACAACTTCCATTCTTTCTTAAATTTAAGCTTTTTTGCTGGATCTTACCTCTTAACAGCATAGCTCTTCCAAGGTCAAATGATTTAAAAGAGGTACGTTCTCATATCTTACTTCCTCAATGTGGATAATGCAAAGTGGAGAGGGGATAATTGGTTATAAGAAATCATGAGGAGGTGGGAGAGTTTATTATGAATCCAAATTTCAAACTTTTGGATGATCTCTAACCTCTCATAGTCTCATTATCCACTCTATTTGATATCTACTTTTTACCAAAATTTTAATTTACGCGCGAACATATGTATCGGTATACATATTTTTAAATTTGGGAGAATTTCATATATATCCCTACAAACTTATAAAATATCATATATACCCAATCAAAACTTAAAATATCATATATGTCCTTACAAACTAATTAAAATATCATATTTACTTGTTTCATTAAAAACATTTTAGAATATGACCATTCTACCCTTATTAATCTCAAAACCTTAAATTTCATATCCACTCACTTTTAACTCTAAAATTGTACTTAGCAATAATAGTTTTATCAAATTATCAAAGATTTCATATTTATCATCATAGATATTTCTAAAAATATGAGATTCACCCAGTTCAATGAAGCAAAACATTTTTGCTTGAAGAACAAACAATCAGGTAGGCTTGTGACTTTAAATTCATCTGGCATGAAGTCAATTCATAAACATCAGTTTGACAACTTGAATTGGTGTTCTGTTAGAACTTCTAAAACAAAACCTTGGAACTAAAGCAACAAACACAAAATGCCAAGTGATTTTTAAAGAATTCCTGAAACAAAAATATAATATTGCATGCTTAGAAATAAGATGTGAGAAATAGGGAGAATGCAAAGAATCAAAATTTCATATGCTAATATTATGAATGGAAGAAAAAGTGTTTTGGTTAATACTAATTACAATTTGTTCAACTAAATCAACAAAGTATTTGAAGCAGGAAAACGTGGATGAAAATTTGTCCACCTGGAATATAATAGCAACGATCAACATATATTAACAAGCAAATCGACCTTATTTGAAGGTGGCATCCGATTGATATAATGTAATTCAAAAAAAAAAATCAAACAACTGATTCAAACTATTCTTTATGATTCAATAGGAGCGATTCCATAATAATCTTAGGAGGTGATTCAAGTGGTGCGTTGAAGTGAATAGGAGAAAAAAATCAGTTGGATTAGCATTTTAGAAACAAGAATCATATCCTAAACTATTTAAGAAGGTATTAATATAATACAAATAAAAAACTCAATATATTTGATAGGGGTAAAATTGTTATAAACTAAAAATTCTTTTACTTAAGGACATATATGATATTTTGATTGGATATATATAATATTTTATAAGTTTATAGGGATATATACGAAATTCTTCTTTTAAATTTTGTCTATAAGTTCAAGGGTATTTTGGTATTTCACGTGTACTTAACTAAAAAATTAATAGAAGTTAATGTAAGGGGTCATCAAACCTTTTGGATCAACGATGTAATTTCTCAAAAATTGAAACCAATCTTACAATATGGACATATCACAGAAACCATCATTGTAATTAACTCTTTGATTTTTATAGTGACATTTAAGAGTGTAGTTGAGATTTCATTTGATAATTAAAATTGTTATAAAGATAAATAGCGGCTTCTTTTATTGTTTGGTTAGAAATGTTACATAACATGTTTAAGAATCTCATAAAAACACACATATACATCGTAATTTGTTTATACTTTAATGTTATGACTATAGTAAAAAAAATTATTTAATTAGAAAGCAAAAGAAGGAATTTAAACTTCACAATGTTTCCTTCTATTGTTTTAAAATTGGGTATTTTGGTCATTGTATCAAATATGTCAGATCATTGTGTTTATACGTCATGTCATTGTCTCAAATATCAATTCATCGTGTCAAATATTTTTCATCATTGTGTTTTACATTTTAGATCATTTCGTGTTATTTGTCTCATTGTGTTTTTCAATATGTTATTTATCAATTTTGTTTCAAAACTTATGTATATAATAACACAATGATAAGTAAAAAACACATTGATACATTTTATTATTATCTTTTACTACATACACTTGTTATCTTATCATTATATTTTACAATTAAAAGTACATAATGATGCTATTTATCAATGTGTTTTTTAAAAATTTATAGTATTTAAGATAACACAATGACAAGCAAAACACAATGAGTCATTTTGTCATCAAGTTTTTTATATCATACCCGCTTTAGTAAACTCGTGTACAGGGCCGGCTCAAGCTTTTTGGGGGCCTGAAGCGGTCAAAAAGCTTGAGGCCTTTTCACACAAAAAAATTTGTATTGCTTTCGATCCTATGATTCTTATATCATCTCTCTATGTGCATTATTATAGACCACAAACCCTACCGCCAACACGTCTTAAAAAACTTATCATCTGAATATAAATCCTAAATCTAATGGAAGACCGAAAGGAAAAAAAAAACAAAAAAGCTTAACAATTGCTAACCTGTTTTATGAGTGCGTAAAAGATCCACGAGATGTAATTTTGTAGAACATTCCACCTATTTAAATGAAGCAACTACATTGTCGTAAACATGAAACGATAAATGTAATTCGGATCAGAATCAAATGAAGAATATAATCAGTATGTAACCAAATTGAAGCTAACTATAATTAAAAGCACTGTGCTTGAAATAAAACACTTGATATACACTAATTTATTCATACCAAATACAATAACTTGTGAACTCCTTTCGTTTAGTATTTGTGCTTCCACTGAAACTATCTCCTACGGGAAAATACATATACGGGAAAATACATATACGGGAAAATACATAATAGATCATGGTACTGAGACAAAATATTGGAGTACTGAGACAAAATATGAACACACAAGATACTATATCAATAATGTCTAAATGTTTCAAATGAACTTAATACAATGTACATTCACTCTCCACTACTCCATAAAGCTACAATGTACATTCACTCTCCACTACTCCATAAAGCTACAATGTAAATTGCACATCTAATCATGTTAGTACATCTGGAATATATCTAGTTAGCAAAATCGAACAAATGAAAGTGCTAAAAATCGATTGATACTCAGTGAAACAAAAGTCTATGTATACAACCAAACTACATCAATTCAATGGAGGAAACAAGTTTCTAACAAAACGAAAGATGCCAAATAGAGTGTAAAGTAGAGATGAAACTTTAGTTCATACCGACTTACTTCTTCGTAAATGGATTTTGTGTTCTTCTCCCAATCTGCATTCATGAATTACAATTTTGTTAAGTTCCTTGAGTACACAAATCGTTAACACTTTGAGACTTGAAAACGAGTGAAAGTCAGGAAAAAGGTAAAATTATTTCCTATCGCCTTGGATTCTCGTCTCCTAGTCTCCCTTAATCTTCATCAGACAGCAGCCGGCAGGCCGATCGTTGAAGCGACCCAGAGACGCTTCAGATTCCATACTCATCGACTCATCATCGCCTAATCAAATGACCCGACAGCCGTGGATTTGTGCCCTTTGGTGGAGTACCGGAGACTCTCCTTCCTATTCGATGAATTTGCATCTGCATCGCATCATGTATTCAACTTCAAGAATTAGGTTTTTAATTTGGATGCCCAAATGCTGAAATGCCATGCCCAATATATATATTTTTTTAAAAAATGGGGCCCTTAATTTTGGGGGCCCAAGCCCAATGCATCCCTTTTCATACTAATTGGCCGGCCCTGCTCGTGTATTGCATGGGTTAGATAAAAAGTATTAAATAAAATAAAATTTTATTAATTATAAAATAATATATTAAGATAAGATATGATTAAAATCTTTCTTATTATAAATAGAATGAAAATTTTATTTCAAAACAAACGTTTTAAAAAATATTGTTTTTAAAAACTTTTTTATTATAACTTCCAGTTTTAATTATTTTGTGTTTTTAAACATTTTACTTTAAAAAAGAACAATTTTAAAATATTTTGTATTTTTATAAAAGTTTGATATTTTAGAAAATTTTCTTATTTTGTAAAAACTTATTTTTTAGTAATAACATTAATAAAAAGCTCTTTCTTACTTTATTAAAAAACTACTTTAATCTAAAAAAAATTAAATAATATTATTAGTAACTAGTGTGATTATTTAATATGAGAGAGAAATATTAAAAATTTAGTGATAAGGAATATGGTATTATCATATGTTCATCCTAGTTACCAAGATTATTAGAGTAGAGAGATAAACTTGTTATCGTTTCATTGTGTTTTTAATTAGAAGTATATAATAATGTTATTTATTAATTTGTTTTTCAAAACTAATAGTGTTTAGAATAACATAATGATAAATAAAAAAGAAATCGAGTCATTTTATCATTGTGTTTTATGTTTTATATCATTTGTGTAGTTTTTGTTATTGTTTGTAATGCATTAGATTAATTAGTTTTTAATTTATTATTATGTTTTACATATTAAAAATATACAATAATGTTATTTCACCATTATATTCTTTTAGAATTTGTCATTTCAGAAAAACACAATTTCTTTAAAAAACACACAATAACTAACAAAAAGACAAAATAAATTGTACTAAACACACAATGACGAGTTGAAATCATATGATCTTAAAAATATAAAAATATATTATCTTATTATATAACGATGTTGTACTCGTTTTAAAGATAAAAATATACTTGTTTTTTGTGGTGTAATTTTTATAAAAAACTAATTTTGTATATAAAAGTTATAAACTTTTTAAAAAAGTAGGGCTAACATAACAGATCAGACACGATATAATAAGACACGAACACGATAAGTGCAGACACAAATACGATACGATAACTAATCGTGTCATTTTTTCCAGACATGAACATGAACCTGTTTAGAAACAAGTTATACGATAAGACCTGATACACTATAAAAATCACATGTTTAGTGAAATAAAAGTTTACAAAAATCTTTCAAAGTCTTGAATAATAAGTAATCTTTAACATGATGATTCTTAACATATTTGAAAAAAAATTCCATAAAAAAGTCTATTTCGACCGATACATAGTTTAAAGAGGTAATGGGCGGAGTTCGAAGAGGCCTCAGGTGGAGGCAAGAGACTTGGTCAGTGGTATTGTGGTAGTCGTATTCGATTGAAACGGTTGGGCGAACGGTAAGGTTTTTAAAGTGAAAGTGAACAACAATGACATTTATCATATATATATATATATATATACATATAATATTTTAAATAGGTTAAAAATATAAACAAGTTTAAACAGGTGTGTTAACATGTTAACAACTGTATGACCTTTTAAGACAATTTTTATCGTATTTTAAACGTGTTGACCTGTTAATGACACGTGATCAGTTAAGTCAAACATGAAACTCATTAAATTCGTGTCGTATCGTGTTAACAGCTCTGTGTCAGAAATTATCAGCCCTAAAAAAAGCAAGCAACTTTGAAAAAAGTCAAAAGAACCACTAAGATTACTTATCATACTTTTTAGAAGATGTATAATTATTGACTTTTATCATGTTGCTTTTGTTTTCTTAAACATTAATAACCTTTTAAAATTGAACATTTTTATGACATATGTAATATGACATTATATATATATGTAACATGGTAGATTATATGGGTTAGGATCTTTGCAGAATCATTTTTAGTTACAAAACCAAAAGAACCATGAATTTATGTAAATATAAATTACAAATCATTGATTTATGTGAATGTAAATACAAACCATAGATTTACATAGATGTAAATTTAGGCAAGTGATATTTAACCGTTTATATAGTTTATAATTCATGTTTGATATACAAATATGTAAACATCTCAAGTATCACCAGACCTATTTTATATTTATATAAATCAATGGGTTTTTTTGGTTTTGGGATAAAAATTGGTTATGTAATAATCCAGATACTAGATTACATAAGATTACTTTGCAATTGATTAGGTCATTGTGAACTTAACATTAGACGAGTTCCAGAGGGACATCAGGGTGGCAGGGGTGTACATACCATACACACCACACCATATATCCACCAATCTTATTTCGTCACGTCACAACACACCACACCACATGGCTAGGGTGCTCACATCGTGTTTTTCTCGCCGTGAGGGGAGCCTAATGGCTCTTTGCAACACTCAAAATGGGGAAGAAGAACCCAACGTGGGGATGCCGTGAAACGTCCAAATGGCGTAGCGTGGGGGAACGGTGGCGATGTTGCCGTGGTGTTGGGCCCCACCCCACCCCTACCTCCCAACCCTCAAAATTCATTACGTATACACATCTTTTCTTATCGTAGATGGTGTAGTTACTAAGTGTTTTATTATGTATTGAAGAAAAAAGATCATAATTGACAAGATAATATGAACAAACATATAAACAATTCTTAATTACTATATTGATTAGGTCACTATGGACTTTTAAATTAGCTATAAAATTATGCAACTTTGAATGAGAATGTGATTTCATCATTGCTCATTGCATCTATCATGTGTCATGGTATATTACATTTTGATGTTTGGTGAAAGATTTTATATAAAAGTTAAGGTTAAATGCTTGTTGGTAACCTTGATTGAAAAATTTTAGGAAAGAAATATGCATTACACTTATGCCCATCTTCTGTAAAATATTATAACAATCTCAACCGTATAATTGGATTAAACTAATGATAAAGGTTGAGTATTTTCTTTTTTCCTTATTTATTGTTTTTCTCATATTCTATGCTTCATAAACCTCTACCATAAAAGTATTATGCCGGTCACTTGGGTTGTAGCCTAATAGTAGTAAGAGGTAAAGTCTTTTTGAAGTAAATCGAGTTCAAATCTGATAGAGAGAATAGTTTAGACGGTATATATAATCTCATACTAATATAGTTTTGTCATTATAAAAAGATATTAGGTCAGTTCTTGTTTAAATTATTCATTATTCATCTCTCCAGTACCCAATTATATTTTGCTATAACATGAGCCAGACACATGAAAACCTACGAAAATTTCAACTTAAAAGTAAGTAGAGCCATGGGATTCATGCATATAACTTTGTCACAGTTTCAAAGCAGATGCACCAAGGTGCGATCTTAATGAAACAAAAAACCAAAAGGGTATTATATGCAACAAAAAGACACCCCCACATCTAGCTAATTAGCCATTAAAGAACTCATCTTTCCTAGTGATGAAAATACTGAACTCTTAGTAGTTGTTGAAGAAGATGAAGAAGAAGCAGCAGCTTTCTTGTTCTTGGATATGGTGGCTTTTGGACTTAATCTTTGACTTTGACCATATCTTTTCATTTGACTTCTTGATCTACAACAATACTTGTCTTTCTTTGCAAGATCTGCAACACTCTTCACACTTGTTAAAGATGTAAATGACTCAGATTTCCCTTGATAAAACTTTGATATCCCCCTCCTGCATAACATACAAGTGACACAAGCATTAGAAATTGGTCCATGTAATGTTGCACCTTGTGCATTGATGATTGTACCAAAGTTTGATCTTAATGAATAATGATCTTTTCTTGATACCTAAAGTTAAAAAAGATTGAAGTTACTCACTTGATGGGCAAGTGTGCCATGAGATCAGATAGTTCAAACAAAGGACTACATGTTGATGATGGTGTTGATGATGTTGATGATGATGATGATGATGCATCATCTATCAAATCTGTTGAAGAAGATGACTCTAAAGAATCATCTAAGTCAGAATCCATAAGGTCATAGTTGCAGGCATCATCTTTAGCTTTTATGAAAGCCCATTGAAGGCTATTATCATTCTTTTTGAAACTCATTTCTTGACATATTTGGTTGCTTTCGATCTCACCCATCTTGTGCTATGATCAAATGTTGATAAAAAGAAGATATTTTTGGGAACCAGATGGAATATGTAAGATGATCTTTAAAGTGGAATGGGTGTGAAGGAGGATATATGTAGAGGATATGTTTGGTATAGATAAGGTATAAACTTTTTCATAGGAATGCGACCTTTTCAAGATTAAAGTGAAAATAATTAATAAAGAATAATAATATACAACTTTTATAACACAGTGTACATATTTATGACAACGTTTGAATTTGAAATATTAATATGCGAGAACTCATTATCAGAAAACTCGTAGATGATAGAACTCGATCAATACATTATCAACCAACAAGATAAGATAAGGCACAACATATGATAGACATGTGGCTTTTAAAAAGGTTACGGATATCTATTAATGTGTCACATGCATGTGAAAACTCAACTCGGTCATTAGATGACCAGCCAACTTAAATTTTTATCAATGTGTCACATGTTTGAAAAAAAAATTCAGAAGCTAATTTTTTTTAATAATAGAAGGTACGATAAAACCTATACATCTCAAAAAAAGTAACGGTAATTTAATCTTATGTCACACTTAGAGTTTCAATTTTTTAGACAACAAAAAATAGTTCTTAATTTATATATTCTTAACATTAGTCTTTTGACGCCTCTATAGTGTATTTAAATATATTAAAACTATAATCCTGTTAATTTTATTTTTTATTTTAGAAAAAGTGATGAGAAGAGGGGACTGTATAAAGTAGAATATTTTTGCATTGGTATTACTTTTCATTTTTTGTTTCAAACGGGATACTTTATGTGAGTTATATAACTATTTACCACCGATAATGTATAGATAAAACTTTCTTTTTGTTGTTATTTGGTGTTTTTTTTAGTTAATGTGACACAAAAATATATTGTATTATTTGAAATTAAATTACAAAAGTATAGACAATCATAAAAAAGATTGAACGGGTCGACATTATTTATTAATTTTATCTTTGGAATTGCCACCTATAAATCTTGTATGGTTCAAATTTTTTGGAATTGGTAGTAGAAATTGAAACAGGATAAGAACTCATCCATATCTAGTCATCAACTCTTCCACTTATGGCTACTTTGGTCCCTTTCACATGCACCTTTTGTCCCCACACAATGTGACCTTTTTTCCCTTTTTCATCACATCTCAAATTTCAATCACATTCATTCAAGAATATACTCTATCTCTTTAAACTTGGTAAATTTATACGATGCTTTGGTTTTTACCGGTGTAATATTATAAAATTTAGCTAAATTTAAGTAAGAGAATTAAAATATGACTTTAAAATTAATTTGTATTACTTTAAGGATAAACTATAAAATAATTATATAACTGTTCTCAAAACAGTGTTGGGCAGCAACCTCTCTTTACAACCGGGATATTGCTTTCCTAAGCACCCATTTATGTTGCTCGATGGGATATTAAGAATAAACAGCAGCCATAGATGTGTAGATGGCTAAAGAGAAAGATCCAAGCTGGTGATGCCAATCCTTGATAACAAAAACACGCGAGCTCATGACTAAGAGGGAGAATGACCTTAAACAGAGAACATAAAGCTAGTTTCGATAGTTAGTTTCTCCCTCAAATGGATTGCTTTTTCTTCCCAGCTGGCCTATCTTATCAGTAATATGTAAAAGTGTTTATACGGTTCTCTGTTTTCTATTTAATATTCATTATGTATTAAATTGAACTTCTAACAATTAAATGTTTTAATTGTTACTAAGCATCAAATAATTATCAATAAAGATTGGTTTCTAGCTACCAACCATCTAATAATGATCATAAAAAGTTAACTTCTAACTAAAAGAGTAAAGTAGTGTTTGGTATGCGGAAATGAAAAACAATATTTGATTGGTGAAGTTCGTGAAGGGAATGAAATGAACTATTTTATAAAGAATCTCATTCCCTCTAAACACACCGAACTCATTTCATCCACCCCTTTTCTTTTCTTTCTTTTTTTTTTCATTTCATTCTTTCTTCCATCCTTAATAACCACCACCACCGATCCATCCCACCAACCACTACCACAACAACCACCGCCGCCCACCACCACCACCATGTCCACCACTACCAACCACCATGACAACTATCATAATCACACAAGCCACCAAAATTGGTCGCAAGTGGCCACTACCACCAACCACGACCACCATCACCATCACCAACGGCCACCAAGATTGGTCGCCTACCAGCCACCATCACGACCACCACCACAAATCATCGTCGGCCACCACCGCCGGCAACCACCACCACCACCAATTATCACCGGCGGCCACCATCACCATAACCACTGGCCACCACCACCAGGACCCACCACTAGCCACCACCACCACAACCGGTTTTCACCATCATAACACTTTTATATTCTATTTTCGTATTTTTCTACCTAATAAACAACACAAAGTAATGATTTATTACATTCCTATAGGGTAATCAAATAGTACAATGAAATGTAATGATTCATTTTAATTATCTATTCATTCATTTCTTCCATCCATTTCATTATTTCGTCAATTCCACTATCGTATACTAAACAGACTCGTGTTATGATTACCAAAACTTTTTAAATAACATAAATAAACTATTTATACACATTTAAATTTGAAATTATGTATTCAACTGTATATTAGATATATATATGTTTTAAGCATGTATAATAAGAAAATCACCCAATATGAAATCAAGTTTAAGTAAAAAAAATTTAAGAAGCGTATGAATACTTATACATATTGTGTATTGCGTATAAGATAGTTTTCGTCTACCTCACCCTCTATCTCCCTTTCATAACATGTAATCAATCAACACTACGTACAATTAAATATTTATATTATATTTTACTATTTTAATAAAAGAGTAACTTGAGATGACACGTAGCAGCATCATAATCCTTCTTATCAAAATTTTATGCTTCTCTCTTCTATAAAATAATTATCTTAATTAATATAATAATATTATTTAATATTTTTTTAGATTAAAAATAGTTTTTAATATTTTAAAATAGAGATCATTTATGTTATTTCTAAATAAACAAATTTTTATAATAATTGTTTTCTAAAAGATCAAACTTTTTTTAAAATACGAAATAATTTAAAGCTGGCGTTTATAAAAATACATTTTTTAAAAACCAACAATAATTAAATTTGGGAGTCATATTAATAAAAATTTTAAAATTGATATTTTTATACGATTTTTTTTAGAATAAAATGTTTATTTTTTTGGAAAAAAATTTAAAAATAAAAATATAAAAAGTTAACATCATTGTTTTATTACTTATATTCCTTACTTATACATAATTTTAATAATATCATATCTTAGAATGTGATTATATAATTAATAAAATTTTATTATATGCATAGTTTATTTATTACACGGGTTTAATAAAGCTAGTAATTACATATACTTGAAATTATGAAATTTATTATTTTGTTATTGTTAATTTGTTACCATCTCGGCTGGCTAGTTTTTTTATTTATATTAACAGGGAGCTAAATACTGATAACATTCTCAACCACATAAATAAACTAATAAAAATATAATGCATATTCAAATTTTTGTTAATAAATCCTAGTTTTATGTGGTTGTTAATCAACAATGTTTTAGTTGCCATGTCAGCTTGGTTCATGAGGCTTTTGACTTGTGGTTTGGTTCCCTTCGTCGTTCTTTTCACATAATTGAAAAGATGTCACTATCATATTTACTCTTGATCTTTTAGAATAACATTATTGAATTAATTTTAATCTAATATTTCATAAAGTACCGATCTATTTATTTGAATATACATGTTTAGGTGACTGTAAATGATTCTGGTTTCTAAACTATAAAGTTGGATCATCTACATAACATCAAGATCGAAATCAATCCAACCAAATTACAAACCGGTACGATGGGGCAAACCATAAAATTCTATTAAGGCAATCAAAATTAGATGAGTAAACTTATCGTAAGCAATACAGATAATAATGACATGAGACACAAGGATCAAAACTTTACATTACTATGAGTAAATTAATTGTGGATTACTTAATTAATAATCACTAGCAATCTAGCATAGAATGCCTTTTTAGAGATGGTTTGGTTACATAAAACAATATATTATTTTTTGAATATGTCAACAAATTATTTTAATAAAACAGGATCTACCAAGATGCTATTCCTTAAAATTTACAACCTCCAAGATAAAACAAAACTATTTTGTTCTTATCATAGTAATCAAAACTAATACAAGATAATATTTGAGGTTTCATTTAAACCGATCTAAAAATCCAAGGATTCGAACCATGCATTTCAATATAAATTGTGCAAAAAAACAACTAGATTTTGTCACTTTGTGAAACATCGAAATAGATGAAATTTAAACAAAGTTATGGACAAAAGTAAAGGCTGTCTATATCGAATGATAATTGCTAACAAGCATAGTGAATTGTGGGTTGAAAATGTAAAAAAAAGAGGATATGCATTTTCCTTTGGAACAAATGCTTTGTTTCTTCGATTAGTTTTATTTTTAATGTTATAATTTACAAAGTAATATTGTATGTGATTTAGCTTCATCATTGTGACCGATCCCTGTGGTTTGTTTATTGGCATTGAGCAAGGGGACATCTTTTAATTTCATGACACAAATATTTTTTTTAATATGTTGGATCATTGTTATAAAAAAACGTCTCACCCTCCTTTTCTTTTAAAAGCTTATTTGATGTTATCTAAAATTCCAATCGCCTCGCCCTCTCTCTCTTATTTTTCACCTCCCTCTCTCCTCCGATTGACAGCCAGTCTTAGATCCAGATGGGAAAAAACACCTCCGTTGAAGGTGCTATTCGTGAGTGTGAGTAGTCATTTTAACATAATTTATACATTACTTGCACCATATAATATATAAAGTTGATAATACACGTAAATACCTTTTAACTATGATAATTACAAAATACATAACTAGTCTAACAACGTTATAAGTAGATTAATGAAATACAAAGTGGAGAACATGTAGAGCAAATGAAATGTACATCCAACCAAATTACAATTTGATAGGATGATGGCCTACTGTACACTTTCTGTTAAGGCAATTAAAAATTAATCTATAAACATTTTATGAACAAAACATATAATAGTGACTGATACAAATGATAAAATGTTACATTACTATTTAAAAATACTAGTAGGGGTGTCATTTGGAATTTTCAATCGGGTTTCGGGTTTCTCAGGTTGGGTTCCTCGGGTTTTTAGGTCTAGGAAATCAACCCGAAGACCAAACCAAATAAAAAATATAATCGTTTTCGGGTTTCGGTTTTTGGGTTATTCAGGTCGGGTTAATCGGTTTTCGGGTTTAGGCTAGTATTAAGTTTTATATTATTTGTTAGCTCAAATGTTTGCATAAGCAATATGTATGTGATCAAAATACATGTATGAGATTTAGTATGCATTATCAATATAGAAATTTATTTATTATCTTGATACGATCGCTTCTGCATATTTACTTTCACTTTATTATACATATTTAAATGTTTGAAGGCATTATATTTTTAATATTCTTAAAGTTAAAAGTATAAAATTAAACCACAACATTAAAATATAAAGCTTATGAAACAGTCTTGTATACGCTAGCATAACACACATATAAAATATACACCCACATATATAACAATCTTGAAAATTTTTAAAAAACTAAGATTCAAGTTAATTAGGTTGACCTGATTCTCACAATAGCAACCCAAATACCAAACCATTTATAATAATCGGGTTCGGTTTAATGTAATAATAGGGTTGGGTTGCTCGTGTCAGTCCTTAATCGAGGTTCAGGTTGATTTAGTTCGGGTTCCGGTAAAAAAACATACCCCTAGTTATATGTGAATTTTAGATTACTTAATTAATAAAAGATCAGAAGTGTATAAAGTTACTATTTTGTTCTTATCATAGTAACCAAAACAAATACAAAATAATATTTAGGTTTTCATTTAAACCGATCTAAAAAGCCAAAGATTCAGACCATACATATCGATATAAATTGTCCACAAAAAAACAACTAGATACTGTCACTCCTAAATGAAACATAGAAATATATGAATCTTATGAAAGTTATGGACAAAAGTAAAGGCTGTCTGTATCAAATGATAATTACTAACAAGCATAGTAACACTGTGGATAAAAAATTGTAATAGAAAGAATAAAAGCATTTTCCTTTGGAACAAATGCTTTGTTTCTTCAACTGTTTTTACTTTTATTGTTATCAGTTTACAAGCAATATTGTATGCAATTTAGCTTCACCATTACGATCGATCCTTGTGTTTGTTGGCCATGTTGAGTAAGGGGACGCCTTTAATTTTATGACACAAAGATCTGACGTGTGTTTCAATATGTTAAACGATTATTGTGAAAATTTTTTCACCAACAGCTGAATTGATGCCATCTGTAATTTCAACGCCTCACCCTCTTTCTTTCCATTTTACCTCCCCCTCTCTTTCACCTGACAGCAGACTCAAGTCCAATTGAAAAAAAACACTTCCGTTAGAGGTGCTCCTAGAGAACGTGAGAGTAGACGTTATAAAAGAAAATATGTATTGAATTGTGTGTATGATATGATTGTTATAGTGTACCCAATATGTAGAGTTGTTACACATAAATACCTTTTAGACGATGATAATTACAGTGAATACATAATTAGTCTTAGTATTATGAAATACAAAGATAGAAATAATGGAGAACAAAAGAAACATAGACCATGTTGGAATTAAATGGGTGTTGGGCCCTACTGTTAAGAAGTGAGACCTACGATCAAAAAGTTGTGAATTCTAGTATTGCCCAAAGTAAATTTGATCATAATTTTATATGTCTCGATTATTAAAAAAATTTAAGAACAATTTTGCAATTTATGCGTCCTCCAACGATTTCAATTGAAGCGTCTAGTTGTTTCTTCCCCATCTCATGCCCCCAAATTAGAAGTAGCAAACTTTCATTTTTTTTAACGACGAACTAACATATTCTTCAAATTTATACAATGACTAAAGACTATTCGTAGTGGTTGTTTAGTTAAAATGTCACATAAATGTTATATCGATAAAAGTCATTTCACAAAAACATTTTTTAAATCAAGTGTAGTGGTTAACTAATGTTTGTAGCCTTTAGTGATGCAATAATTTAGAAAAATTTTGTTTGGCGCATGTTAAAGCCTTGAAGCCTTTTTTAATTATCGTGTAATGATGTTAAAGTCCTATTTATATCCACGTCATCATATATGGATCCCTCAAAATATCCACTACGTCTAGTCTAACCATCAATGGTCTAGTCAATATCTATGCGTGGTTAACGGAAATTGCAAATAACCCGGTCCAGTTTTTACTTTGTTGGGCTCTTATAAGTCAGGTTGGGTCAGTTCTGTATCCACATTCTAGGCCCATTTAATGATTGATATCAAAATCAGGCGTATATAATTTAGGATTCTAGGGGTTTCACATTCATACGTTATTTTTTCAATTCGCATATTTGTTATGTTAGTTTTGACATCACTTGTTTAAGTGTAATAAAGCTTTATTTCTTTAATTCTTTTACAATGTTTAAAATATGAATGGCTCGGTGTTCCCTGGAACTTAATAATTGTTGAGCGGATTTATCAAACTATGGTTGAACTATTTATAAACACATGACATCATAAAAATGGCAAAATACATAATGATAATAATAACAATAACTACTACTACAACGATAGTTGAACACAATTTATTAGAATAAAATTGGATATAACTAAAATTAAAAAACTGTAGATAGATAAACACTAATAATGACAACTGCAAAAGAAGAACGTAATCCGACTGAACCATGGAACTGTTGTGCGATGAGGCATATCAAGTTTGTAACAAGCGTGTCCTAGTAATTGCGTATTTTATTTTTTTTTGTCACTAGTATAGAAGACCCCATCTTTTTGATGGACAATCATCTTGTATTGAAATGAACATTTGTATAAATACTTAAAAAGTTTTATAGACATGTGGATGTATATGAGTATTTATACGAGGGTATGGTGGAATACAAAAATTCATTATAATCTTTATTGACAGTTTTGTACGCTCATAGTCTTTCGTAAATTTTAACGGAAAGTTGGTTTGTAATTAAACAAAAACAAGATTTTATATTTATGTTTGAAAATTATTTGTATATAAAATAAATTTGAATCAATGTAAATGCAAATGTACTTAATTGTATTTCTAAAATATATTTATTTTATTAATAATCAAGCATAATAAAATAAGTAACGTTTAGACTTTATTTATGATTATCTATATGAATGTATTATTGAACTTGTTCATAATTTAGAAAGTTATATAGTTAATTATTACTTTTGCAACACCAAATTCACACCATAATATTGTTTATATTATACGCTAACTCATTTGTGTTCTTTTATAATTGTTCACCAAACAAATATAAACAGAAACAAACTAGTTTAATATTTTTAATAAACAAAAGGGCCCATGAACATAAACTTTATCAATTTATATAGTTCGCCTCCATTAATTTGTTTGATTTAAGTTAAACATACGATCAAAACAACTATGATGCATGTTCATTTACAGCCTTATACATTAATTCATAAAACATCAAATCCTTATGCCACCAATGAATTAGCTATTAAGATTATGATATTTAGCATTCTTTCCCATTCTTAATCATTTTATTGCACTAACAAGAATCGAAAATCAGATTTGATGCTTCATAATACATCAAAGGCTAAATGATATGCTACAAACCTAATCTTCTAAGGATACCCAAGCAACTAGTTAAATCATCAACTTGTTGTAAATGATATGACATATAAGAACTTAAAAGTAATATAAAATATATGTTTTAAGTTAAATAAATTTATAAATAAAGTGATTAGTTATATATTAATTTCACATAGCATGATGGAAAAAGTAGTAATTACAAACATCATTACTAAACAATATATTTCTATACTATGATATATATGTAAAATAAGAATAAAAAAAGAGGTTGCTTGTGAATAAAACAAAACATGATATTATGTTGTTAAGAACAGATGGGCATGGGTTGCCTTTATACTCATACATGTTTTTGTTGCCCATATTTGACAGCATAAACATAAACTGTGGGGGCCTTAATGTCTGCTTACTACTTTGCCAGATCAGCCCTACCCTACAAGGCTGAGTTGGAATTTCTTTATTTACAAGATATAGTAATATTAATTAATTTAAAAAAAAACTGCTTTCTAAAAATACAAATTTTGTATATATGATTTGTATGTAAAACTTTGCAAAAAGTTTGTAAGTCTGATATTTATTTTCTTTGAAACACGATGGTGTAAAAGTGTGCAGCCATACAATTTCTCTAAATTTATCTCAAATATTAGAATATCTAACTAAATATTTTTTTTACCATTCTAATGTTAGTTTTAAGAAAAAATTGTTAATTCCCTGATTAAAACCTAAAATACTTATATTTCATTTTATTTTAAAAGACTAGTTTTTTTAATTTATAACTGTTTTAAATAGGATCTTAAAAGAATAACAGATAATGGCAACCGTTAAGAAGGGAAAGGGTTGAATGAGTGAATGAGGCACAAAAATACAAAAGCCTACTTGAGAAAATATAAACAAAACTATTTTTATTATTTGATTCAATACTGAAATAAATATAGTCTTGACCGTATTCTTGGGAGATGCCGGTGTGGGGAAGAGACACATGCTTTAAAACAGGAAGAAAACATCCGCAATGCCCCAGCGTGAGGATGTCATAAAACAGCCGAACGGTGCAGCGCGAGGATCGGCGGCGGTGTTGTCGTGCAACGCCCGTGAGGTTATGGTGTGCCCCCCTCGTAGAGTGGTAGGGTAACTCCTAGGTAGTCTGACATGATCATAGGTAACATCATCATGATGTTTTAGTGAGGTCCAAATGAGTAAGAAAATATTACATGGGTGGAGGCTTTATTCATTGCTTGATAGCTAGGCTTTCACTATAGCCATAGTAGATAGATAATATGAAGGTATTTAGGGAGAAGTAGAGTGATATCTGTAGTGATAAGTTATTATCTTGAATGAAATATACTGGATTATGTCAAATACCTTTATTATATAGCTTTAGATTCCTTTTCCGCGTTCGAGCCCTCCCTTCTTCCACTCCGTCCGTTATTATTTTAATCGACAAACATACATGCAATTTACTTGACACATATGTTGCCCTTACAATTAACATACTTACACTTTGTAAAATTTGACCACAACCTTTGGTTAAAAAACATATCATCTTACAGCTAGCTTAAAAGATTATAACATAACATAACCTTAGATGCATATGCTAAAATGATTTTTATAATTTTTACTTTAATTTTTCGAACACCCATTGTACATATATATTGAATATCATAATAATTGTCATAATTTGGAGTACCAGCGTTAAGTATTATAAAATATATAATAGTACATTGACATTTTTAAATGGCTAGTAAAGTGACAAACCCATGTTTTAAACCGACCCAATCTTACAACTTGAAGATTGGAGAATATTGATTGGTCAAAAGCCTTTTAATATGCCAATAAAATAACTAACAAAATATCAAAGCTAATCTCAAGACTAACGAATTTAGTTGCTATATTATAAGGCATTAAATTAAATAACCAAATAAAAGCCAATCAATATCTCAACAAATCATAACAATTGCAACATTAGAATAAAACCGCGCCAATGTTTCTCTCCCCACCCTTTTCGTTTTCGATACTTTCCCATTACAACAATTTCTTTACCCTTAATTTTCAAAAACAAAACGGGTTAACTTTGTAAAATAGTAAACAACTTTAAAAAATATTTCAATTAGGTAACTTAAATTTTAAAATTGTTTCAATTAGATCATTTAGTTTTTATATTTTTAATAAATTAAAAGTCTTAACATGTTATTTTAGCTTGTATACTTTTGGTTTCAATTAGAAAATATGTTTTTCTATCTTTTGATACTGATATGAAATGTTGACGTAAATCTTAGATACTTTTTTAATTTTTTTTTTCATAACTAACATGTTTTTTATTTTTTAATTTAATGTTATATATTTGATATTCTGACCCTCATGTCTTCTCCACCGTTACTTTCTTGGCATAAGAAAATTAATTGATGACTCGATTTGATCGTGTGATGGTCCAGTTTGATAAAATATGCATGAGTGACTAAACTAGAACACATTTGAAACTTTGTTACTATTCTGTGACATTTTCCCAAACAAGGACTATTTATCAGTGTTTAACTTAGTTCTTGTTTATGTCATTTTATGTAGGGTCTGGGAGGAGCCGGATCGTTATATGATCTTATATACACAAACTTATCCTATGTTTTATATAGTATGCTATTTCTCACAGAGTTAAACTCATTACTTAAATATCACAAAACAATAATCATATTCGTTAGGTAAGAAATTGTATTAATCACAAACACATCGCAGTTATTCAGACTAGTTATGCAATTTCCGTAATTTGTATATACTTCTGTGAGGCATTGGGTTTAAATTTGATTTTTAATTGTTTTTAGGAAATTAAACAACGTTGGTTATTGGCATATTTATCATTACTCCTTTTGGTGTATATTCATATTCTTCATTAGTTATAACATATGACTCTCTGAGAGAATTGACTAGAGAAATAACGATTTCAGGAATATATGATCAATTATCTAAGTTATTATTAATGAATAATAATAGACTCGAATAAGAATTTTATAGTTAACATAAATATAATAATGCAAGCAATAGATAACTATTATATATTTTTTAACCGAATATAACATTAAAATATGCAAATTAATGATAACGTTTTTTGTTATAACTTTCCGTTTGTATCTATTTCAATAGATTGTCCAACCATAAGACTCTTCTTTAGGAAACTACAAATGATCATATTTATAGAAAGTTATGCTACTTGGGTTTAAAATGATAGAAATGACTTGTATTTTCAATTTTTTGTTACACAAACCAAGTTATTTACCTAACTATGTTTCAAGCACTTATCTATTCAAGTAAATGTTTCTAATTCTAAGTAACACTTGAATGGTAAAACGTCTCTCTTTTATTAAAATGTCATAAGTGATTAGTGATAATAGATTATGAGTTGTTCTTAAAAATATTTAACTAAATTATACAAATGGTGGTTTATGTGATTCAGTGTCTCATATGAAATTACACGTATCATGTTTTTTTCTTTAACGTCAAAAATTAAATAAGGACCATCATTATTGAAACTTGTTATGTAAATATATAGTCATTATTGAAACTTGTTCCGAAGAATAAGGATATGAATAACGATTTCAAGAATAATAATGAATAAGATATATAACAAATGATCTACAAAATATAAACAATAAACTGCTATTTGACACAATGAACATATAAGATACGATAAACTGACGTATTTGATCAAAACGTCATTCTCTTTAAAACAATAGAAAAACACGTATTAAGCTCATAATCCTTCTTAGTCTTTTTAGATTAGATAGTTTTTATAGTATAACCCTACCCATATTGCTTTTAAATGTTTTTATATCTACTTTTATTTGTTTTCACTTTTGATTTTTTTTCCGTTGGCTAAGTACTAATGTACAAATCGACGAAACCAAACATTACAAATTTTAACACTCTCGTCGTATTTAAGCTGAGAACCTGCAGTGGAGTGCTCTAACTACCCACTTGTTCATACAAAAACCAAACTTTTCCCACCTAAATCGTTTTCGACCAAGTATTAATCAGTTATAAATGCATTATTCTTCATATGAAAACATCTTAATGTAAATCCACTCACCAAATCAAACAAATGCTACTCTACCAAATTAATTGTACAATACAACATATAATTCGTCCCTGATATACCTAATATTCCTAATTAGCAAATGGGAATCGAGTCCCCGATTTAGTGATATCAAATGATTTAACTCTTACTACATCACAATCAATGTTCAAGATCGCATTATCAAATGATTTAACTCTTACTACATGACAATCAATGTTCAAGTCCGCGTTATCAAATGATTTAACTCTTCCTACATGACAATCAATGTTCAAGACCGCGTTATCAAATGATTTAACTCTTACTACATGACAATCAATGTTCAAGTCCGCGAGGATCATTCCCATCAAATCATGGAAGCAAGTCCTTATTTACGCGAAGTTCGAAAGTCATCTTCAAATCAACTTAGTTGCCAAGACTTAACTACACACTAGCGGATAATTTCTAACATGTAAGTTATAAAACTTGCTAGCGCGCTACGTGTTCAACTAAGAATATAAGCTTATTCACGCAATTGCTTAATTACCAACTTGACCGCTTGGATGTAACGTGATAAACTTGGGCATTATGAATCATTCGAGTCCTTGAAATCGGATGTATTAGGGTGCTATCTTGTTTAGGAAATGTTATATGCTTACCTTAGCAACATAGTTCTCAAACAATTCTTCCTTTCTCAAATGTGTTTAAATACCTAAGGTTCATTTCAGTTCAACAAGCATTGACATATATTACAGTTAAATGATCTTATGACCAATTTCACTATCTACTTGAGCAGTTTAATATCCAAAACCAATTATTACATCTATTTCATCATGTTCTAACATTTAGGAGTAAATTTAGGCTCTAATCGACAACTGGTCAGATTTAAATTCAAAAACACCATTTTTAAAGTAAGTGAATTAGTGTAATTAAACATAGTTTTACTAGGATTTTTATCTAAAAACAATTCAATGATGATAATAACTATTTATACGCTATAATAATGACGATCAAGAACAACATTCTATTCAAAACATATTATACGCCAAAATTGATATATCACTTAAAAAATATACCTATATACATGAAGTAATTTCAAATGGTAAGTGATCGTGATCAACACTAAAGTGAGTAAAGTCATCTTACATACTAGTAAACAATTAAAAACAAAAATAAGCCACCAGTTGAAAAGGAGAATTTTTCTATAGATAGAAACAAGTCTACATAGGGTACAAGATCAAAAAGAATGCTCTTTTTCATGCCCCAAGTTCCCGTTTCTTTCTTGGTCGGACCAAGCAAACAAACTATTTCTGACAAGTCTTTAAGTAATGCAACTATGAATCTCATGGAGAGTTCGATCCATTAGGTTCTTCGATTTGTTCTGAAAAAAAATGAGAAACAAGAAAACATCTTTTATTACGATTAAAAGGACCAATCTCAAATAGACCAAGATCCAATATCGGGTTATTTCTTGGTGAACATGATCTGCCATAATCTTTTTGATCCCTTCATTCATGTCCAGAATAAAGAGAGATTTAGTAAGAAAATGGAACTGACTTTTTTGTATATTATAATCAAATGGAGTGGGAAAGTTACACTAATTCTTTGAAACATGTTATTCTTTCTTAATGAACAAATGTTACCTTGCTTATTGTACTTCACATCATCTACATCCTTACTCCATCATAAACGGAGCTTAAACCCTTAAAACAACTTCATCACTTTAACTCCATTAACTCTACTAATATAACCAATCTCCCCACCCACTTAAACATGTTATGTACCAATAATCCTTAACCCAAGTGGTTAACATAAGGTACTCAAAACATGTGAGTATGTGAAAGTTTTGAGTTCAAATCTCATTCTGATCAAAACTACTTAGAGTTGAGACATAAAGTTTTTTCAGCTACGAGGTTTCTTCTGAATAGGTTGGATATGTGGTCCCGACTGAAAAACAGATAAATGAACACAATTAAAATAACACTTATTCTTCGAAATAAGATCGTAAATCTGTCGTTTAAAAAAAAGAAAAAACTTATACATATTATATAAATTTAAAACGGGTACACCAACTTAATTATAAAAATGGATTAGAGATTCCAAGTAGATAGTGGACCCACGTAAATAGCTGTCAAACACACGACATTTATTCACGATATATTACCCCCCCTCCGCCACCACCACCACCACCACCACCACCACCACCACCACCACCACCACCACCACCACCACCGTCGCCGGAGCTCCCAAATCTCCGATGGACCCATGCCCATTCGTCCGCTTAATCGTCGAATCACTCTCCCTCAAACTCCCCCCCACCACCAAACCCATCGGCTCCGCCACCGGCATCCACTCCTCCGCCACCCCCTGCTACTGCAAGCTCCGCCTCAAACACTTCCCCCCACAAACCACCATCATCCCCCTCTCCTCCGCCACCTCCCCACCGGAACCACCTCCTCCTCCGCCGTCGTCTTCCACCTCGACCCACCGGCCCTCCGCCGCCTCCAAGGCAAACCCCTCCTCCTCACCCTCTCCGTCGCCACCGGCGGCATGGGCCGGAGCTGCGTCTCCCACGGCGGCAAGACGGTGGGCCGGGTGGCGGTGGTGATCAACGTCGATGCGGCGGTGAGTAAGCCCATTGTGTTTCAGAACGGGTGGATGAAGCTTGGGGGTGAACCGGACCGGTCGCCGGCGGCTTGCTTGCATTTGAAGGTGCGAACCGAACCGGACCCCCGGTTTTTGTTTCAGTTTGGGGGTGAACCGGAGTGTAGTCCGGTGGTGTTTCAGATTCAGGGGAATATCCGGCAGCCGGTTTTTAGTTGCAAATTTAGTGCTGATCGGAACTCGAGATCTCGGTGAGTGTGCTTTTTTCGTGCATTGGTTGCTTGTACGTTATGCTGTGATGTGTTGTACGTTATTATTGAGTTGCATCTTAGCTGTAGTTGTTCATCGTGGGGGCCATGAAGATGAAGGTGGTCCATGTTTTTTTTCAACTGTTTTTGATTTTTTGATAGAAGATTATTGATTAAATTTTATCTTATCTTTTATTATTAATTTATTTTAAGTTTGACAAAATAACTAATTTGGATTTAAAAGTTTAACAACATTAAATTTTATAAATTTTATCATTTGTTTCGGTTTAAGAGAGAGTCTTGTCATTTGGATTTTAGACTAAAATTAAAACAATTTAGCTCTTTTGTTTTGTAAATAAAATGAAAAATGATTAGAATCCTTTGTGTTAGTTAATATGTTAGAATATATTTTTGATAGAAACATAAAAGCAAGTAAATGATCTTGAAACTAGGAGGAATATATATGTAGATTCAAAATTCATCCGAAACTAAAAGTTATCATATGTTTTGAATAGTGGTAACACACACTTTATTCCATGTCCTACATTGCTTGCTTCACTTTTAAGATAATGTAATATTTACTCTCTCACACCTATACATCTTTTGATATGTTTCAAACAATCATTATTTATATATACACGTACACACATATGCTCTCGTTATATAACCAAATTTAAGTAGAGAATTGTAAGAATTAATGTGTTTCAAACAAAAGTTATGTGTTAATGAAAAGTGAATTTGATTTTGTACTCCTATATATATGCATATAATGTGCCAACAACAGAGATTTCTTTGATTAAACCTAGTATTTGTTTTCTTCACAGAATACTCATATGTTCCTGATGATTGTTACATAAGTCTTGTGATGTTGATTTAGATTATTCTTTCATGTTACTCTAGTTATATGCTCCTGATGATTGTTAATGAAAGGATTATATCTAATAATTGATCAATAAAAAATACTCCAACTGTGAGAGGCAACTACCAGCTTGATTCTTTTCCATGTGCTCTGGATTTTGGTGTCAGTTTAATGTTCATTACTTCATTAGTTAATTAACCACCATCTCTTAATTGTTCTTGTTTGACTTTTGTACATTTATCATTTGACTTTGACTGAATCTTGTTAAATGTTAATCATCAACTTCTCTTGATTCTTTTCCATGTACTATATTTCACTTGTTACTATAATACTGATAACTTTCATCCAATTTGCAGATCTCTTCCATCGGATTTCACCACGACGAATATTAATAGAGGATGGATGACGCCGTTTAGAAGTGGAAAAGAAAAACCCGGGAGGGAAAGAAAAGGGTGGATGCTCGTGGTCCATGATCTCTCTGGTTCTTCAATCGCGGCCGCCTCCATGATTACTCCTTTTGTACCTTCCCAAGGCTCTGATCGCGTCTCACGGTCAAACCCTGGGGCTTGGCTTATCCTTCGGCCCCATGGTGTCTCAATCAGTAACTGGAAGCCATGGGGTCGACTTGAAGCTTGGCGTGAAAGGGGACCAGTAGACGGGTTAGGTTATAAATTTGAACTTGTCACTAATTCTGGTATGACAAGTGGGATTCCCATTTCTCAAGGCACAATGAATATAAAAAAAGGTGGCAAATTTTGCATTGACGAAACGTTACAAGATTCAAGAGCTAGCCCGTTGTCGAACATTAAAGGGTTTGTAATGAGTTCAAGCGTTGAAGGGGAAGGGAAAGCAAGTAAGCCTATGGTGCAAGTGGGAGTGCAACATGTGACGTGTATGGCTGATGCCGCTCTTTTTATCGCGCTTTCAGCTGCAATTGATCTGAGTATGGATGCTTGTAAGCTCTTTTCTAGCAAATTGAGGAAAGAGTTTTTGCAAGATGAACAAGATTTTCTTTCATAAGAAAACAAAAAGAAAAAAAATCTTTTCTTGATAATTTTCATATGCAGTGATAACCAATGAAATTAATCAACTAATTTGGATTGAGCATGCCAATTATTTTTCTCATGCTTAAAAAATATTTATGGGAGGGTTTGACTTCTTTTTTTTTTTTTTTTTTTTGGATATCTTAATTCGTTTTGATATGTATAGAGTGCTTTTTTGTGTTGCGAGTTGAGGATGGCATTGTATAGATAAAAAAATTTATTTATTTTTAACAATATGTATACTTTGTGATCAAGGCAAATTGTTCTTGAATCTTGAAGATGTAACACATGTTTTATCGAATTGAATGTTTTGTTTTTAAAATGTGGCGTAAATGTCTTTTTGTGTGTAGTATAATGTTTTCTTAGCATTTTAACCCAAAAGATTATCAAATACAATATATACTGAAAATTATTGAGATACATGGCATATGAACTATGACTAGGGTGATCATGGGTTAAGGGTACCAACGAGACTGAATAATGTGAAAAACGAGGACCGAGGACCTGATCTATTTTATGTGTTTTGGTTCAGTTTGAGTCGGTTTAACTTTTCTCTGTTCAGCTTGTGAGATGTTCACTCTTAGGGTGATAATGGCTAAAAATATAGATAAAAAAGAAGTATAATGGATTTGATTGAAGAAAAAGAAAGAAAATGAGATATAATGGGTTGGTCTAAAAATGGATCAATTTCATATATCTCCTTTCTTTTACGCTTGTAAAATTATACGTTTTCACAAATAATGCTTAAAAACCATTGTATGTTATATATTGTAATATTATGTTTTAAGAAAATATGTAATTCTACAAGTTTATAAGTGGATATATGAAATTGTCCCAAAAAATAAATAAATAAAAAAACACGGCAAGTTAGTTGGCAAAAACAAAAAAAAATAAAAATAATTATGATAAGTTGTTGAACTAAACTAGTTTCATTAATATTTTTATAACCACTGTAAAAACTCGAATATACGTTTGAATCATAAAACCAAAGATTAAACATATACATTCAGTTGATTTCAAACATCATGAAATAACTACTGCTTATATACAATATAAGTAGACACAAATTTGGTTAAGGTTATAATATAAGTTAAAAATTGATCAAGTAAATAAACATATAATTTACTTTACATAAGAGATGCCATCTAACGTTTACACTACATTTTATTTTTAATTTACACTTAAGACCTTTACAAATATTAATGATGTTTAATTTACTGTTATGCATCAGACACTATATTATTCATACAAAGATTATAATATATTCATAAGATCATAAATAAAATCTTTTTTGTTTGTTTATGCTATTAAAAAAACTAACACAATTAAATAACATATATCCAAATAGAACATCTAATTGTTCTATAATATTTTTTTTAAAGGAATATAATATTAGGAGACAATACCTACATTTGACACATGATAGTTCCCCCCAAATGGCTATCAGAAATCCCATGATCAGCAATATTCTTCCTTGCATGGGGTTTCGTTTTTGTCTTGAAGCTAAACTCCCAATCGAAAAAAAGTTTAAAAAATGCATCAATTATACACCATGTTTAATTAAATTTTAGATGAGATGATAAAAATATTAAAAGAATATCAAACCCTTAAATTGAGAACCCAATAGGAATGCAAACCTTGGTTTGCCCCAAATGCTTTGGCCCACCTTGCAGTCTAGCACTTAGAAATATAAAAACCGGAATTTTTTTTTTAAAAAAATAGGATATTATAAAATAAAAGTTTTATCAAAGTGCGTTATCTTGAAGAGTTTTGACATATGAGGTATCTGCAGTTGTCAATGGCGGGTTTTTGCTCTCGGTTTTAATGTTCTGCAAAGATTGAAAGTGGCTTTGTCTTTGAGTGAGAACCCGCCTCTATCACTAGTGAGTTCTTGATTTCCTATGTTACTAGCCTTTTGCTTTTTTGCATGCATTCGTTGGATAATTAAATATGCTTTTCACAATAATTGTTGACATGAGAACTCAGGTTGGTAGAGATTGGTTCTCGCTACAAGACAATAACCATTAAATCAACTTTGAATCTTTGCGGGTCATGTTTTTAATGGATCAAAACCTACCTTGGTTGCACCTCATTTGTCAAAACCCACCAAAAAAATATCCTTATGTCAACTAACTATTTTATATATATGAGAAACAAAGTAATCTATTGTCGGTTAGACTATGTGTAGTAGTTTATTTAGTTAAAATGTCACGTAAGCAAATACGAATTTAATTAAAATCATTTTAAATCAAGTGTAGTAGGTTTAAAGCCCTTTTTAATTAAAGATTGTTAAAAGTGAGAAAAAATGATTTTATTCATCTTTTTTAACACCCATTAAGGGTTTGGCTAAACATGAGTTTGAAACACCTTTTAAATAGAACGTAGTGACTTTAACGCCTCAATTGTGTCCACCACAATAAATTTGACACCCCCTAGGAACACCACGACGTACCGCGTACGGTCTTAGTAAAGGAGTCATTGAGGGTAGTTTAGAAAAGTATGGGCCTTAATTGCCTAAATAACTTAAAGAATCCAACTAAACGGGCCACTTAATTGGGCCATTATTTGACAACACAAAGAGGCCCAAAGAATCTGTTCATCCCCAATATCTATCGTTACCCTAACCCTAACCCTAATTTCAGAACCATCTGCTTCTCTCTCACATCATCCAGCCGAAACGAAGATCAGAAACATCTAAAAGTTCACAAATTCGACATGGGTAAGCTTAAAATTTCATCAATTAATTCACAAATTCATCCATAATTTTTTCATTGATCTGTATCTCCGCCGCTCAATCTGATCTACTAAATTAGGGTTCCATTCTTCCAAATTCGCTCAATCACTGATGCCATTTTGTCAATTTGACGTTTGTTCAGCCTGTTAATTTGGTATTTGATTGAAATCTGTTTACAGGAAAGGTTCATGGATCGTTGGCTCGTGCTGGTAAAGTGAGAGGTCAAACACCAAAGGTTGCGAAACAAGACAAGAAGAAACAGCCTCGTGGACGTGCTCATAAGCGCATTCAATACAACAGAAGATTCGTCACTGCTGGTAAGTTGCTGCAATTGATCTTCATTTCATGTATAATTGTGTATCATGAAGCACATGCTAAGTTGAATGCTGATAAACATCTGGTATATATTTTGCACATATTTTTATTTTAGATTGTTTGGTTTCTGTGATTCTTAATTCGAGATAATTTCATTCATTTCTTATACAACAATTTGTGATTTTTATTCTGTATAAATGGTAGGCATTTGATACCTGAGAGATGTTAAGTTCGAATTATGTTTTCACTAGATTTATGACGTCTTGAAGACCAACCCTAACATAAGTTATGATTTAGGGGCTGTTTGGTTATTTTTGAATGATTAAGGGGTTGTTTAGTTATTTCTGAATGATTGAGGGGCTGTTTGGCTACTTCTGAATGATTAAGTGTTAAACCAATAAGAGGTCTGAACCATTAAGAGATTTGAACCATTAATAGCTAGTATATCGTTTAACTATTCAAATGCAAATGTCTGACCAATTAAGATTAGAGGTCTTAACCATTCAGCATTAGACCTCTTAATCATTCAGCATTAGTATAATGTTTAACCATTAAGAGACAAATGTCTGAACCATTCAGACATTTGCTTGCGAAACAAACAGTCTGAACCATTAAGTGCTGAACCATTCAGACATCTGAACCATTAAGAGGCTGCCAAACAACCATTAAGTGTTGAATCATTAAAAAGTCTGAATCATTAAGTGCTAAACCATTAAGAGGTATGAACCATTAAGAGCTAGTATACCGTTTATCTATTCAAAGGTAAATGTCTGACTCATTCAGATAAATGGTCTTAACCATTCAGCATTAGACCTCTTAGCTATTCAGCATTAGTATAATGTTTAACCATTCAGAGGCAAATGTTTGAACCATTCAGACATTTGCTCGCGAAAAAAACACTCTGAACCATTCAGACATATGAACCATTAAGAGGTTGATTCGGATGCTATTAAACAACCCTTACGTGAGTTTGTTGTTAGCGGGTTCGTAGTGCTCTGAGTTTGGCAAATGGGTTCTCGCTACATAATAACTTCTTTCGAAAAAGGGAATTGTTTTGTGGATTGTTTGATAGTCTTTTAACGATTCAATTTAGAGGCTAAATCTAAATCGGTCAAAGATAAAGTGTATATGGTTTACCTAAAAGTCACAATTAAATAGTTTATAGAGTCTTTTATTGGGTAAGTTTTAAAAACATGCTACACGATTCAGAGGCTACCTCTTATTTAGTTAGATATCTTAATGTCTCAACACAATGTTGTCAAATAGCCTTTTATTTGGTTTTGATTCGGTAAATGAGATATAAGACATCTATTTTCAATGTGTTACTTTTTGATTTTTAAATTGTAACTAAAATTTAATGTTTGATTATGCAGTTGTTGGTTTTGGCAAAAAGAGGGGACCAAACTCTTCAGAGAAGTAAAAAGCATGAGCTGAAAGTTTCATTATGTAAAAGCTCATAATGATTTGTTTAGTTTAAGTGAGACAAATATTTGTTTTGTGATCTAAACCATATCAATTAGCGACCATTAATTACTACTTTATTGGTGGTTGGTGATTTTGAAACTTTATCATGGTCAAGATGATACATTTTACTAGATTTTCCTTTTGCAAGCCTAACTTTATCAAAGTAGGGGTGTAAAAACTGTAAATGATAACTGTCTGTTTGAGATCGGCTTGTTAAAACTCAAATTGATAGAGCTTTAACAAGATCGAGCATCATTAAAGGTCATTTGCTAAATAAGCTTGAGTCGAAATTTAATTTAACCTTTTTACTTTAAACATAGTAACTATTTATGTATTAAGTATAAGATTGTGTTAAATGTATTCTTTTTACTTGTTACACCCATTGGTAATTGGTTAGATCCCCTCTTTTCTTATGAAGATACAGTTAGATTCTAATATATAATTACATAATTAATAATTAATATAACCATCATGAAATTTTATGAGTGTGAAACACTCAATGTTGTTGACTGGATTGGAGCGGTTGGTCCGACTGGGAATCGGAGATGTGGTGGAACGGGTTTGCATCAATTTGTTTTATAGTGGTTCGATTAATTGGTCCGTCCCAAATCAGTGATCGGACCGAAAACCGAACCCCGGGTCGAACCGGATTTTGAATTATTTTTTTTTATTTTAATGGCTAAAAATAGAATGTTGAATAATAAATTAGTGTGTTGAACATAAAATTATAGTTAAGTTTTATATATAACTATAATATACACACATATTTCTTATATTGAATTATATGTATAACTATATATACACAATATACTATATATATAATTATGACATCATCTGTTATTTAAATCCGGTCCGACCGGTCCAACCACCAAACTAATAAGGCGTTCGTTTCGACGTCTCATCCGGTTCTGAAAACACTAAGAACTCTTTTAAGTAATGTGCTTTGAGCAAACCAAACCTTAATTTGACTGGACTCTTGCACGTGGTTTGTACCCCTAAGCACTATATACGCAAATAGCGCAATGAGGCTTATTTTGGAACTCTAAATTGTTGGTGCTTTGGGTAAAGATTTCTTTTTAATATTTAATCTTATTAATTAATTCATGTCGACCTTAATTATGAGTTTAAAAGTAGATTACCTTAATGCAATTCTCAAAAGGAAACGATTACACATAAGTACGATGTTTGTGGAAATATATATTATAACATAGAAAAAGAAAGATAAGGAGGATGTCTTAATCCCACCAAAACCCTTGAACTAAACAAATATGGTCGGTTGAATTTTACATCATCTTTTAACCAATGTATATTTACTTTTGACTTTTTTAGATTGTTATTCGGTTATAATTATATATTTATTCGTTATTCATAATTTAGGAAATATTGATGTCGTAATATAGTATAGGTGGGGTTGAAAACCAACCGAACGTTAAACGAACAGTTTGTGAAATGTTCGGTTGGAAATTTGTTTAATATATGAACGAACACGAACAAAAAGAATTTGTCCGTTTAATTAAACGAACAAACATGAACTAATGATGCGTTCATTCATTTATGTTTGTGAACGTTCGATAATGTATTCGTTAACTTTCGTTTGTGTTCGCTCATTTAAAAGTTATGTTTGAGATATTTATGTTAAGTGATTATTTATATTCAATGGATATTACATAATGTTTATGAATTTAATTATAAAATCATTATATAATTGTTTGTATCTGTTTGTTTTAGGAAAATTTTGTTTGTGTTCATTTTAGTTCATAAATATCTATGTGCGTTCGTTTATGCTCATAAACAAATTCATTTATATAATGAACGAAGACGAACAAGAAATCTTGTTCGGTAAGCGTTCGTGAACAATTTATGAAGAAATTATTTTCCTAGTGAACGAATACTACAAGACCACGTTCGTATTCGTTCGGTCGTTTAGAGCCCTACGGGGTCCTCTTAGTAAAGTAAACAATGATATATGAAGTATTTTGTAAATGAGTTAAATTAATTTTACCCCTCAAGGTTTGTTAATAATAACCATTTTGCTTTAAAAGATTAAAAACATCAATTTACCTTCAAAAGTTTCATAATTTGTTTCAATTTCAGCCCAAAAGTTTAATTATTTGTTTCAACATTATCTAAGATATTTAAACTTTTAGAGTAAAATTAAAACAACATACGAAACTTTTGAAGGTAAATTGATTGTTTTAATATTTTAGAAGAAAATAGTTATTTTAGTCAAAACTTAGGGAGTAAAATTGAAATTAACTCTTTGTAAATTCATATTTCCATGTAAACATGTAAAATGTCATGCTTTTTTTAATATCATACATTATACTAACACTAGTTTTTCAAATACACCATCAACTTTGTAAGCTTTTAATTTGACCCCACTACTAGTTTTCTAACTAAAGGGGTGTTTGATTTCGGCTGACCCGGCTGACTGGCTGACTCGGTCAACCGGTCAGCCCGTTTGATATGTGTTTCGTTTCAGCTGACCGGGTTCAAGTTAGCTGACCCAAACCTGAAAATTAAATAGTCTGACCCAAACCCAAACCCATCCACCCCACCCCCTGCGCTTCTTCAACAACAAACGATCCACCTCCGGCTGAACCCTCGGCGACCCCCTCGGCAGGCGCGACACCCCTCGGCGACTGGTGGTGTGACTCCGGTGGGTATTGATGTTTATTGAAAAGGGTGGTTAAAAGATGGGATTTTTCTAACGAATTTCTTATGAATTTACAAATTTTGTGATCTGGATGTTGATGATTATTGAAAAGGGTGGTTTAAAAGGTAAGAAAGGAAGGAAGGAGATGAAGCTTCATAACTGAGATGATACCTTTCAGGATGCCAAGAGAGAGCAGGAGGAAGAAGAAATGAAGGACATGAACCTCTATAACTTTGCTACAAACCCTATTGGTACTTTCATCCTGTAATCAGTTCAAAAACATAATGAAGTTCATGAAAAATCAAAAGTGGTTTGTTCTAATTCGCGGGTTTGTAATTTAGGGTTCAAATTGATCACCAACTTTTGTTATGAAGAATTAACAAGGACTGTGCTGATTTTGATTTAATAGTTGATTAAGATTGTTAATGATTCTAGTTGATTGAGGAAATATACGGTTTTTTTGTCCGTCAAAGGAAATATTGTTACGTAAATACTGAATCGATTTGGTTCTAGTCAGATATTTAATCAAACAGCTAAATTTCAGTCAGATACATTGGGTCAGCTTCTGACTCAATCAGATCTTACTGAGTCAGTATAATCAAACAACACCTAAACATATAACTTTCTATAGTTCTAACCTAGCCCCATATATATATAAATACGTTTTTACCCATTATTTTTCTTACTAATTTTATTTTTTTCAACGATTTTTGTTTGTTGTCTTTTTTTCCATACATTTTTTATGTAAATAAACAAGATAATATTACCAACGAAGTTCGCAAAAATACCTCTTCGGCCTTAGCACATAAGAAAGCTGTGTCTTAAGAAAGTTTGATATATATGTTTAGTGGATGATCAATTATGCATGAAAAATTCATGTAGGAAATTGACTTTAGTGGACTCCCCCTTTAACTAGGCCCAAAAAACCCTCAAGATTCAATGAATGAATAATCCATGTTACAAACTTAAAATCTTCCTATAAACATCTCATAAATATTATTGTTTTACACTTAATAATAAAGTCCTAAGTATGATTAGAAGGTAAATACATATATGATTTCGTATACTTCAGACATTACTATTGTAAGATTATTGATAGTAAATGGTTAATTTATAATAGACTATAAATTCTTTTTAAAGAAATTATTTGACGTGACACGACTTGTACTCTGGAGAGAGCATTTGTAAAAGGAAATGATGAGGCATAATTGTGATATATGTGTGGAAAAATTAAAAAGAAGACAAAATAAAAAATGGAAAAAGAATGATGTCTTAATCCAACAAAACCCAAAAATTTACACAAAGTTAAAGTTCTACAATTCATAATTAAGATTATTGGTGAACTTAGTTAAAAGAAGCATTCCTTAATGATTACCGTTTTAATATAATCTCCCTTGTACACCATTTCAATATTTAATGTCCCTTATCTTCAACATTCATAGAACAATCTTTAAATTTGTCCCATGTTAACTAATCACCATACTAAAAGGAATTTAGCCTAATAATATCAAGCTACTGTGATGCATCTCTTAAATGGTAAGAGTTTAAGTCATGACATGAACATATAGTGTAATTCTAATATAGTTTAGTAGATATGAGAGATCATCGTTCAATAAGACGCTAATCACCTGATATGATATTTGAATTTGTCACGTATAATACTTAACCAAGAAATTTGATGTTCAAAATTTATATTAGAAACCCTCTCATCATAAGGTTATTAATTCGTATTAATTTAAATGTGTATCGTGTAGTATTGATCTCACTAGTAATAATACCATACTAATTTATTGAAAAATAGTTATTTCCTAGTTTTTCAATCGGAATCTCATATAATCATTGTGTATCAAACAAGTTAATTAATGAATTTAAGAAATTCGTTAATAACTTTAAATCGTATGATTGATTATAAAATAATCCTCATGGAAAGCGGATGCATACATCCTGATCACGACCCATGTTACCACACCCGCCTTTCCCCTCCTCCGCTCTATAGTCTCCCCAAAGCCGCCCATCTATTGTCTAACAAGTTTCCAACTAACAATCACTTGTTAACATTTTGTATCAGGTAGTCACGTAATAATAATGTAGGTAGAACCAAATAATGCACTAAAGTTAGACTAGTAGTCCTTTTTTCTATTAGTTGCGATGCAAACAGACCTTTAGTTAACTTATGAGATTAGTCGAGTAGGCTTGCCTTAGTTGTCTGCTATAAGATAACTAGTTTTGGGGCTTTCGACATCAAAAGCCTATCCAGCTTGGCTTCGCTATCGCTCATGACTTGTATTGTAAAGTATGTCTAGTTCTCATTGGATATTATCTCTTTTACTTAAATGCTTTTTGGTCGATGTCCATGACGAAAATGTTACCTGTTACTAGTAAGAAAATGATTCTGGTCTTGAGAAAAATATTAACTTCAATGTCACAAATGGATATTGTAGGTCAGGATATTCATTTATGCATCTCGCCCTACATGAGCAATTTATTTGTATACCGACACTGACACATGCTGATTATATAACCAAGCATTAATGTTTCCAAAGAAAGTGACTAGTAAGAAGTACAAATCAATTTATTAGTCGATAAACTCGAACCTAACTGATTTAGTAACAGTTTATATAAGAAGTTTTGAACACAAGTTAAGAGAATTCCTGGCCCCTACCATCGATCCGAGTGTATACATGTACGCAAAGCCTAGGCACTGTTGTTCGTATTGGTTGATTCACCTCGGTTGATTCAAGTGATCGCGAGCATGTAGATTCAAGTGATCGCGAACGTTCAAATGGACTGTGGTATACAACCCTTAACAAAGATGATTGAATGAACAGGTTTAACGGTTAAGTTCACAATCTTTACTTGGTAGTTCCTTTACTATGGTAGTTACCAATGAACCCTTGTAGCGATTTGAAGGGTCACTATCATAAGTCTTATTTACCCATTAGAAACATAACCACAACAATTTTGAAACACCAGAACCCATTTACCGACTAAAACTAGTTGATGCAGCGTAAATCACTCGAGTGAATCTAATATACATCGACTACACAATTTTCTTAACATACCATACTACTAAATATTCGTTCCATATCAGACACCCTCTATATTTAAATAACACTTATTATTCGAAACAAAATCGCACTTTAAAAATACCGTTTAAAAAAAAAAAAAGACTGCCATCTATATTTAGAAAGAAGAGATTATTATGTTAGCTAGAGACTATTTTTATAACCCTAACTAATACTAGTCACACAATAAGGTGTGCAAATACTTTTTTTTCTTAACAAAAAGTTCACATTTATATCACAAGAAAGGGTTAGTTCATGAGGATGAGGATGCTACTCCCCACAATCACATTTCTCTCACATAATATAAAAATCATTTTCAATAATAACAATAACAATAATAAATATAATAATAATAATTCCACCCCATTTCCTCCCTCTTTTCTTTCAGAGTAACCCCCAACAAAATACACTTCTTGAGTTCTTTCACCCCCTTCTTCATACCAATATTTACAACATAAGGGAGCTCACAAAATATCACCTATTCAAACATAATAATCTTATAACTAATCTTATACTAAATCGCATCAACTAACCACATAATAACCCATAATTAAAATTAATTAAACACCTGGAAGGTTAATGGGTATAGTGTCTTCACTTCTCAATACATTTAGATCTCATCCCCTTCAATTCACAAGCTCCGAGATCCACCCAACATCCGGATTCGAACTCTCCCCCGGACCCGGGTCAACCCGATCCAACGGGTTCTCCTTACTCAGCTTCTCAAACATCTTCGCCCGCAAAACCCGACCCGACTCCACCCGCTCCATCGCAGGCTCTTCAGACACACCCCCTTCGTCCCAGATCTCGGGGAACCCGATCCCCCGTCGGACCACGGGTCGGGTCGGAGTGGTTGGTAGACTATACAACCCGGATCCGGGAGAGGAAAGAGCCCGACCCATCTGCAAGCTCCATGGAGATCCGACGGATACGGGTTTGTTGAGCTGAAGTCGCCGGAGTGACGACAGCATATCCGTCACCGACACCGACCCAAGTGAGCGGCTGAGGTGGTTGTTCACCGGCGACATCGGCGGCGACTCCGACGGCGGGGTGGAGGCGTCGGAGAAGAACGACGGAAACGACGAGTCGGTGTGTGGACTCAGTACACGAAGCTGCTCCGGCGTGTGAGCGAAGAAGCAGACTCGCCGGCGGCAGTTAACGCCGTCCTTACAGGGCTGAGTACGGTAGCGATGAGGGTGGAGCCAACACTCGAAAACGCCATGAGCGAACTCACAACCGTCGCCTTTCTTACAGTTGCCCTTACGGAACTCCGGGCAGGCGGTGCCGGAGTAGGTGAACTTCCGGGGGTCTCTCCGGCGAGCTTTTTCGCCGGGGTGGGCGTACGGACAGTCGGTCCAGTCATGTGAGCGAGCACGTGCGCACTTGCGGACCTTGAACTCGTACATGCGGAAGGTGTCGCAGGCGAAGGGTTCAGAGGTGATGTCAAAGTCCGTACAACCGTCGGCATCGGCGTCGGGGTTGTCGTCGAGGTAGCGGCGGAGGGCGGCGTCGCTGCGGAGGAGGTAGGCGTAGTCTTCGAGGGAGGTGACGGTGGCATTGGGGCTGTGGGGGGAGAAGGGGGAGAGTCCGGCGATGGGGTCGTCGATGAGGGTGGTCCATGGTGGCACGTGCACCATCATGCCGTGGTGGTTGTCGTCTCCGACCATCGGTGGTGGCGGTGGTGGTGGTGGTGGTGGTGGATGTTGTGTTGGTTATGGTGAAAGTGAGTGTTTTTCGGTTTTGCAGGTTTCTGTGGCTTTTCCGGTTTCTACACTTGTCTCCATATATAAACCGCTGGGAGATGGTGGTTATGGTGAGGGGTTCTTTAACCATGGTTAATAATAATTCCTAAAGTATAGATGGTACTTTTTATTTTTTCTTTGTTTTGTCACGGCAAATATACGATATTGTTTCAGAGGTACGTGGTATTTGAATAGTGCGGGTTATTAATCTGTTTTTAGTCGAGACCGCACCCTTAACTTTCTCAGGTGTAAACTCATGACTGAAAACTCTTTGATTCAACTTTGAACATTTTTGCTTAAAGTGAGAGTTGAACTCAATACCTTTTCAATTATAATTGTATTGAGTATCTCACTTTAACTAATAAGATTAAGGATCATTGGTCGATACTTTTAAATTAGTTTTGTTTATTTAGAAATCTTGTTTGATTCATCTCTGGAAGGGAAAACTTTCACGATATGGAGAACAAACGGAACCGAAAATATTAAGAATGGTATTCGGTATGAAAGCAAGTAGAATAGTAGGTTTGGAGTTTTTATGGTTTGACATGCATGAGATAAGGTGATATGTGACTGTTTAGCTGGATATTTATACCAGTATAACTGATAGTATGTTGAAATGGTTACCATTTTAAGCTATTAAAGTCATAGACTCGTTATAAGTATTGTTAAGTATTTAAAATTTCAATCAGGTTAAGATAATTTTGAATATTGTTTTGGCATCTCTAAAGGTTAGATTAATCATTGAAGATCATAAATGGGGATAATGGGAAAATTTGACCCGCGCGTTGCTACGGAGCCTTACAATGATATTAACGTTGTTATGTTGCATTGGGACACGCGTGTGAACTTAGATACATTTTGTTGATCCAATGATGCTAACGTGGTTAAAGACATAAAAGAAAATGTACGAACTTGATGCGTTTTGATTTTAAACATGAAAAAAAAACATTAGGCTTCCCAAGTGCCTAATAACATAAAAATAATTTAAATGAAAATATGTATGAAAAGGAAAGGAAAGAAAAGCAATTTATATGAAACAAACATAAAAACAGTAATAGAGGGAAAAAACAAAAAAATAACAAACAAACAAAAAATATAACTAGACGATGAAGTTTGAAACTAGGTTTATGAGTATTTCTTTGCAATGAATAACCACTACATCAAAACCAACTTTCTTTTTTATCACCTGTTGAAATTTAATATCTTACACGAGACACATAAATTGGACTATCGACATTTGCAATTGATAATATATAACTTTATCTTTAATGGTTACTAACTAACCAGGTAACCAACGATTATGAGAAGAGTATTACACATGATTTTATAATTGAGATGGGACTATAATTAACGATACTCGTTAAACACCTCCTCATTGTTTTTAATATCTATTTGAAGTCTGAAGAATTCTAACTCAACATAAAGTTTGATAAAAAGGAAATCATTACTTTTTATGTTAACATATATACGATTACATTATTAATGAAGCTCACTCAAGTTTTCTCTAGGTATAAAAACGTCTTATGTCTCATCTATTATGAGGCTATTATGAGGTCATGTGCATTTACAAGGCTCTAAAGGCAATAGTTTTCATTCTCAAGATAACTGGTTAATGTTGACATCATATTTTTTATTTATAGAAAACCTTCATTCATTTCTTATGTTGATGACTCATCCCCCCCTCCCTATGAGATTTGGTCGTTTCTTGAAGAGCTTGAGTAGGGAATCCGACCCATAATAACTATCATGCGTCTTCACTGTTCATGATTGGACGCTAAGATACCGGTTGTGATAACCATTTTACTGAATTAATGCACATGATATATTGATATGTGTATAGATACAAGTTGTAAACAATGTTAGATAATTTACGTAATTAAATTGACTAAGATACAATTTAATCATAATACTCCTCAAACTAGTCTGGATACAAACTAGTTTGAACTTATTATGATTAGCGGTATTAAAACCTCATCTGTTCTTAGAACCTCATCAGTTTTTAGGGGCGAAATCTGTAAGTTACAGGGGTTCCTTAGGCGTAACGCCCCTTGGTGAGAGTACGAGGGCAGGTGGGTACAAGGGGTGGCACCCTTGGCAGGTTCAAGGGCAGAGCCTCTGATTGGGGTTGCATTGTGCAAACTTTTATTTTGAAAAAAAAGTTTTATTTAATAGTAATAAGAATTTGATTCCCTAAAAAATTTACATGTGAAATGCAGACGTGAAAATAATACAATTTCAAGACATTTTTGAACTCGAATAATAACTGCCAAAAACAAGTTTTTATGTGTGTGAGTTTCGAACTATAAAAACTGATCAAAATAGATGTATTCGTCTTTATAATTTAGGGATTGTGTAGAATAGTTTTCGCTTTTACCTGGTGAAACTTTTCTAAGACGTAGAGTCATGACCATTGCATGCAAGTTTTATAATATGTTTTTAGCAGTGAGCTTTGGTTGTTCTAGCTACTAAGAACCATATTTATATCATGGGGTTCCACATAACATAAGCTTAAGGAGGATTTTGTTATCTGGTATGATTACAAAGACATCTAAAAGGGTTGATGTTTATCAAATGATATCATAACCATCATGAAACATTTCATACTCCATCAATCCCACTTTAAATATCCACTACGCTTCTATTATGAGTTTAATAGATTAAACCTTTTTAACCCTTGCATTTAAAACACTATTAACTTATAATACTTCCACCTTACTGAAAACAAACTATGCAAAATAATATTTTAATATAAACAATAAAACAATTTCGAAATATAAAATTCCTAATTCTCTATTGAATGCTAGTACCTATCTAAACATAGAAAATAGAATGAAAAAAAGGGAAAGGAGAGTAACTTTGTCAAACATTTTTCACCAAACCCATTATGATTCATAACTGTTTATGAGACAACTTATACTTTGAAAGAGTTACCGTAATAAAGGGGTTTTTATGTATTTTATAGAGGTGACAAAAAAATATATAATGACACGAAGGAGATCTAATTTTCTATTTACAAGATTGGAGAGCACATATTATGGACAACAATGGGTCACATCATGGGAGGCCTTGAGATGGGGGCGGGGTGGCCAACCGTCCAGGGCCCGAAACTTAAAAAAAATTATATTATATATGTATAAATTATATTATATATGTATCTATATATATATATATATTTTAAAATAACCATAGGTTATTAACAAACTAAAATAACAAATCCAATAGTAAGTTAATTATTTTGACCTATTGAAACTTAAGGCCAATTAACATTTTAATTAGTTTAATCCACTACCATATATCAAGTCTAAACTCATTTTAAACACTAGGAGAGTTTGTCGATTCGTGTAAGTAAATTAAATTATTTTGCTATAAAACTTTTGTTTATTGGTATAACAATTATTGTCGTATTATATATATTCTACATACGAATTCATGTTTTTATATTATAGTCATTTTTTTCGATTCGTTCAGGGCCCAACTTTTTTTAAGGACTCTCGGAACCGACCCTTGGTCACACATAGGACAAAATTTGGTAATTATCATTATCATATCTTATATCTGATCGTAAAAACTTATATCATATATTCATATTTGATCCATATGGTTTTCTATTTTCACATCTTTGTCTGAGGGCATGCACATACACATTTTATGATCTTATGTAAATAAATAGTTAAATACTACTTGTTGGGAGTTTCTATTACTCGAATCTCCCTTCTGAACTCACTATCGTGATTTATCAATATTTAATTATACATATAACGACGAGCAATGACACGAAATGCACGTCGCGGTGGAAAAATATGGGTACGTATATTATCAGATTAACCAGTTATAGTAAGGCCCACAGAAACACGTATGGGTTCAGGTAAGCGTTCTCCCGAATATTGGGTAGCTGTTGTTATACCAAGTGGAATCCTTTTCCGAGATTCATCAACATCGAATCAATTGAACGCACTTCTAACACTTGTTCCACTTTTGGAAGACCTTGCGTTATATTACCAGATCTTGATTTTTCATATATAAATGTAACTAATGTATCTCCTTCTCAAAATACAACTTATTATATTTATAAAATTATATAAGATTAATTGATTTGTTGTGAGTAAACAAGTATAATCGTTTTAGGGTAACGGATAAGTATCAATAACCGTTTTATTTCTGAAAAAATTTAAATTAAACTCATAGTAAATAATTACCCTATATTCCTTTATAAATTTCAACTTTCAGATTTTTCGGTAACGATTTAAGAGAAGCATGATTACAAATTTTAAATCAACTCCTTTGTGATGTAAACAACAAATTAAATTTGGGTGAACATTATT
The DNA here is from genome assembly GCA_025215565.1 of Flaveria ramosissima. Classification (NCBI taxonomy): domain Eukaryota; kingdom Viridiplantae; phylum Streptophyta; class Magnoliopsida; order Asterales; family Asteraceae; genus Flaveria; species Flaveria ramosissima. Next base: position 8,373,771 of record CM046039.1, read on the forward strand.
TTAATCATTATTTTTATTATTATTATTTTTCTCTCGAATAGCACTAATTTTCAAATATTACAAAATAAGCAATTTACATTCTGAACACCTTTTCATTTTCTAATTTCTCCAGTGGTCAAGATACGAGGGATGCTAAACCGACAAGGGAAAAGCGTCAAAGATAAGACCCTTGATCGCCACGTGTGTTCGTGTAGACACGTGGCAGAAAGTGACTGGACGTTGAGAATGTGAATGAAGGTTTGAGACTATAATAGATACTCGTAGACTAGTTCCAAAGGCGGTGGAGCGTTAGATACGCAATAAAGACGGCGACCTCATCCACTTATTACTTCAGTCGTAAGGTGTATATTTAAAAGCAATAAAAAATGATAATATATCTAATATAAAAAAAAGTAGAAATCCATGATATTATTAACTTTTGAGATGATGACATACAGGGAAATTTAGAGATGGATATAATTTTTCTATTGATTATTTATGTTGAAAAACATTTAATTTGTTATATTAGATGTAGTAACTTGAATACGCTAACGTAATTCAACTTTATATTTATTAATAATTTATTAAAGGAGTAATGAGTAAACAGTTGCAAACGTAACAAGTCAACTTCGTATACGAATCAAAAAACGTCAAACATTATTTCTATATTTAAAATATCTAAAATCTTATCTTATCTTACTACTCTAATAAAAAGGTAAATGGGGGTGCCACATGTCAGCATCACAATCACCCTCACCAAATTTTTCCCGCCTCTCTCTCCTCTTAAATAGTTACCTTAATTACTAATAATATTGTTTTAATACTTTTTAATATTTAATAAATTAAGAAATAAATCTATTTATTAAGGTTGTTTCTAAATAAATTGGTATTTTTAAAAAATCAATTTTTTAAAAACAAAAAATAATCAAATTTGAGAGTTGTAATAAGAAGATTTTTAACAATGACATTTTTATTAGAACAACATGTTTATTTTTAAAAAAAATTTAAAACAATTTTAAAAAGTTGATACCACTATTTAATTATTTATAGTCATTTCTCATACGTAATTTCAGTCATATCAAATCTTAAAATATCATTTTATAAATAAATCTATTGCTATTTGATTTATTGTGGTTAGTAAGATCGTACCTGGCGGTTTAAATAAATAAATAAATCTATTGTGATTTATTATATTAATTTTTTATTTATTCAACCCGTGTAATACACGGGTTTACTAAAGCTAGTTGCTTAATATTACAACTTAAACTATACTGGAAATAACTTTATAGTAATTTTAATATATTATTACTTAAAAATTTTCACAGATAAAAAACATTACCAAGTTACAACTCGTTGTCCGTGACACATTAAGCCATCTCTAGTTATTTTTTAATTTATTACTTAATACAAAGCCATACAAAAAAATGATTATTCATGAATCTCATAGTTTTCAATATTTTTTCATGTAAAACCATCTGGTGTACAATTCAAATTCTAATATATTTTAAAGTAACTACGATTCATAATTATAAAATATTACAATCTAGTTAAATTGTTTTCAAATAAAAACTTTTATTCTAACTTAAATTTTTCAAAGATACATTAGATTTTTAAGATAGTTTTTACAACAATCATTATCTACATGTTTACATCAAAGTTTCTTCATACATAGAATCAAGAAAGATTTTTTTGTTTTCCATCTTTGGAAAGTCTTAACATAGAGCAAATCAATTTCAAAAAACATTCGTTGTAGATGACCTTATCTAGCTAAGCAACTGAACGTCACAGTTGGCCGCACCTTATATCAACCTAGTGTCGAAAACCCAAAATTAAGGTAGTATCATCTACTTTATACCAACTTAACGTCATGGTGAAGCTCATTGTGTTCTTATCTTAGTAGTAACAAGTTCAAAGCCTTGCACACGCACAAAAATCTTTCTGCCTACTTTGGTTGAAGCAACATTATTACTTTTGCATCCTCATGTCAAATAATATACAAAATAAGATTGTAACATAAAGAATATGATTCCTGCAAATAATTTGTTCATCTTTATATTACTTAAATAGGGTACGTGTAAAGATGATATAAACTTTCTTTTTCAAGTAACATGGGCTGTCATTTTAATTACTTCTTTTGCTCTCTACGTTATATTAACTATTCCACGATAAGAAACAGCAGCACATGATTTCAATATATTTATCGTGACTTATTAATAATATGCTAGATGTTTCTGTTCATTGTTTAAAGGGTGTATAGTTAATTTGACTTGCAAAATTTTATATCACATGGCATATTAACTCCTATAAGATTTTGTTCCTATAAGATTTTGTGGTGGTTAAATTCGTATTGTTATGAGATTTGACTCTTGTGGTGGTTAAGGGATAAGGATACTTATTCAATATTTAATGACTTAGTTAAATATAAAACAAGACTTTTAAAAATGATGAGATATTTACTTCAAATCTCATTTTAAGTAAAATTGTTTAGAGTTAAGGCATCATGTTTTTTATTTAATATATTTTAAAGTAACTACGATTCATAATTATAAAATATTACAATCTAGTTAAATTGTTTTCAAATAAAAACTTTTATTCTAACTTAAATTTTTCAAAGATACATTAGATTTTTAAGATAGTTTTTACAACAATCATTATCTACATGTTTACATCAAAGTTTCTTCATACATAGAATCAAGAAAGATTTTTTTGTTTTCCATCTTTGGAAAGTCTTAACATAGAGCAAATCAATTTCAAAAAACATTCGTTGTAGATGACCTGATCTAGCTAAGCAACTGAACGTCACAGTTGGCCGCACCTTATATCAACCTAGTGTCGAAAACCCAAAATTAAGGTAGTATCATCTACTTTATACCAACTTAACGTCATGGTGAAGCTCATTGTGTTCTTATCTTAGTAGTAACAAGTTCAAAGCCTTGCACACGCACAAAAATCTTTCTGCCTACTTTGGCTGAAGCAACATTATTACTTTTGCATCCTCATGTCAAATAATATACAAAACAAGATTGTAACATAAAGAATATGATTCCTGCAAATAATTTGTTCATCTTTATATTACTTAAATAGGGTACGTGTAAAGATGATATAAACTTTCTTTTTCAAGTAACATGGGCTGTCATTTTAATTACTTCTTTTGCTCTCTACGTTATATTAACTATTCCACGATAAGAAACAGCAGCACATGATTTCAATATATTTATCGTGACTTATTAATAATATGCTAGATGTTTCTGTTCATTGTTTAAAGGGTGTATAGTTAATTTGACTTGCAAAATTTTATATCACATGGCATATTAACTCCTATAAGATTTTGTTCCTATAAGATTTTGTGGTGGTTAAATTCGTATTGTTATGAGATTTGACTCTTGTGGTGGTTAAGGGATAAGGATACTTATTCAATATTTAATGACTTAGTTAAATATAAAACAAGACTTTTAAAAATGATGAGATATTTACTTCAAATCTCATTTTAAGTAAAATTGTTTAGAGTTAAGGCATCATGTTTTTTATTTAATATATTTTAAAGTAACTACGATTCATAATTATAAAATATTACAATCTAGTTAAATTGTTTTCAAATAAAAACTTTTATTCTAACTTAAATTTTTCAAAGATACATTAGATTTTTAAGATAGTTTTTACAACAATCATTATCTACATGTTTACATCAAAGTTTCTTCATACATAGAATCAAGAAAGATTTTTTTGTTTTCCATCTTTGGAAAGTCTTAACATAGAGCAAATCAATTTCAAAAAACATTCGTTGTAGATGACCTGATCTAGCTAAGCAACTGAACGTCACAGTTGGCCGCACCTTATATCAACCTAGTGTCGAAAACCCAAAATTAAGGTAGTATCATCTACTTTATACCAACTTAACGTCATGGTGAAGCTCATTGTGTTCTTATCTTAGTAGTAACAAGTTCAAAGCCTTGCACACGCACAAAAATCTTTCTGCCTACTTTGGCTGAAGCAACATTATTACTTTTGCATCCTCATGTCAAATAATATACAAAATAAGATTGTAACATAAAGAATATGATTCCTGCAAATAATTTGTTCATCTTTATATTACTTAAATAGGGTACGTGTAAAGATGATATAAACTTTCTTTTTCAAGTAACATGGGCTGTCATTTTAATTACTTCTTTTGCTCTCTACGTTATATTAACTATTCCACGATAAGAAACAGCAGCACATGATTTCAATATATTTATCGTGACTTATTAATAATATGCTAGATGTTTCTGTTCATTGTTTAAAGGGTGTATAGTTAATTTGACTTGCAAAATTTTATATCACATGGCATATTAACTCCTATAAGATTTTGTGGTGGTTAAATTCGTATTGTTATGAGATTTGACTCTTGTGGTGGTTAAGGGATAAGGATACTTATTCAATATTTAATGACTTAGTTAAATATAAAACAAGACTTTTAAAAATGATGAGATATTTACTTCAAATCTCATTTTAAGTAAAATTGTTTAGAGTTAAGGCATCATGTTTTTTAGTTATGGGTTTCCTTCTTACAGGTTTGGAGGTGCGTTTTCGGCTAGGAAATAGATAGGTGGGTCCGATTAAGATAACATATATATCATTTGAAGAAGGGTCGTACATTCGTCGATAAACAAACAACTTAGTTATATATAAAATATAAGGCTTTTAAACAAAGCGCATAGTGTATACATAAAAGTATATTGGTGGTCTTAGTGCTTCTTGTAAATTTAAGCGCGAACATATGAGATTAGTATCTTTAAGTTAGCACAATAGTAGGTCTTAGGGTATTTTTAGAAGAAAGAAGGGATGATGCAGAAGAGAGAGCGGATGGTGGACGTAAAAATGGGTTTCTTGAGTGGACCGAGAGAAAACGCCTTTTTTTTCAGATTGTTTTTGAAACTAATTTTCACTATGAGATGTACTAATTTGGAGGTATTTTTGTTGTTAAGGTTTAGAAATTAGTAATTTTAAACAATAAATAAAGTCTAAATAATAAAAATCTAAAATATAATAAGTTTTACTAAAAGCCAAGACTCGTTGGTTAAACAAAAAAAACATAAAACCCTGTTGGTTTAGATAGTAGTGTCATATCAATACAACACTCTACTAATTCTCATTCAACCAATCTAAGAGCATCTAAACTCAATTAGTAAACTTAAAACATTTCGAACGAGCATTTGGTATAGCTAATTTACTTTGAATTCCTTAGGTAATAAAAATAAATTACTAATACTTATACATGAAAACCCTAATGGTTGGACGTATAACTTTTAATAACTTAACATATATAGTTGATACCCACAAGGATTCTTAATGTCTTATAGTTAATAAGTAAATGTGTAACTGACAAGCTAAGATAAAACCGGATACAAGACTAAATATAAAAAAATAATATTAAATCGAATATGATAGGAGATTCTCACAAACCCTTTCAATTATGAATATTATATTATTATTATTAATATTTTCTAGCTTATGTTTCATTTTTTTTTTTGTTTGGTTTCATGGAATTTAAACATAGGACAAATATAATATCAAAAGCGGTGTAATGCAAATGACCTACCAAAGGGGAAGCATGTGCAACAAGTGAATAATTCATATGTGTGATGTGTAGGCACGCCAGGTGTCGATATTAAACAGGGTCATACTTACACTACCATAAATGGAGTGATCCCATAATTGAGGGGTATAAAATCGACACGTGTCAGTTAACCCCTGTTAAAAGGCCATGTGTCCTTGTAATGGGTGTATCTAGAATATGTTCATAGATATTGGGGCCAACTTTTTTTTACTGCAAAAGGACAAACAATTCCCTCTTGTAGGGAGCATACATTGTTTCTTTGTGTCATCTTCCAATCTGTTGGCTATTTTTATTTTCTACTTTAAGCTAATAATTTCTGGTTATTTCAATTCATTGTTAGCATTTATTTTCTTTTTGTTTTATTATGTTTGAGATTATCTGTGTAAGTTATTATTTTATCTTTTTAATTATTTACCTCTTAGATGAAAAGAAAATACTTGAATGAAGTAGCTAAGTTTAAATATCTTTTTATAAAAAGTAAAATATTTGTTTTGGAATAAAAGCAAACTTGTGTGTTATAATATCGTAAATAAATTATACGAACGTTTCTGTATGTTTATTATTTTTTTCTAAATTGTTACATCTTTAGACTTTTTAAGTTTTAAATACAATTTAAAACCATTGAAATGGACTTTTTGGTTATCTAATTAAAATATTAGAAGATTTAAACACCTGTAATATAACAAGTTAGAAAAAAAAGAATTCAGATATCTTAATTTTCAGAAGTTATATTTATTCCTCTTCCACATCCGTTTGTGGTGTTTCGTTAGATTTTATCAAATTTGTAATAATTTGATCGATGGTCGTCTTTGATATTTAATATAAAGGAAAATTAGTTAGATATATAACCTTAAAAGCAGAATTTAAAGATATGAGATAGATTTTAATTTTATAACTATTTTTCATAAAAAGGTAAGGTTTTCAATTTGTTACGTATGAAGAATAAATAAACAAACCAAATATATACAGTGAAATTCCATTCAACATTAGGGTGTGAGCCTTTGAGGCTAATTGATTAATCATTTAATCTTTTTAAATAACACCATAGATCAAATCTAGCTAAGAGTAATTTAAGGGACTCCTTAAAATATGGATGTAAAAAACAAAAGTAGAAGTGTGTGCTTAATTTGTTCAGTGAGGTTGTGGAATGTCTTTTTCTTAATGTATTATCAACGTCAATTTTTCATTTAAACGAGGCAAATAAATATTATTTTTTATTCAAAGAAAATCATTAATTATTAAAATACTACTTTACACAATTTAAAAAGAAACAAAATGAAATCGAAACATATTTGTTAACGTGTCTCTATATATGTGTGTGTATATATATCCCATCTTAATGTTTTAGCATTTGTTTGCTTAGTTTTTCACTCGTGCCTCATTTATATTATTTATTTTCCACTCATGTCGCTAAAAATTTCTGTAACGAAGAGTACATAGTGAAGGATATCTTTGGTGTTTCAATTAGCCAAGCTACCATATTTTGTTTTATTTTTTCTGAAGAAAATCCCTTTAGATATTATTCAATGTATTGATGAGATTGATCATTTTGTCTACAAGCTTTCTCATCTTTGTCTTTTTTATCGTACTTTTAGGTATTTTTATTACGTATCTTACGGGGAAGAGTCTTTCATACAAAATGTAAGGTAAAACTGTGTACATCAGATCGCGAAACATTTTTATCACTTTTTAGACCCGGCGAAATGCGAGAACTAAATCAAACACCAGGTACGTCATATTACGTATTTTTGTATCGGTACTGTCTTATGTCTCGCCTCTTTAATTTGCTGCAGAAAGTGAGATGAAAAAATTACATAGAAATAAATGAGGTTCATCAGGTTTGTATATTATTGCTGGTTTTCTTGCATCTGTCATCAAAAGCGTAAATGATCACCTCTCCGTAGTAAAATAATATTAATTATTCGTTTTAATCTTTCTATCTTGATCATATCCTTTTCATGTTCTTAGTCTCTAGAAACCATAACAAGCAAACATGTTTTTTTATGTAGTATTAAATAGTGATAAGTTTCTAGGATTCGTGCTAGCTGATACAAATATTTTCGTTTTCTTTTCAGATTTCAAAACTTGTTCTGAATTACTGCTTTCTGAATCAAGTATGAAGTTAATTTTCAAATTTTCTTGAGGCATATAAACTCGTTAATTGTATAATACATAAAGTTTTTTTCCCAAGAAAGAGTGTGCATTTTATTATAAAAATTTGTGTGAACAAATTGTCTAAAATAAGATCAAATTTATACCTGTGGGTTGAACCATTGAAACCATTTTTCTAAGTAAAAGTATAACACGTAACGATTATAAGTATCAAGAGATGAAAGTAACGTCAACAACTCCATCAGCAACAATTAGTTATCGATGCTTATTTTTGTTTGTTGATAAGCTACTACTAACATACGAATTGAAGTTGTTGCTGATGAACAATTACTACTGATGCATTAGCTACTATTGAGAGCTATAATTGTCGGTGATAATAATTTTCACAGATGATTAGTAAAATCGTAACATTAATTTATGAATTCTTTCAAATTATAAAATTCATGTAACTATTCACTATCCATGTAAATTTGATGATGAGTTTATATAGCATGACCCTAGTTAGAGGGTCTATCCTTTGGACCCTATTAGGCGTGGCCTCAAACCCGCCCCGAAACCCCTTTTGCTTAGGGGGTGATTCTCTTCCTTTGAAGTACCCAGGTTAATTTATTAGTACCCATAAATTACAATAATCTTAACAATGTGTATTTCACACCTTCTTACTCATATCAATACGTTTTTAAATTTTTATTTAACTCTAACCAAAACCAAGTACACAGAAATAAACTTGATAATATTAAATATCAATATTGGTTGAAAAGCAGGATTGGCATTTTTTTTCAATACTAGCAATCTTGACTACATAGGATATTTTTTTTCAACAATTTAAGTTTGCTAAAAGCGACAATCACATGGAGGGTTATACTATTCTACATGCAATATAAATATTTAAAATGAAACGTAGATCTAAAAGATTGTGCTAATAATACGTGTAACAACTAACAAAGATCAAGACACATGATATATCTAAAAGAATACGAAAAAAAAGCGTGTCATGTATTATCATCCTAAGTTTTATTTATCATCCAACTTAGGTTTATCCTAAAAAAAGTAATTTTCATACCAGAAAATTAAAAAACTATGTGGGCTAAAAATGAATTTCAAAAGTTAATTGCCAAAAATAAGAAACTATTTTCCAGATTTTTATCAGAAAGCAAATCATCATGTGAATACAAGAACAAAGGCAATCAGATTTAGTTTTATAACAATTAAACAACTAGAATGTTTACTAATATAAAATACTCAACCCTTATCCAAATTGGTAGAATAACAATGCATATATTAATGTTTTTTCTTAAAAAGCATTTTCTTTTACTTCGAAACCATCTAATCAACCTGGAATTGGCATGCCTATCAATTTTAAAAAGTGTAACATTTAACACCAAAAATAACAGTCAATGCCTCTTAATAATATTTTCCGTCACATCACAACAACTTAACATTACTTTTTAGTAAAAAAACATACGTAATAATTCCTTTATCCCTTAAATCATTATTCTTTACATGATTTTAAAGCATTATCGTAAAAACACCACCCTCTACTGTAACACCCCTATAACACGATCAAATACGGTGTAAGAGTTTTTTCACGTTGCTATAACGCCCCTAGAATACCTCATTATTGACCATGTGTAATAGGCGTTAAACCCATACATAACGCCACATAATGCCCATATCACCATTATGGTGGAGCGTTATCTTTAAAGGGATGTTATTATTATAACGCCACAAACATCAAATCCATAATGATGAATGACGTTATAGTGGCATTAACCATTACTTATGTTTTTAACAAAATATAATAATGACTTGACGCTGATGTGACACAAAATACCCCTTAATAGGCATTAACCTTGTCTTATTATCTAAGTTATAACTTATAACGCCATGGGCATTCAATGGTTTTGTAAGGAAAATATACATATATCTGTACTTGAATAATTGAATTATTGAGTGTAATTATATTTTGGGGTCAATGGTGTTTATTTAAGTGGTCAAAAGGAAATCTAAGCCGTTCCGTACAAGCCGACTCGTACGAGAATGACCATCCACGTAACCCATGCGATATACTTGTTTGTACTCCACTTTTCTCCACGGTTCACGTGTCCCATGCTTTTGCTCTCTTGAAGTCGACACGTGGGTCCCACCCCTTCCACGTGGCACTCCACTCTACTGGATCTTATCTTTGTCCTCAGATATTCCTTATCTTTATGGCTCCACTACTCAATACGATATTATGGTACCACTCCTAATGCCAACGGTACAACCTTACCAGAAACTTTTTTCATGTTTTTTGGGGAAAAATGCAGAAATATTATTTTTGGTTCGAGCATAATGCAAGTTTCGTTAATAGATTTTGAAATTGTAAATTTAATTAGTTTATCGTAAGTTTAGTTATCACCGTTAGTGTTCGTTAAAAATTAATGATTTGGGACTAAATCAGCTATATGATCAAATTATAGAGACCAATTTTATAGTTCTCTTTGATATTTGACATCAAATCGTTATCTAACAGAAGATTTAAACCTTAAACGTGACTTTTAATAGTTATAACAATATATAACTATTGTGGCTTAAGTAGTATTAAGACTTTGTGATGCAAAGGAAGCGTAAAACTGTGAAAAATTAACATTGAAATGTTACCTTTGACCTAGGCATTGAAGGGAAGATTGATAACATGCATAAATATAGAAAAAACAAAACACGTGTCATGTTAGGAGCGTGAAATTGTAACAAAAAAACTAACTTCAGAATGTTTGGCGACCCGTTGAAGGAATGTTAATAAGATACACAACTTTAAATAAAGTAAACGAAATTTGGACGTCATTGATAACCGTTTGAAACTTACATAGAAAAAAATGAAACTGTCGCACACACAAAAAACATGTTAATAAATTCATGTCGGAGAGTATATAAAAATAATATAACGTATACCCTTAGCTAAACTCAAGAGGGTCAAAAAATATTTTATTTTAGGGTCTAGAATGAAAGTTATGATATGTTAACACAAACAAACGTTTGCATGAAAGACTGGTATGAACATTCACATTTCATTTCTTATGTTGATCCTTATTTTTATATTTAAAAAAATCAAAAATACTCAATTTATTTCATTTCTATCTCTATACCTTATCCCCATCATTTAAGGAAAACAATCTTATCCTTGAAATATAGGAGATTACTATGTATCTCTTTCTTTTTTCAATATATTTTAATAATAAATGTCGGTGGAAGAGAAAAAGTAATATTTAAAAAATTAAAAATTATTTAATTAAGATAGATAAAGAGAATGTGTTATGTGAGGATTTAAAAAAGAGATAAATTTAAAAATAATTTTTTTGTTTATAAGAATAGAAATGAAAAATAAAACATGAATGTTAAAAGATCCTGTTTTACCACTTCCTATTTTGATTTTTATAGTTAGCATGATTAATGTAATCATATGCGTGGTAGAATTACAAATTGGGTTGCTATTAGACATGGTCACATGGAATGAATTTAGTTAGAAATTGGAAAACAATTTAGTGGACACCAACCTCAGAATTTAAGTGTTAGTATTATGTTAAAAGTAAATAAAAACTAGAATAATTTTTATAAGGATATACATTTCTATATAATAAAAACTTTGAATATTTTATAAACGACCAAATAACCTCACATCTAGTTAGGTATAATCTTCTTATCGGATCATACGCGAAGAATTGTACATGAATGAGTCATGATTACTTTCTAGAACTAGTATTATTTTATGAATATGCTTGTGTAATATATTTCAACATAATTACAGTAATTATACGTTTAATCCATTAATTTAAAGTTGTTTCTATTTAGTTAATCTCGTTAAAATGAATAATTACAATTGTTCAAAATTACGTATTTACATGTTAATTTTCATCTCAAAACTTTTACTCAAAAATATTACCAAAACTAGGAACAATTAATTCAAAACCACAACTCTATCAGATCCTCAACTGTTTCCTGTTACGAGGGTGCAATGTTACCTATTGTTTCTTCATTACAATACATGTATATATGGCATGCCCATGAAGAGTTCTAATACTGTGAAGAGTTTATAAGTCTTTTAAAAATCATTGTTACATTGAACTTATTAATTCTCTTTTGATTTATAAACATTTAAATGGTTTATAGATGTCGAGAATAAGTTTTAAGAAAAAAATTATCAGTCAATAACATGATATAAACATAACATAATAATGAATTCTTAGCAAAGTTAATGACAACGCATGACATAAAAGCTATAAAGAGACATAGAAATGTAGAATTTTGCTATTTATCACATTAATAATATAGATTCTAGGAGATCATGATTCAATATATCATTTAATTCAAGAACAAGAAACGACAATAGTCTTGAATTGCAAATAGGGTTCGTCACCCTTTGTTCGCATACTGACATTAACCCCATATAGGGTTTTGTTTTCGCTTCACCAGAATGACACAAATTCAGCTTGTAGGTTAACAACTTTATGTAACGAGTCCCTAACTATTAACAAATACATAAGAGACTCGAATTGTATTTTCTAATAATTACATCTATTACCTATAAATTTTGTATCTTCATGTTTAGTAAACTTGGTCAAACAATTAAGGCCAACAAAAAAACTCTCATGGCTACCATATGTGTCAAAACCGTAGATTTTAGGATTTTGCTAATTAGTTCATAAGCAAACTTTGATAAACTGAGAAAACTAATAAACTAAATCACAGTTTTCAATAGATTAATATCAATGATTCTTGTTTTTTTACTATAATGTGGCAAATGAACATATCAAAGTACACTTATAAATTTTTTTATTTAAGAAAAACTAAAACTATTGATCTTGATCTAAAAAAGGCTATGATTTAGTTTATTTGTTTTCTTGATTTCTTCTAGTTTGCAAATAAACTCCTCCCTTACTAACTATAACCTTAAACATGATACTACTTAGTTACTTATTAGACCTTGGAGCATATCCAACAAAACCCTTGATGTGAAATACAAATTTAGAATTATTAAAATGTATACTACAATCTACAAAATTGAAAACGAAAGTTTTAGAAATGGAAACAAGAGGAATACCACAAAAAGTGACAAATATAGAAACATTAATGTTAAAGAGACGGCCGATAGTAATGCCATAGAAAAATTGTTTTAGTTGCTAAGTGATGAGACATGTGCATCTACCTTTATTATTTTCTGTGGTGGTCATTCCTTTTTCATTTATATTTCAACCTCTCAACTTTTGACTAATGTGTGGCTCATGTTAATCTAATTAAAAAATTCTTTTCTGAAACCAACCGCGAGAACATTAACCATTACAACAATTTATATGTGAATTGACTATATTGCATATAGATATAAATATTTTAAAAATGTATTAAAAATGGATATTAGCACTTTTTATGTAAGTGTACATATGCCCTATATGAGCATATGCCCATGTGCCATTTTTTATTTCTTAAGAAAATAAGGAAAAAAGAAATTAAAACCCATGAAAGAACGCTTATAGATAAAGAAAAAACTGTTTTTGATATTAGTATAATTACTCTTTTCATTAAAGTGCATATGCATATGTGAATTTACAATGTTGTGTTTTAGTTATTAAGATTTGACTGAGAACTACATGCATAGTTGTAATAATGTCTAAACAATTACAACGGTGCTTAAAGGACACTTAAATTATCTAACATGTACCTAGTGTTGTGCCTGAAAAAATTTATACATTTCACACACACAAAATAAACATTTAGTTCTAAGCAATTGAGGAAAAACTCTCGTTTTAAGACCTTTCATTATTTTTATCATATAAAATTCTAATTTACAAATTTTAACATATCCCGGAGTTCAAATACATTATCAGATTATTATAATAATAAATAAAATCAAAACAACTTAAGTACCACCTATAAGTCCCTTTCTTCACCTGCTTATGAAAATATTACGTGTTCCTACTTGTTTGTTAATATTCGTGACGTTACATGGATTCCTAAAAATGGATAAATATATTTAATATTAAAATATGTCAAGTTAAGATGATTATATAAAATATAAAGAAATTATACTACATTATAATGAAAATGTAAAAGCTTAATCCATGTTTGTAATAAATAATTTTATTGCCCATCGTTTTCATTCTTTACCATTTACCTTTATATTTGGCTTTATATATATCTCAAAACCAATAACAAAAAAGTTAAACCATCGGAGAAATTTATATCAATCAATATCTGTTTATTTAAAGTTTAACTCTTTGGTTATAGTACTATTAATTAATATCATTATAAATAATATCAACTTTCAACATTTATCTTTATTAAATACACATAATAACTTTTATATACATGGTTTGTTTCATCTTTGATCCTTTAGTCTAATTGTTATTAGTTTCCACATTAACTTAGGTCACATAAATATCACACGTTGGTAGATATTGCGCAATTTCATCACCCCCTCATATGATAATCGTATGATTTAATTTAATGACGTAAACTAACAGTATTTTGAGTATATGACCAAATACGAAACAAACCAAACACATAAAGATTGTCAAGTATAAATGTATAATCAATAAAGATATAAAAGTTAAATAATAAAAATACTACAAAGATAAAGATCGCTTTCTGTAATTTACTCTTAAAATAATTACCTCAAATGCTTTTACAACGAAAAGAACATTACAATGTCAAATGTTTGGCTTTTTTTCTTTTTTTCCCCCTCTTAGTCGTAAATTTGTCTTAATTCTTTGTGTGAGTGTAGTCTATAATATACATATAGAGTGTACATTATTAAAACACTAAAATAAAACGAAGAAAAAAAAACAAATCTACATTGTTTATTTTTTTAACCAATTTCTTGCTTTTTTCATACATTTACGCAAGTTATGTACACAAAAAACAATCAAAATAATTTACTTAGATCAGGACAAGTAACTTAGATTCTTAGGGAAGAAAATACAACTCTTCTACCACTAGGTTAAAAGCGTTTGATTAATTATGTTTTAAGTTTGTATGATTTTAATATACATTTGTAAATTATCTAGATACTAGATATAAACTATATGTGTATACTAGGCTAACCACCTGTATATTATACGGGTTGAAAAAACTAAAATAAATACAAATATAAAATAATTAATACAATAAATTTGTAATATATTTACTTGAAAATTTTTCAACTCTTATAAAATGGTAACTAAGGTTGAAACGTGACATCACCATATTCATTCCAACCAAAATTTTTTCGTTTCTCTATCATATTAAATAATCATATTAATTATTACTTATATTAGAAATTTAGGGAAAATAAGTAAGAAATAATAAACTTTTCCTTTTTATCTCCAGTTTTCTTTTAAAGAAATAAATAGTTTTTATTTTATTCTCATAATAATTTTGGTTTTGACTAATTGATTTTCACATATATAGAGAGAGAATACATTATTAATAGTCGAATAAAGAAAGCAAAGTCTATAAAATCATGTCACGTATGATGGGCATAATATATTGAAAAAGAAGCTTATGAATACGATGTTTATGGATGTGACTCAAGCACTTGATATCGACAACACCGTTCATTGCCACAATTAAACCATTTTTAATTGCATGATTGATTTAATATTATTTCATAAAGGGTATATTGGGTTATATGATACATATACCACATAGTTTTAAACTGTAATTTATAACTTTATAAACTGTGATTTACACCATAGTAAACTGCAATTTACATAGTAAACGATCGTTTATCTTTTTATAAACTGTAGTTTATTTTTTTTTAGATTTTTACATGATGTATGAATCAAGATTCCATTCATAAAAGAATATAAAGTCTAATAATATTAAAATGTTAGAATAAGATGACAAGATTAAAGGAGATAATCTAAAATAAGATGTTTGCGTTTTATCTTCCAAAATAATATGGTAAACTAGAAATAAGATGTTTCAGCGTATTTGTGAACATCATTACGCGTATTACGGTAGTTACATTGACGTGGTAAAGTATATAAAAAATGTATGAAGTTGTGACGTCTTAGATAGAAATGAAAACATAGATAGAAAAAAAAAAGTTGTCTCACATGTTACAACATTAAAAGGATCCAACAAAAATGTTGAAACGTTGGCACAAATCCACGTGTTGAAGAGAGCGCTAATAATGTACATAAATTAAAGTTTTAAAAAAGTATTTGATTTGTGTTACTAAAACATAATTAAAGTCAAACATTACTTTTTCTTTTAGATTTACATGGTTTAGAACAAGTTTGTGAACTACCCACGTTACAAGAAATGTATGAAGTTATGTGACTTGAGTCTGGAGATTGAAACATAGATAACAAAAGATAAACATGTCTTACATGTTATTACGTAAACAGAATTTAAACATTGAAATGGCAACTCTTAGAAAGTAATAACAGTTAAAATAATTATTATTGAAAATGAAAAAAAAAAGTAATTTATTAAAAAAAAACAACAAAAGAACCAAAATTTAAAAAGCAAGTGCCGGGGATGAGGGGTTTTAAATGAGAACTTAGGTGGAGAATGTAGGAGAGGATGCGCTAAACCACAATTACAACAAACACTTTTGTGAATCATGTCCATAGTTGTTTATTTATAGTAATTTAAAAGAAGATAGATTTAATAAAAAAACAAATTAACAAATCAATGAGAACTTGACACGTGGCAAGGCCGGTGGTTACTCACCAGTCTTGTTTTTTAAGCATAAGTACAATGTGACTTTTACGTATGCTCTAATCATGGATGTAAAAATCAAATAAGCCGAAAAGCTTTTATTTTTCATTCAAAATACACATATAATAAAAACCATAATATATAATCAGCTGGATAGGTAAAAAAGTATTATTTTGTTACACACAATATGAAAAGTTTACACACACGCTAAAGTAATCGAGATCTTGTATTATAAGATAACAATACTTACAACAATTAATAACATGTTTGTGTTGGTGGTGGTTTAACCTTAAAAATTTAAATATACTATGTACAAGATTAGAGGGATGGGAGCGCCAGCCATGCCGGATAATCGCGGCGGGGGCTGGCGTTGGGCCGCAATACCGCTGCCGGTCCTCCCACCTTAAAATCTTCAACCATGAACACTGCCCAACGTCGCTAAACATCACCAAAACAGCCCCCTTATTGGAATTGGATATCCATCTCGATCTCCATCTTTGAAACATATTTCGGGATCCGTAAGTGATGGTGCCGACAATGGTTTGGTATAGAGAGGCCATGGTGGATGGGCGATGATGATATGGATGATGATTCTTAGATTTGGGATGAAAGTAAATAGAGTAGATCTTGACTTCCCACTATAGTCTTCTGACCAATTTGTAGATCTCAAGGATTCCCCGTGGTGGTAAAGAGCTGGCAACGTTTATAGGGGAGCGATTGGTGTTAAATAACGATTATGAAGGAGAGGGGCTGGGTTAGGTTTTAAAAATTCTACAAAACAATAAAGAACTAGATTAAATAGATTACATTATTATTACTAATAAGTGAAATGACCAAGATGCGCTTTTATTTAACATAAAAAAGTAACGTTGTCAATTGGCTGAAGTTAATTGAAACGTATTTACAAACCACAAGAAGAAAAAACTTGAAATAAACTTTTGGAGTAAAAACGTTACTTTCATCAAATCACATGGAGAAAAGGTAAAATTTACTCCAAATAAAATAAAAGAAATATTTCTTTGGGCTTCTTACATCTCAGCAGCCCTAGTATTATTCACAATGGACCAATAGTTATCTGGGTCTAAAGGCCACACTTATCCACAATAGATGTGTAAGAAAGACCACTCTTGAACCCAAACCTGAAAACCAACCCAAATTGAAATTGTTATTGAAACTAACCATTGGTTTGTAATTGGTAGCAAACCGCAATGCCGAAACCCGTTAAACGTGAACCCAACAGCAAAATGCCGTCTTAAGTCGGAACCAAACCGAACTGTACACTTTCTTGTCAAAAAATATTTTTGGTGACTTTTGTAGCATTAAATCATGTGAATTGGTTTGTATGACTCGAACCGGTCCATAATAACCATTTTGACTTTTGTTGACCTAAACCCTGTTAGGCTAATTATCCGACCCGGTTCTACAAGTTGGTGGGCCGGCCAACCTCTCCTATACACAAGGCGGTGAATTAGGAGTAGATAGATGATAGTTTGTTTTAAGGATAGATAACTTTATCAAGTGTAACAAACTATGCTTAAGTATAGCTTGCAAACCAATATGGGTTTCTCTATAAATACCTAGCCAAGTTAGAGGTTATGCCATGAGAGTTTATGTACTAGGGTTTTGAGTTATTTTGTTTGGTATATAAAAGTGAGATTACTTTAAATTGTATGTTTGTGTTGATGTCAATTCAATTAACTTGAATTGGTATCAGAGCCTTTCAAAACATCAAGAATCCTAGTTGTGTTCAAGAAGCCGTAACCAAGCCGTAAGGAGAAGAAAGTTGCGACTTGAGAAGAACAAAGGTGGGTTCGTGATCCTTGAAGATGACAGACACAAGTGATTCAACATCTGTCACCAGCATGAAAGAAAGCAATCCGGCTAACTTTCAGTGTCCGATGTTGACAACGATAAATTACACGGTCTGGGCAGTAAGGATGAAGGTCTTGTTCGAGGTGCATGGTGTTTGGGATGCGATCGATCCCGGAACACAAGATGCAAAGAAGAACAGCACCGCCACAGCCCTGTTGTTCCAAGCAATACCCGAACAACAGATCCTTCAAATCGGAAACTTGAAAACGGCAAAAGAAATGTGGGCGGCGATTAACACTCGTCACCTCGGGGCAGATCGCGTAAAGGAGGCAAGGTTGCAGACTCTAATGATGGAGTTTGATAATTTAAGGATGAAAGACACGGAAGTCATCGATGAATTTGCTAACAAGTTATCGGCTCTTTCATCAAAAGCAGTCTCGCTTGGAGGAACTATTGAGGAACAAAGACTAGTTAAAAAGTTTCTCTCAAGTCTTCCAAGGAAGAAATTCATTCATATAGTGGCCTCCATCGAGCAGGTACTTGACATCAAGAAGATGAGTTTTGAAGAAGTTGTTGGGAGGTTAAAAGCTTACGAAGAAAGAATCATGTGCGATTAGAATCAAAACGAAGACCAAAGCAAGCTCATGTTTGGAAGAACTGAAGCAAATTACAATCGAAAGGGAGATAGTAGCCGTGGAAGGGGTCGAGGATCAGCAATAAACCGTGGAAGAGGAAGGGGTCGGTCATCAGGACAAGAACGTGATCGGTCCACACCCGAACCAACCAACCGTGGAGCCGAAAAGAAAAAGGACAGATCAAAAGTGCAGTGTTATCGTTGCGATAAATACGGTCACTTTGCATCCGTATGTCCTGAAAGAAAGCAAAAGGCTCAAGAGGCAAACGTGGTCAAGACAAATGAAGAAGACCCAACGGTTTTCATGCATGAAACGATCTTCTTAAATGAAGAAAACCTAGTACCAAAACGACTTGAAACCGAGTCTAATGGGGATGGAGTTTGGTATCTAGATAATGGCGCGAGTAATCACATGACAGGGAACCAGAGTTACTTTACGGAACTTGATGAAAAAGTGACCGGATCAGTCCGGTTCGGTGATAACTCTCGGATTGAAATAAAGGGAAAAGGCTCAATACTTTTCCAAGAAAAAAGTGGAGAACAAAGACTCTTGACAGAAGTATACTATTTACCCGAACTAAAAAGTAACATTATTAGTTTGGGACAAACCACCGATTCCGGATGTGAGGTCAATATGAAGAATGATCTATTAACCGTGCATGATGGCAATGGGAGGCTGTTAATGAAAGTAAAGAAATCAAGAAATCGGCTCTATAAGATCAACTTGGAAATCGGGACACCGGTGTGTCTCCACACAAGAATTGAAGATGAAGCATGGCGTTGGCACGCTCGCTTAGGGCATACAAACTTTGACACCATGAAGAACATGGCCAAGAAAGACATGGTGCATGGATTACCCTACTTGAGACAAGAAAACCAAATATGCAGATCATGTTTGGTGGGCAAGCAAACAAGGCAACCCTTTCCAAGTATGACAAGTTATAGAGCACGTCAAGCTTTGGAACTAATTCATGCTGATCTTTGTGGGCCAATTACTCCATCAACACTAGGAGGTAATAACTATATATTTGTGTTAATAGACGACTTTTCACGATATATGTGGGTGTACTTTGTGAAGGGAAAGAATGAGGCATTCTCAAAGTTCAAGAATTTCAAGACACGGGTCGAGAAAGAAATCGGGAAAACTATCAAAACTTTGAGAACCGATAAGGGGGGCGAGTTCACTTCCCATGAATTCCAGCAATTCTGTGAAGAGCATGGCATAAAACGACACTTTACTGCTCCATATACGCCTCAACAAAATGGCGTAGTGGAGAGAAGAAACCGGAGTATGATGCATATGACCCGAAGCATCATGAAGGCCACGGACGTTCCGAATTACATGTGGGGAGAAGCCGTGAACCACACTACATATCTACTCAACCGGATTCCAACTCGCGCTATACCCGACAAGAAACCTTATCAAAAGCTCTTTGGAAGAAAGCCAAATATAAGTCACCTCAAGGTGTTTGGATGTATGGCCTATGCAAAAGTACCATCTGAGAATCTGAGAAAGTTAGATAACCGTTCAAAACCCCTAGTCTACCTTGGAACCGAGCCTGGTACCAAGGCACATAGACTTTATAATCCAACGACTCGAAGAATAATAGTAAGTCGGGATGTTATATTTGATGAAAAACAAGGATGGACTTGGGGAAGCAAGGACCCCCTAGAAATCGGGGATCTCGGGGTTCTTACTACGACTCAAGAACACCAAGGATGGTCACAAGTCCATCCGGAACCAAACGGTGAAGAAACTAGAGCCCCTGGATCCAGCAGCCCACACTGCAGCAACACCAGCCCAACTATGGGGCCTGCAATCAGCCCAAGTTGCAGCCCGAATCAGGCCCAAATCAGCCCCGAACCAGCCTCAACCCAAGAAAGTTTCCAGCCCATCACTCAACCTCAAAGTCAACTACGAAGGTCTAACCGGGTAAACGTAACACCAAAGTATCTTAACGATTATATCTTGCTTACTAACGATGACTGTGAGCAGCTGCTATTGTCTATAAACGAAGAACCAAAGAACTATCAAGAAGCCAAAGCATCGAAGGAATGGATGGCGGCAATGAGAGCCGAAATCGAGTCACTAAACAAGAACAATACATGGATATTAATCGAAAGACCAAGAGAAGCCAAGCCAATTAGATTGAAATGGGTCTTCAAAGTAAAAAGGAATGCTGATGGAACAATAAATAAATACAAAGCTCGCCTAGTAGCAAAGGGTTATGTCCAACAACCCGGTGTTGACTATGATGACGCATTTGCACCGGTAGCAAGAATCGAAACCATTAGACTCCTAATCGCATTAGCTGCATCGAATGGGTGGGAAATCCATCATCTTGATGTTAAAACAGCATTCTTACACGGGGAGTTGAAGGAGGAGGTGTACGTAATTCAACCTGATGGGTTCGAGAAGAAGGGGGAAGAGAACAAGGTCTATAAGTTATCAAAAGCTTTATACGGCTTGAGACAAGCTCCTCGAGCATGGAATACAAAGCTTGATCAGATCTTGAAGGGAATGAAGTTTAAAAGGTGCTCCAAGGAACAATCGGTTTATCGCAAGACGGGCGGTAAACATTTACTTATTGTGGCGGTATACGTTGATGATCTTTTGGTTACCGGAACAAGTCCGAACATAATCAACGATTTCAAAAGAGAAATGTCAACAAAATTTGAAATGTCGGATCTTGGCAAGTTAACATATTATCTTGGTATAGAAGTAACACAAGGAGACAAAGAAATAAGGATTAAACAAGAAAGCTACGCACGTAAGATCCTACAAGAAGCCGGTATGGAGACATGCAACCCGGCTCACGCACCAATAGAGCCTGCTATGAAACTGTCCAAGGCCGAAAACGAAGAAAACATTGAAGCCACAAAGTACCGTAAAACAATTGGATGTCTTCGATACCTACTACATACTCGACCAGATCTTTCGTATTCGGTTGGGGTATTGAGTCGTTACATGCAAAACCCTAAGGTGTCTCACGGTGCAGCAATAAAACACGTACTAAGATACATACAAGGAACCACCAGCTTTGGGCTAAGGTATGATCGAGGGGCTTTCAAAGGATGGATTGGGTATAGTGATAGTAGTCACAATGTCGACCCGGATGACGGAAAAAGTACAACTGGCCACGTCTTTTACTTAAGATCATCACCCGTCACGTGGTGCTCACAAAAGCAAGCAACTGTTGCTCTCTCCTCATGTGAAGCAGAATTTATGGCAGCAACGGCGGCAGCTTGTCAAGCTATTTGGCTTCAAGAACTATTAAGCGAAATCACAGGAATGGATCAAGAGAAAGCGATCATCCGAGTTGATAATCAATCGGCCATAGCCTTGACCAAAAATCATGTGTTCCACGGTAGGAGCAAACATATCCATACACGGTATCACTTTATTCACGAATGCATCGAGAAGAACCAAATTGAAGTCTTGTTTGTTCCCGGAGAAAAACAAAAGGCAGACCTCCTAACAAAACCGTTAGGGCGAATCAAGTGTAAGGAGCAAAGATCATTGCTTGGAATAGAAGACCTCCCTAATTCGGGTCAGAAATTAGGGGGGTGAATGTTGGGCTAATTATCCGACCCGGTTCTACAAGTTGGTGGGCCGGCCAACCAAGGCGGTGAATTAGGAGTAGATAGATGATAGTTTGTTTTAAGGATAGATAACTTTATCAAGTGTAACAAACTATGCTTAAGTATAGCTTGCAAACCAATATGGTTTTCTCTATAAATTCCTAGCCAAGTTAGAGGTTATGGCATGAGAGTTTATGTACTAGGGTTTTGAGTTATTTTCTTTGGTATATAAAAGTGAGATTACTTTAAATTGTGTGTTTGTGTTGATGTCAATTCAATTAACTTGAAACCCGAATCAAAACCAAACTAGAAGACAACTTCGATCCCATGAAAACATCTACATCTGCTCGTATGGTTTTATATTAATTCAAAAGTTCGATACATTATGGATCACGTAATGGGCCCAAAACTTAAAATCGAGCAAATTAGAAGAATCTTCCTTTTGGGCTGAAATATCAATACCTAACATAAGACTATAGAAGTTCTATAATAGAACGTTGAAAGTGGGTAATGGGCTGGGCTAGCTCATATTGGGCCAAATAGTTGGTTTATTTTTGATAAAACAGACCGTTATACAAGGACTCGGGTTTTAACCATACCATAACTTCTATCTTCGAGTCCGATGAACAACACGTGACGGAGGTTTCCATTGTCATCAAATGAAGATCCGAAGATCGCGATTGATATCTATCATGGCCGAAGGTACTTTGTTTCTTCGAATGGTCTTATATAAGTAAATTAAAATAAGTAAATAAAATAATAAAATTTATTAAAAATAAATGAACTAGATTTCAATAAAAATTTAAAACTACAATGCTTAATTAATGAAAATAAATAAAAACTAAATTTTTAATTGTTGTTACGTTCCTTTAATCGATCCGTTGAAAGACTCATCAATGCTCGAAGACGTCTGAGTTTTTCTTTTTAAAAGGACTGGCCAGGTGATCAAATTGTTGCCATTAAAAAAATTTATGCCTATGCATACATAGATTCATAAAGGAACATATTCTTAATCAACTTAAACTGCATAACAATTAAAAATGAATAATTATTATATTAACTTACTAGCTTTAGTAAACCCGTGTATTACACGGTTTAAATAAATAAAATATTAATATAATAAATTTATTAATTAAACAACGATATTCTAAGATATGATAGGACTGAAATAAAAAACGGTAATATCAACTTTTTAAAATTTTATTTTTAAATTTCTTTTATTGAAAATAAATATTTTATTTTAAAATAAACCGCATTAAAAATGTCATTTTTAAAAGTTTCTTATTACAACTCCCAAATTTGATAATTTAAAATTATCAATTTATTTAGATATAACCTTAATAAAAAGATTTCTCTTTTAATTTTCTAATTATTAAAAAGTATTAGAATAATATTATTAGTAATTAAGGTAATTATTTAATAGGAGAGAGAGGCGGGAAAATTTTGATAAGAATGATTGTGATGCTGACACGTGTCATCCCATTGATTGTGGTGCTGACACGTGGCACCCCATTTACCTTTTTATTAGAGTAGTAAGATTTATTAGGGTCTACTTATAAAAAAGACAATTAAACTAAAATAATGAAAGTTATAAAGTCATATTGTTAAATAAATGCCAACCGTTATCTTTAGTTGAAATGATTACAAAAGAAATCAAACTATATTAAGTAACTATATGATATTATTCAAAATGACATGCATTCTAATCTATACTTATTAATAAAACAATAACTTTAGTGACACGTGGCATTCTCTTAAGGCTATGTTTTTTTCAATTCCCGCCTAAATATGTATCTGTTCTTAGTGTTAGTCTAGGTTCATTTAACTAAAAGTCAACTTTTGATACAAGAGATATTTAAGGAAAATTTAGAAATTTAACCCTAAATTAGAGCATATTTTTTTGGAAATTAAATCATACCCGATTTTTTTTTCAAATAATTCATCAATAAAAACTGTACAAATTATTTATTATTTTCTTCATCTATGAAATCAATTACTTGATTGTGTTTTTCCATTAGATACTCGGTTTATATTCAAATCTTGACAAAAGTTACGGGATTTTTTAATCGACTCCTCTCCAGTTTGAAGGAGTTAATGGGCATCTTTTTTGGAAATGAAATCATACCCGATTTTAAAATATTTCTCAATCATCCCAGGTTTACGACCCTCGCGATTTGTCTTTATAAAGTCTGATCATATCGCCTTCGACGGACTTCATTTACGTTCTCATTTTGGCTTCGGTTTTATCAAGTTTTCTTCAACAATGGGTATTTATTTTTTGTTATATTTGAGCTTTTATCCTCTATTGTCTACAATTGTGTTTTTGGATTAATAATTTTATTTTATTTTTTTTAAGATGTCTACTTTAACAGTCCATCTGTAAAGAGGTATTACATGCTTCTACTTTTTAAACTTTTTTATTTCTTTTCATGTGTACTGTCATATTATTATTATTATGTTTGATTGGAATCGTTTGATATGTATAAATTGTTTTGATGTATCTGGAAGTAATATTGAAAACCATACTTTTATTCCACGGTTGATTTTGACACCTTCAGACAAAAAGATTTCTTTTAAATTTCAAAGAAGACAGTTTCTGTTATTAGTGTGTTTTGCAATGACAATCGTTATCCAAAATTGGTTGTTTTTAAATAGGGATCATGCTCAGCTCTATGTTGCATTATCTCGAATTAAAAGTAGATAGAAGTTAAAACTATTAATATTTGATAATGATGGAAAAATAGCTAACAAAACATCAAGTGTTATATACAAATAAATTTGTGGATGTTTATGAATTTAAAATATTGTTTTCATGTTCAATTTAATTTGTTTATTACTTAAAGTTCTTATTTATAAATTTATTATATTCCATATTACACACTATTTAAACGTATAAATATTAATAGAGAAAACCTACTAATGTTAGATATAGCTAATGTTAAAATTATACATAAAAGTCGATATTCAAAGTATTATCAACAACATTATAACTTACGCAACTTTTTAAACCACAATAATATTTTTTGATTGAACCCGTGTGTTACACGGGACTTTAGCCTAGTATTGTATAAGAAAATAAGAAAGAAACGTATCAAGCTATAAAACACGACTTAGATAACAAGTTAAAACAGGTTCAGGTCAAAACGTGTAACTTTAAAACACGTCATGTGTCGTCGGTTGTATGAATACAATGACTCCGGTATCACCAACCGATGACTTTATTTTCTAAATTTTCGAATTCTAGTGTGATATTACAAAAAAGTCAAAATATCTGGGTCACCAAAAGTCAAAATATCTGGGTGATGACTCACTACCCAATCAAATCCTCTCATATACACGTAGGAATTGAGTCATCACCTTCATCAACTTACAACAATGAAAGCACATAACGTGGAAATATTATTATTTCAATTAAGGACTCAAAGTTTTCAAAACAGCAAAAAAGGCCCATTTTAAACACTATAAAACACCCATTATTGATCGATCATCAAACCAACACAATTTCTTTCAATCTCTCAATTCTTTAACCTAATTTGTGTTCATCCTGTGTCAAAATGACTGTTTGCTTCGAACAATCCGTACCAGGTGAAATTCCCATTTTCATATCACGTTTTTCATGCATTTAGATGATGTTTTATCGTTTTGATTCAAGATTTATTGTTGTTTGTGTGAAGATCCCCAATTGGTTGACACCAAGAACAATTGCAACAACAATGATCTGGTATTGGAGGGGGGGTTTATGATCCCTGATAATGTCGCAAATGGTGGTTTTGATGCCCCTGAAATCAACGCATTTGGTCACACTTTCAGGTTTTAACATCGAAACGTTTGTAATTTTTCAAAATTTCATAATTTCATAATTTGGGTTATTTTGATATGAATGTGATTGAATTCACATGGGTTTTTGACATTTTGTGTATATAACAGAGACTATGATGTTGAGAGCGAACGCCAGAAGCAAGTCGAGGAGTTTTACAGGATGAACCATATTAATCAAACCTATGAATTTGTAAGCATAATGATGATGTTTTGTTATTGATTTTGTGTGAATTTTGTGGTGTGAAAGTGTGGAGAATGAGGGAATTTTTGGGTGGTGAAAATGCAGGTGAAGAAGATGAGAGAAGAGTATAAGAAATTGGATAAAGTGGAGATGAGTATTTGGGAATGTTGTGAAATGTTGAATGAAGTTGTTGATGAAAGTGATCCTGATTTGGATGAACCACAAATTGAACATTTGTTGCAGACAGCTGAAGCTATTAGGAAAGATTATCCTAATGAAGATTGGCTCCATTTGACTGCTCTTATTCATGGTACATCTACATGCTAATATCATATATCGCGGTAATATTATTATGCGCGTAAAGTAGGGTGTAAGAAAATAAGAAATGTGAGATGAGAGTAAACCTTACATCTATCTCAGGAGTCAGTGGTGAGGTTTTTATAATAGTAGCATGTAGATTTACATGCTAATATCATATTTTTATATAAATATACATATTTAATAATGATAGAAGAATATAATAATATGATCTGTTTAATGGTTTGTAGATCTTGGGAAAGTTCTGCTTCTTCCAAGATTTGGGGAGCTTCCACAATGGGCTGTTGTGGGTGACACACATCCTCTTGGTTGTGCTTTTGATGAGTCAATTGTTCACCATAAGGTACACTTACAGTTTACAGGCTAGATTTGATTAAACCTAGGTGTTTTTCTTTTGTTTGTTTTATTATAGTGTTTTAATAATTGGTTGATGTTTTTATGCTGTAGTATTTTAAAGAAAATCCGGATACGAACAATCCTGCTTATCAAACTAAGAATGGGATTTACACCGAAGGATGTGGGCTGGAAAATGTGATGATTTCATGGGGTCATGACGACTACATGTATTTGGTATGTTCTTGTTGTGGATAATGTTGCGTGCAAGACAACATGATTAAGTTTAATCATTCTGATATAACTAAATGTGATTTCAACATTCTAAACTTGCAGGTGGCGAAGGAAAACGGAACTACCCTACCTCAAGCAGGATTGTTCATCATTCGTTATCACTCTTTCTATCGTAAGCTACTAAAACATTAATAATCTTTAACTGAAACGAAGTAGTTGGTAGCTTCGGATGTTTGTATCTTATCCGTATGATTGTGTGAATCATTTCCTTTGGTTGTGTAGCATTGCATAGGTGTGGAGCATATAAGCATTTGATGAATGAGGAGGATGTTGAGAACCTGAAGTGGCTTCAAATCTTCAAGTAATCCTCATTAACTTGTGAATAGTTGAGATTACTATAATAATAATCGTATTATAAATACGTTTAACCTAACCATAAACATGTGACTGCAGCAAGTATGATCTTTATAGTAAAAGCAAAGTCCGAGTTGATATCGAAAAGGTCAAACCATACTATCTATCCCTAATTGAAAAGGTGATGCATTGTTTGATGATTTACTCTTAACTTCATAAGAATTTTGCTAAGTAGTCATTTGATATGGTTTTTGTTATTGTATTTTCAGTATTTTCCAGAAAAACTCAGATGGTGACAGAGTGACAGTCGATTGAAGTTGATCACATTTGGATAATTTGACCACATTTGACTAAATTTACGGTTTCTTTTGGATTTATTGAAATCTGTAAATGTTGCATCATATTCGATTATTGTATTACCTTATTTGTTAATTGTCGGGTGTTTGCTTTTGGGGAATAGCGATTGTTTCAATGTTTCTTATAAAATATAAAGAATGTCCCAAATGCTTGAAATAATAAAAATGTTTTATTTGGGCCAATGAGCCCAATATTTATCGACTCTTACAACGTTAAAGATGAGCATTGGTTGTGCTATGCTATACATCGTACCCCGTTAAACAAAGGTCTTGGCTAGTGTAAAATAATGTGAAACACATGAACACGAGAGATTAGATAATGTTAATAGTTCGACTTTACGAGATTACACAAAAAATAAAATAAAATTACACGCATCTAACAACATATGTGGTTTTGGTTTAGTTTAAATCGGTTGATGTTAGTTTTGATTAAACTTGTGAACAAGCATAGCTAAATGGGATGGGTTTCGTCAACATGACGGGCTCACGCTCAGACCTATCTTTTTTTTATCTATGTTTATTTATAATTTCGTAGAAATAATAGACATAAAAATTAGAAATTCATGTTATACGGCTTCTTTATGCATCAATTAGTATAAACACGAGCTACCAGCCGTGTTCAATTCATATGTATGACATAATTTTCAGTTATATGTTGCATTCAGTTTCATATCAGATTCGAGGGGTAGTTGGCCATTGAATGAGCCTTATATAGCCGGTTATACGTAGACTTGGAATATTAGCATACCAACTTAACGTAGGAACAATTGTAAGAAGTAATATCATTCTCACTAAATGTCAATCAATTATTAATTGACAAAAAGTGATGTGAATGATGTAGATGTCGGTGGTAACCTTTATGTGGGTAGGATAAAGAGCAAACACCTTAAAAACCAATATATTTTTAGGGTGCGTTCGGTTGGAAGGAATGGAATAGAATGAAATGAAATTGAGAAACTAGTATAATTTTCAAGTAAAATTATGATTGAGTGGTTAATGAAAAGTAAACCCAAGGAAATGTTTCACCTCAAATTTTCTTGGTTGTAGGATTTCAAAATCCTTCCACCTAGAGAATGAATTTGAAATCCCATAACCAAGGGAATTTGAGGTGAAACATTTCCTTGAATTTTACATTTTATTACACATTCAAACATAATTTTACTTGAAAATTATACTAATTTGTCAATTCCATTTCATTCCTTTCAACCAAACGCAGCCTTAGTTTTTTTCTCACAAAAGTCCATATACAACTTTTTACATCTAAAATAACAACATAATTTTTGTTTTGTCTTATAAAAGTCCTTCAACGGTTTTTGCACATAAAAAACCAACATACTTGATGATTTTTCCCATAAAACCCCTCAATAATTATTTACACATTTAAGTCACTTTATTTTTTAGATTCGAGCAAATTCTAAAATGAAACTAAAACAACTTTTGCACCGATTGTTTTGTTTGTGTGCATTTTCCACTCCTACGTTACTTGTTTAAGTTATAGGATCCTGAGTTCGAATTGTTTAAGTTGTGGAAGCTCAATCTCGACTTGTTTAAGTTATAACAAATAAAGTAACTTAAATGCGTAAATAATTATTAAATAATTTATATGTGAAAAAACAAAAAGTATTGGTCTTTTATGTGCAAAACTGTTAGATGGATTTTTATGAAACAAGACAGAAATTTTGTTGGTTTTTTACGTGCACAAAATTTGTATAGGGATATATGTGAGAAAAAACTAAAATTGTGTTGTTTTTTATGTTATTTGCCCTAATATAAATTTAGAGAAAGCCGCTCATATTTTTAGTGTATAAATTATTAAGTGCTTATATAATCATAAAAAATCTGAAGGAGTTTGGAATATACAAATCTATCATACTGCTTTTAAACATAAACATGAGTCAACATAAATACGAATTTCATAAAACCATCATGTTTAAAAGGACAAAACAAAAAGAAAAAAAACATAAAA
The DNA here is from genome assembly GCA_025215565.1 of Flaveria ramosissima. Lineage (NCBI taxonomy): Eukaryota > Viridiplantae > Streptophyta > Magnoliopsida > Asterales > Asteraceae > Flaveria > Flaveria ramosissima. The sequence goes on from CM046039.1 coordinate 8,403,729, forward strand.
AATAAACCTAGAATTAATTTTTTTTACATTCATATTTGTGCTTTGATGATTAGCGCATTATATGCACAACTCAGTTTTAAAATGAAACTTACATAGAACCATAAATAAAAGATGAGTACGTCATGATGATCTATTCAAGATTTTATAAAATATGATAACAAAAATCTATAAAAGAAAATTGGAAAAAGTAATAAAAAGTTGTGTTTGTTACTTGTGTGAAAAAAAAACGAAGAAAAGAATTAGTGGTCATATGATAACTTTGTAAATCATAAGGAGCTATTTCTATAATATATTAAAGTGGTAATGTTATGATGACATCAATATCATCTTTAAAATACATACATATAATATATGTTATGTCGATTTATAAGAATAAATTGAGTCGTGAAACTTGTTTATATATTTTATAGGCGTAGTTGTAAAGGCATTTTTAAATTGGGAACTAGGTTTAATACACTAGTTTGATGTTCAAAACAATAGTTTACTTTGTAAATGATGATTTTTTACTTGTCAACTGCAATTTACAAATATATAACCAAATTAGTAATTTTATTACTTTTAGTTATATTACATAAATTTATATTAATTAAAAATATTGATACAAACTTCCTTTGACCCATTACCCAGTCAAAGGCAATCCCAACGGTTCTAGATTAATGAGGGGAGTGGTGAAAATTGCCTGTGGGATTTAGGCTCTATATTTTGTGTTTTTGTTTATAAAGAACTTTTCTTTTGATTCTGTTATCCAAATTGTACAAAGAATTAGAAGATTACCTCTCCTTGAATCGGGTCGACTATCTTGTTTATTTTTTACTTAAATTGATCAAAAGCTTCAATACTTATCGAATATTTTTATATTGATGTATATTAAATAAATATAATAAAAATCTTGAATTCGAAGATTTTGTCCATAATATTTCACTACTTGCATGTATGTTACGCATACTAATGAAAGTGATAATCTTAATTATAATTCTTATAAATTATACGTTTAATATAAATATATTACTTTATATTTGAATTTCTGTTTTAATTTTATAATATAAACTATATATTTTATTTTGTTTACTTAATATACATTAATATTTATTTAATATAACTATAATAATAAAATTAATTTTTTGATCACATGTTTGTAAACTGTAGTTTACAATGTGTAAACTATCGTTTACATACTAAACTGCAATTTACATATTGTAAATTATCATTTACAGATGTCAGATTGTCAATAATGTAAAATTTCAAATTACGGGTGTAGTAAACCACGCTCCGGCTATAATAGATACCGTCCTATCTGCATAGACAGACACAAAACAAAAATGTTTATTATAAGATCAAAAAGAGTAGGTTGAGCAATAAATATAAAAACATAATACGTAATGATTGATTAAAGTCGTGACATTGAATAAATTACGAGAAGATACAACCTTTTTAAGTATAGTCAATGTCTCCCACACAAGTGGGATTGTGGGAAGATTGATGGTATTATTCCGTACGCAAAAGGTTATTTAATAGATATCATGCTTTAAAAATTAAAAGAATAATATCAGAAATATTATTGTAATTGTACAGCCACGAAACACCGGCAAATAAACTATAGCCACTATTAATAACTCGATACCACGTTAGATCCATTTCCCACCACACCTACTACAATTCTACAATGGCATATACCTCCAAAGGTTCTAAAAAAATCTTTCTACATGTTATTTTGTACCTTTATAACAAAGACACGTGATAAAATCAAAAGAAAAGTAAAAAAATTATGTGTATTTGGTGCAATGGTACGTTTAATTCATAATTAATTTTAGGTAAAGATTCATAAGAAGTAGAAAAACATTTGTAGGTTGTGTTGTTCAGATATAATAGATTTTAGGTCAAAACGGATTTGTTTTAAAACTGGTTTGGATTGAGGCCAAAGTAGAATGGTTTGAAGTCGTCATGTAAGCGAGTTATTGTGTGGTAAGTGGAAGCGACGATTCCGTTGTCATTTCAACCTTTTGTATTTTGTGTTTGACCCTCATAAGTTCGCTTTCAATGGTTGAAATACGTTGTTTAGCTTCAAAAACGACTATATAACAGCTAGTTTGAAAATTGGTTTCCAGTTGGGTTTAGACTTATACATTCTAAACCGATTTCAAACTGTTGGATTGCATCGGATTGGGAACGCTTTCATCAAATTCGGTTGATAGGTTTATAAACCGGTTTCAAATCCGAATAGGTTTTTCACATAAACGGCTTAACATCAACTACTTAGCAACATGTAAATATGTTTATACGGTTTTTGCTGACTTAAAGTTGGTTCTCTAAAACTATACGTAATGGCAAGGAGGGGGCGCCAATAATGATAACATGAACAAAAGTATGGCTCAAAACATCACTACGTGATAGTTAAACAAGGCTCCACACCTATAAGACGTTAAGCCCTTAACGAGCTTCAAACACAACCTTGTTTACATTATTGCATCAATAAGGCTTTAAACGCCAAGTTAACTACTACACTTGATTTAAAATAATTTTTATCTAATAACGTTTTTTGAACGCCAAGTTAGTTGTTAGTATTCGCCAACGTCAATGTTTGAACATTAGAACTCCAAGAGAGACAAAACCTCTCATCTCTCTCTTGACCACTAGACCAAAAATCATTAGCTATATAATAATATTTAAATGACATTTAACTAAACAATCAATACACATGATCGAATAAATATCGCGTCACACGATCCACGCGCGGTGGGTGTGTGTCTTTTAAGAAAAACAAATCATGCGTATCTTTTAAAGATGGAGACTGTTTGGATGCTATATTATATTGGAGTTTAAAAATTAAAATCACGTGCCTCCAACTCTAGTGTCTGTTTTTGCGGCAAGATTTATATTAAAGTTTGAATAGGAACAATGTAAGTCCAAAAGTATATATAGATTGCACAATTAACTCAAAAATCAATCATTTAAAAGGCAACTTATATGTTAACTTTTTAAAGGGGAAATCTAGTTATGGTCCTTAATCCTTAGTTAACAACCAATTCTTTTGATAATTCAAGTGTTACAAAAGTTAAGTCATTTTTTTTTTCACTTAGACACTGCTGGACTAATTTTAAAAGAAGTAACTTCACACACTACTCTAACTAAGTTTATTAAATGCTCTACTTAAAAATAATTTTATTTCATCTAAAGTCACTTACTTTCATTAGATGTTTTAATTTTTTTTAATTTTAACATATATGTTAGTTTTGCAACTTTATATGAAAAACAAAAAACATATACGCATCTTGGTTACTATTTAATGTTTATATATTTTCTGGAACAATTACAAAACTTGATTTGTTTTTTTACTATTTCCTCATGTTTTAAATTTAGCTAAAAACAACTAAATATTAACGAGTAGTTGAGATTCATATATGTTTTATTTGCCTCACTTAAATTCAAATTCTTTAAGCATTTATAAAAAGATTTGAATGACTTGATAAAAGTTACGTGACTTTGAATGAATAAATAGATTTTGAATGACTTTAGTGAAATATTTAGAAAACTTTCTTACTCTTTTGTAAAATTATCTCAATCTATGCTAAACTTGGATATAAGTACAGGGACTAAACTTGTAATATACTCTTAATATTATTTCAGTTTAGGGCTCTAGAATTTTCAAATAGCAGTAAAGGACCTCACCTTAAACACTATAAAAACCCTCCATTTTTCATCACTAATCATCAGAACAACACCAATTCTTCTGTTGTTAATTAATCATCAGTGATCAAAATGACTGTTTGCATCGAGCAATCAGCTAACGGTAACTTCTTAATCTAGTGGTTTCATGTTTAATCTCCATGCATATATTGTTATATATGTTTTGATCTATATATATATGCGTTTACACAATGCAATAATTAATATAGGGTTTTGTGTTACGAGGTTAACATGTTATTCTTGTTTGTTTGCAGATTCCCATGTGGTTGTTGAAAACAAGAACAATGGTGAAACCAATGACTTGGTACTTGATGGCGAGTTCACGGTGCCCGAAACCGCGGTTGGTGGCACTTTTGATCGCCCCGAAGTCAATGCATTCGGTCACACTTTCAGGTGCGGTTTATGAAAGAGTGAACAGGGGCGGAACCAGTATCAGAGGGTTAACTGGTTAACAGTCTGTTGAGATTTTAACTCTTTACTGGTTCCGCCCCTGTTAACATAAAAATAGTTTTTTTTTTCTAGAAAAAACATGACTTTGACGTTAACCAGGACTAAGAAGCTCTGGTTTCGTCACTAAGTGAAGTTGACAGAGATTTTTGTTTCTTATAGGGACTATGACGTGGAGAGCGAACGACAGAATCAAGTGGAAGAATGCTACAGAAAGAACCACATCTATCAAACCTATGAATTTGTAAGCATAACGATGATGATGTTTCATTGTTTTGTTATTGATTTTGTGTGTATTTTGTGGTGTGAAAGTGTGGAGAATGAAGGAAATTTGGGTGGTGATAATGCAGGTGAAGAAGATGAGAGAAGAGTATAAGAAATTGGATAAAGTGGAGATGAGTATTTGGGAATGTTGTGAAATGTTGAATGAAGTTGTTGATGAAAGTGATCCTGATTTGGATGAACCACAAATTGAACATTTGTTGCAGACTGCTGAAGCTATTAGGAAAGATTATCCTAATGAAGATTGGCTCCATTTGACTGCTCTTATTCATGGTATACATATGCATGTTTTATATATACATACACACATATACTTGGTGGATTAAACATTGTTTTTATAACCGGATTGATGATAGAACAAACGTCTTACCAGTTCATTACTCGGATCTGGTTTAAAAACCAGATATTAGTCATAAATAATTTAAAACACAGTATGGAACTATTTGTTTTTTGGTGTGATTTTACAATATTATATATTATGATAATCTTTTTAATGGGTTGTAGATCTTGGAAAAGTGCTTCTCCTTCCAAGATTTGGTGAGCTTCCACAATGGGCTGTTGTGGGTGACACACACCCTCTTGGTTGTGCTTTTGATGAATCAATTGTTCACCATAAGGTATGTTTTAACCTATGCATAATAATCAATTTTAAGGAGATTACACAATTGCAAAAAGGGATAGAAATTAAGATTATTTTATATCATTTTATGCTGCAGTATTTCAAGGACAACCCTGATATGAACAATCCTGCTTATCAAACTAAGAATGGAATTTACACAGAAGGATGTGGACTTGAAAATGTGATGATTTCATGGGGTCACGATGACTACATGTATTTGGTATGTTACCTACGGAAAATTTTATTTTAACTATCATTTTTTTGCAAACAAGAATAATGATAACAATGAATAAGTTTCATATGAAAATTTTCCGAATTAATTTGTAGGTGGCTAAGGAAAATGGAACTACTTTGCCTGAAGCAGGATTGTTCATCATTCGTTACCATTCGTTCTATCGTAAGCTCTTAAAACCCTAACTTTCTTTTACAAAAGCAAAGAAATCAGTAGGTTTTGGATGTTTAAACCTTACCCTTATGAATTATTTCTTTTGGTCATGCTAGCATTGCATCGGTCTGGAGCGTATACGCATCTGATGAATAAGGAAGATACTGAGAACTTGAAGTGGCTTCAAATCTTCAAGTAAGTTAACCTGCTAACTTGCTAATAGTTAAGATTTACAATATTTAACCTAATGATTAACATGTGGTTGCAGTAAGTATGATCTTTACAGTAAAAGCAAAAGTCGTGTTGATGTTGAGAAGGTGAAGCCATACTATCTATCCCTCATCAAAAAGGTGAGCTAATATTTGAGTTTGATGGATTATTTTGGAAATAATTTCCTAAATTTTTTTCGTAATGGATTTTTATTTCTTTTATTCAGTATTTCCCAGAAAAACTCAGATGGTGAAGCCTGGTGTTTATGTCTATTGAAGTAATAAATATTTATCCGCTAGAGTTTATTATAGGGTTGGTGAGTATGTTCATACCTTTTGTTTTCCACTCACATTGTTTGGCAAAAGTATGAAACTTATAATGTATTGATTGTGTAAACCTTAGTTATATATCTGTGTGTGTAATTGCTTATACTCAACTAAATAAATATCTATGTTCTTAATAATATATTTGCTTTTTTTTCTTTCATATATACTACTCGTATCGACAACTCGATAAGCAATAAAATTGTTAAGAGTGAACACAACAAACAAACAGTTGATTGGTCTTTTCGTGTTCACGTTAAGAAATCAAACAAATCAGATTATTACCGACTTTTAGTTTTAGATGCAACTTCTCCTTGCGTCAAGATAACTAGTCATCGTTTACAATTTAAAGTAGAATGCACATTACAATTCTCAAACTACAATCAACGACTCATTGCACCAATGTTCCCATAGCCATTACTAGATTGAACCTAGCTTCGGATTGAATTGAAAAATCTTACCAAATCACCAGGACAAAAATTACATTTTACTCTTTAATTATTTACATTATCATCATGTTTTTAAAACCGGTACGATAGATAGCCGGTTAGACAACTGATTCCATAACCGATTCTATTAGTTATAAGAACTTTGGTTTGAATACAAAATTTTAGACAACCATTTTTATTTTTATATTTATTAAGAGGGTATTGAGTATCACGTTGACACCTCATAATATAATTAGCTTGTCTCACAATAACAATAGTATGCTCTTTATTTTAGAAAAGCCACAAGTGGGGATCGATCTACTTTTGTACGTATCGGGTGATGTTGACTACACTTGATACGGTTTTATTATATTTTATTTACTTCTTGGAATAAAATATTTGTTTGTGTAACAACTAGTGCTTCTGTTCTATGATTTCCAAAAGAAAAAAAAAGGTATTTTGTGATGAAATTCAACCGAATCGGATCGACTTGAAATGATTCCTTTAGTATTTTACTTATATTTGAATATTCTAGTTACACAAAATCAGGAATATCCTAAATTTATTAATTAACATGATGTATTTAGACCACTAAATCTAGGGTGGGGCTATGGTTAGCATTTGCATGTATCAAAATGAAATTATAAGTTGATCAAAGAGAGCCTTAAATCAGGTCATATTAACGGTTTGGTACTGGTACGGTTTTAGAATATGAGAACCACTTTCATCTCAAAACGCGTGTAGTGATGTAGACTCGATATAAACTTATTTTTAACTTAAAGGACATCGTACAATGGAAGTAAAAAAGATATGAGATATGCATGTGGAACTGTACAATATCATAATTTTTATTTCCTTTTGAACTACAGATATACGACCCTGATTCAAAAGATATCAGTTTTGAATTATTTTAATTGGGTTTACATATCAGTTTTTCAATCAGGGCCGCACCCCCAATCCCTCAGGAGGAAACTCACAACTTGGAAAACACCCTAACTCAATCGAAAACATTCTTACTTTGATCGAGACGCAAGACCACTTCATTTTTAATTGTCTTCGTTGCCTCAACTCAACCACTTGGGGTGAGGATCATTGGACATTAGTCCGTATCATAATTGAGGCTCATCTTTACAATAACTCGTGTGTAGTATGTAGCTATTGTTTTAGGTTTTAGTCTTGAGTTGTGTACACGCATGGTAAAACGACTCGACCAAAATTGATCTATTTGTTTATTAGATTGTGTGTTATGGTATCGTGAGAAGGGGTCTAGATGCCAACTCAGCCCTCACAGTGTAGAGCACCATTCCCTTTGAGGCGTGAGTAAGGGTATGGGCACCTCCTTGAGGTTGCTCACGAGTGTAGGGCAACCCAATTGGTTTTATATTATTTTTATTTGTCGATCTGCCAAGCAACACTAAACTTATCATATATTTTTTAGTTAAGTCTTACATTTATACAAATACCATTACACGTACATCTTTAGTGAGTGTGAGCATGATCACACTCATTGCTTACATGATGTCAAGTTAGTAACAACTTTGCTCATACTTACAAAAGTATAGCACATAATTTTCTGGTTACAAGCATAGGCGAAGTATTGCAGGGGCCCGGGAGGCGGGGGCCTTTTTTTTGTCATTAGTGTTAATTTATGGTCTGGTAGTGCCAATTTTTGACTTGATAATGTACATTTTTTTTATATTTAACGAGTTTGTCCCACCCCTCCCCCCCCCCAACCAAAAAGAAAAAAAAATAAAAAATTAATCTCCCCTGTTACCACTTATGAAAGTGTGCAAGTTCCACCACTGATTACACATAAGAAGTTTATATAATTGATATGTTTGTTTTTTATGGTTACGTACACGGGAGAAGTGTAGATAGATATGATAATAGATCAGATAACACCTTATGATCAGTCCCCTTATAACGTATCAACCCATCACGAGTCGACAGATCAACGTGTTGGATACCAGATCAAACATTTTTTTCTCTTATGATATGATTTAATACGCGATACGATGTTTCTATACGTAACATACAAAAAGTGACACCTGTAAAAAAAATCTTGGGTTGGTTACCACCTCCTTAAGTCCTCTTCCATCTACACACCTACCTCCCACATGGTCAGGACCATGCCCACAGGCCATCTTATAATTGTTTAATTTGTTCTCTATTGTACTGCAATTGATTAATACATCATGTTCCACACTTACTACCTACTCACATATGCATATCAACTTATAATTCATCTACCTACCTCCTTCCAAACCACATACCTCTCTCGATCACACGACTTATAATTCACTATGTTCACAACATAGTAAACTTGCCTTTTCTTTTTCATGTAATAACTTATCATTCGGAAAAAGTTTCCTTAATTACAAATGTCACTTTTTCATCTGATCAATCTGAGTGTTAATTTTTAACAAATATTAAGTTTTCTGCTCTTTGTTTGTCGATCAAGTTGGATTTGTTGTCCAAATGGGTAATCGAATTTTTCTTTAAAAAAATTAAACTATTTTGATTATTAAGATTTATAGTTTGTAATGATTTAGTCTTTGATACCAACTCTGTTAGATCTTCTGTAAAGTTACATGATGCTTTGGTAATTTTATATATAAAGGACTATTTATGTAGTTGTTTAATATTTTATTCCCCAAGTTTTTTTATTTGATTTATATTTATCAATAACTATTATCATCATAACTCATATCATCAGCTTAGCTTTGGAACTTGATAAATTATATTGAACATAGGAAAAAACTATATTTATATTTATAAAGACTAAGATAATATTTTTTTATTTTGTTAATTAAAAATTTAACCTATTTTGTATATATTTTATTTCATGCATATATGTGTGTGTTTATTTTTAAACATAATTAAACCAATTTACTTTTTAAACAAATTTAACCTTCATTTTGTTTATTTCTTTATCAAATAGTTAAAAGCTAAGTAATTACGGGATCTAGCAACCTATAAAGTCATTCTATATAAGGATCATACTTATAAGCAAATCAATTATAAGAATTTATATAATATAATACTAATTATTAACTTTAATATGTTTAATAAGTAGTATTATGTGTTTAATGAGTTGTACCCACCTTTGTCTTTTTCTTAAACTCTAACTTTTTTTTAATTTTAACCTACTATTTTTATATATTTTACAATTTAACCCTAATATTTTTTTTATTTTCATATTGATCCCCCATAATTTTCATATAATACAATTTTTTTTGTTTTGCATTTCCATCTAAATTTTGCGAGTAACACACCACAACACGTATGTGTGATTCAACATTTTTACCCTTATTTTTTTCCAGTTTAACGACCATGTCGCAACGTGCTGTTTTCTAGATTGACTTACTTATTGTTTCATATGTTCTCGCTTATATGGTTCAACGTTTTTACGCTTACTTTTCGTTTGATTTTATTCTCTTCGTTTTTTTATTTTCTTTTTATACGAGTTTTTTCGGTGTTGATGGGTCACTTACGGTTGTCTGCCATTGGTGGCACTTGACATAGTTTTACGTCCCCCTGCAACGTAGGGGGCTTAATACTAGTTTGAATATAAATAACAACAATAAAAAAGATATTACCAATTATTGAGAAAAACCAGAAAACGTGTAAAATTGTAATGTAGTTATTCAAGTGTAAGAACGCATTATGTAATTTCGTATATTTATAAAGAACTTAATTAGTAATTTACTACTTTTATATTTATTAAAGGGCTATCAAGAATTTCAGAATCTTTGAAGTACCTCTAAATATAATATAATATATAAATATCTTCGTTTCTATTGAAATAGTTTTTATATAGCCATAAGAGGTTACATTAACGACAAACCACACCTGATTTAAAATAATACGTTTATATAACAATTTGTTTATTTATTAACTTTAACACTTTTACAAAGGATATATATTCAGTTTCCGTTGACCGTTTTGTATATTTTTCATTTTGTGCATGTGTGTTTTCAAGACTAGAGAGACACAAAAAAGATAAATTGTGTATAAGTAGAGGTATAATATTATATACATATTAAAAACCAACTCATGTGCTACAATAGATTTTTAGGTTTTAAGTTTAGCAACCAAAGTTTAAGAATTTATAAAGATTTTGGGTTTAGCAACCAAAGTTTAAGAATTTACAAAATAACTTTTACATTGCACTTTTATGGTTTTTATTTTTTTGGTCTTGGCATGTTTTTTTGTGAAAACCCATTTTTATCGTCCTTTTTCAAAACCCTTGGTTTTATATAATTATATAAATTCATTATTTTTAATCCTTTTAGTTATATTATTTTTAAGTATTATTATCATGACGAAGTGATCGATTTTGAGCGGAAAGCATTGTTGCGGCTTTGATATTATCTTAACTGGTTTGGTTATTCACTTTTATGGTTTTCGATGATAACGACCAAAGTCATGTTGCGTACCTCAGGTGGAACCACCAAACTTCCGCCGCGAAGCGCGGCGGAAAATTACTAGTAAACCCATAATTAAACAACCCACTCACCTATATACAAACTTACAATAGGCCTCACTTATAGAGTTATAGGTAAATATTCTATTACTATACATGTTATACATAATTGTTATCTTCTATCATTTATAACTTAGTGAGAGATGGACAAGTGTTTTTCTTTCTCACTTAAACGACTTTTTAACTGATTATATTAATTATTATTCATGTTACCGTTTTCAACTATTTAAATCATTTTTCTTCAAAATAGATGAGATACGTTACCAAGATATCATGTCCTTTAAGATGTGAGATAGATAGATAGTATTCTAGTTTCTATAATACAAACGTGTTATAATTAAAACTTTAAATATTTTTAGTTGCAAACGTAAGGCCTATCATGAGTGTCCTTGAATGTACTCCACAAATTATCTCGTTTGTCAATGTGGCTATAATTTGTCATTGAGGTGGTACCACCTTTGTCCACCGGTCATTATTGGTGCCCTTGTCACGTGTCCACCTACAATGGGTCGACAAACTAACATAAAATGACATGTAAAGTGACCTCAAAGATTTTTCTAGTGTTTTTAATAGCGATACTTGTTTTTAGTTGTAGTATATAAAAGTAACTTTGGTTCTAGCTATAGCTAAAGTATATTAGTTAAGATTTTGTAATTATTTATCATAATTAGAATGCATGATTTGATTAAGTTTTCCGAACGTTTGTATATTTCTATTGTTCTATGCAATACAATATATATGGTTAATATATAGAAAAGACATAATCATACTATAAAATCCTAATGAGTTTAACCTTAAAACACAACATCTAATAAGAAAACTTAATTAAATCATGCCTTATAATTCAAGATAATTACATAAATTTCTAACTAATATATTCTGTATACTAGATTCATCATACATATTTAAAAAGCAACTATGGTAAGAAAATATCTTGACTTTGTTGCTACCTCTCCTGTCCTCTTGTGCTACACACCTACCTCTTAATTTTCACCTTATAATTGTTTGTTTGGTTCTCTCTTGTCCCACGTAATAAGGATGCATAGACTATATGAATATGCTAAACGTATTCTTGAATATAAAACATGCCTCCTATTAAGTAGAAGTAGCGAGATGAAATGAACGACCTTAATAATATAACAACGTCATATGTTCAATAACAAAAAGGAGTGTGATCATGCTTCTTAGTTGCTACCTACTCACATATGTGGACCAACTTATAGATTTTTTTAATAGTCAACAATTTTATTAGAAATAAACAGAAAAACTAACAAAATGCTAGATTACAACATGGCGTTTTATAAATATTATTACTACCAGATTATTAATTTAAATATTATATACTAATAAGATAAACATTATTATGTTAAGATAACAAGTACATAAGTTACTTAACAATAAGATGAATATAGATGTGAAGAAGTAGCTCCATCCCATCCTTGAGTTGAATGATAGTTGGATACAACTATACAAGAAAGGGACTATTTCATGGCTAATTATTGCCACAAACTTGTTATCATTTGATAGTTGACGTGTCCGGTTGTTTTAACACCCACGAGGTTCTGATTTCAAATATACAATGCCGGTCACGAAATTCCCAAGAGACCTTTGATTCAGGATCAGAACAAAAAATGAGCCCCCTGTATAATGACGTATAAAAAAGTATAAACCGAATAACTTGTATATAAAAAATATATAATACAACGATAATTTCCTTAAACAAAACCGAATTAACAAAACGAAAGTCTAAACCGAATAAACAAAACAAAAGTATTGTATTAAAATAATCTAATTTCCTTAAATGAATAAGTAATTTCTCTTAGCATTTTTGAAAACAAAGTTTTCGATCCAGTTTGCATATTAAATTGAGTTTAGATCAGGAAAACGAGACTGGGTTAAACTATTTAAAATGTTAATGAGCTATAAGGTAATAGGTTGAAATAATTAAAATGTTATTGGATCTTTTTAATGAGTTTATTAATAGCTATAGCTTTTTTTAAATACACATATATAATTATAAATCTTATAAGAATTCTTAGCCCCTGAAAAGATCGGGCCCTACGCGGTCACCCACCTACCCCCCTCAGGGCCGGCCCTGCAAATATCACAACCCATAGTAATTGTTTTCTGTTACCACCTACTAATTATCGGTTTTATATATGAATTATATTCAGTCATTAATAGAAAAATTAATTAAAATTCAATCGTTCAAAAGAAAATTAGTGTTTATTAGTTCACTAACCTATCATTCTTTTCACACAAACTTAATACAAACTTTCACGACTATCCGTTTAAAGAATCAAAAGTGTTAAAACTAAGAGGACAGCAAAATTATAGGTGTAATATAAAAGTAGCGATCTCTTCTTTATTATCTTTTTGTTGAGTTTATAACTCTTCACTTGGTAAATAAATATTATAAGTAGTTGTAATATATTGTTTCATACACGAATTTATTTCATTTTGATAAGTTATTTTTTTTGTAAGATAACTTATTTGTCATATATGTATCTTTAATTTTAGAAGTACGTATATTTTTATTGTTTGATTAATAATATTATATATGGAGTAGAGTGGTACGGAATTATAATAATGAAAAAGACAAATATAAATTGACGTGAACAAAAGCACAAGATGAAAACTAAAAATAAAAAACTATGTATATATACAAATATAGAACTTTTATTGGAAAACAATTAAGAAAATGAATGATGCGAAAAGAAAAAAAACAAATATACAAAAAGAATATAAATACAAATCGTTTTCTGAAAAAAGTAACTTTTTTAGTTGGCATATTTAATGACTAGGTGATCAAGAAATAGGTGGTGATACATCAACAACATGCAAGCGTAAAATATTTAATTTGTTAACTTAAAAAGGATAACAAATGAACTTTTTCAAATAAAAAGTTAAAAGGTGAGTTTGTAATTTTGGCATGCGAAGAAAGGACAGATGATCTTATCGTATAAAACATCACAACGGACGGGAGGAGGAGAAAAGAGACAACCAAATTGACTTGGTATTAGCGGGTTAGACATGAGGCGAGCTGAGCCGAGCCGAACCAGGGTTTGTCTAGGCTCGAGCTCGATTCTTTTAAGAATTTATTTTTAAAGCTCAAGTTCAGCTTGAGAACTTTTTCAAGCTTGGGTTCGATAAAGTTGAACCGGACCGTAAGATTAGTATATTTTATAGTTTTAAATTATTCTATACTAGGTATCATTGTTTATCTATTTTGTGCATTTGATTTAAGTGAAACAAATTTGATATATTGGGCTAAAGCACTGATCCATTTTCTTTGATTGAATTTCTAGTGGGCCCACATATAAAGCCCTAGCCTATTAAAATGCAAGTGATATGTGTTTTCCTAAGTAGTTGCATCATCTTAGTTGTATTTTTGACTGTTGAGAGTCTTTATATTAAGTTTTATTTTGGCTGCTGAGTTTATTTAACCTTGCCCTTGGTAATGTGATGCTCACCTATAAATATTAAGTTTTTTTCTGTATCAAACATACAAATAATTCGTACATTGGTATATATTTTACATAAAGTTATATGTGATTTATTCCTTGATTTTAATATTTTAATAATTCTTAGATTGGAGTTTTTTGATGCAGTCTCCTTGAATGGGCATTCTAAGGCTCTAAGCAGATTTGTATCACAAAAGAGAAGATAAACTCTGATGTATGAATAACTCTTAGATGTGAAGCTCATCCTTATTGTTATATTTGCAAATACTAATTATTATTTTTGCATCAACTGCTTATTGTTTAATCATGTTTTGTGGCCTTTTACATGTTTATACATGAAAACATCTTATGAATTGTTTAATCACAACTTTTTATTTTATACAATTGTTTACGGTATTTTCAAGTTTTAACTCTTTCTGAAATGGGAATAAATTGATTAAAAAAAAATACAAAATCCAACCCCCCAACAACACGTAAGAAATTCAAACCCCCAATAAAGAATAGCTACTTTTGTTCTCATAGTTTCGTTGACATTCACTTACTTCTTGAAGCACGTTTCAAATGTTGTATATTTAAACAAATGACTATAATTTCTTTTAGTATTGGTGTAAGTTTTTAGGAAGTTTAAAATTGTTGCATGCATATGCTTCTATTGCATTTCTACAAACCCCAACACGATAACTCGTCATCACATTAAATTGACCTTATAACTTTATGTTTATGTTTGCACAACTTTAATATAATTAGATCCGATATCATTACAAACAAAATTTTATATTAATTACCCACACCAATTCCCGTCACATTACGCGGGACATCCCACTAGTAAATATAGTTTAGAAAATATGGGCTTTCAAATTAATTTTGGGCTCCAAAACTTTATGGGCTTTTTAAATACTTGTGGGCCCTAAAATTTTGGATGACACCGGTATGGTGAAAGCCTGATTCCCTTATCGTACCATTCGTTATAACTAGCAGTATGACCCAATAAGCTTTTTCATGTGAGGCAAAAGTGGGACGATTGCGTAATTTTAAAAGGGTTGTATGAGATTTTCACATACATATAACACACAAAAAAAAATTATGGAGGCGGCTGCCCCCAACCCCAAGCCTAGGTCCGCCCTTGATAATGTTGATCTATTAATGAATCGACCGTCATCGATTATAAGCCAATTAAACGTAATTTTGTTTTTGAACGACAAACGAGACTATAAGCTCGGCCACCCGATTTAACGCTTTGGCGAAAGGCCAGCCACGCCATGCAAACACAAACAGATCTGACTCACCCATCATTCCAGGGGAAACCCATCATTCGAAGACCCATTATGATAAAACATCTGGCTCGTCTGAAACATATTGCATCAAATGAAACTTGATCCCCGACCTCCACATTAGAAAGTCATGAATGTCACCTAAACCAATTGATCTAGTACTCATTGACCAATTAAACGTAAATTAATTAAAGTTTTTGTTGTTAGATATTATTTTGGAACAGTTGTGAAACAATAAATTTAACGTTAAATTTTTTTTCAACTCGAATCAAATTATCTTAAATCAGATTGGTGTTTTCGAATATGACTAGGATTTAAATTCAGCTTTCAAAATTTCGAAATTATAGTAACCTGATTAGATTAACTCAAGGAACTTAAAATATGATTTGTTGAACACCACAATTGACCCGTTAAAGTTAGCAATTTTCTTACACAACCACAAGTCTTATCAATCCAGTTGAGCCGTTAGAGTAAGCAGTTTTCTTATTTAAGCACAAGTCTTGCCAAACAATTAACAAAAAATGCATCTCCTCCTCCGGAGATCATCGAACTCCACGATCGACATCCTCTTATACCTTTTATTATTGTGTATATATACTCGAGCGATCCAAGATCCTTATTCAACCCTTGCAACTGTAATAAAAAGACCACATTTGCCACCACTCAGCAAACAGTAGTTTCTTTGGTCACCAAACCGTTATCCGCCACCTGATCATCTAGCAACTGAGTAGGTGGCGCTTCATCCATAATCGACTCGATGATATCTTTCGTGTTTAAAAAGCTCGGTTGATTTGTTGAAGATAACATTCTGGCCCACATCCTATCTGTAATCACAACCTTGTTTTGCTTCTCTGTTATCCTCTGCAAAAGAATAAAAAAAATAATGATTATAAGTTGATAACTCCTTTGACAGTTAACCCATGTTTCTTTTTTCTGAACTGAAGGTAATTCTATTGTAATTTTAACTTACGTAAAACGGAAGGTAACATTCTCGACCGTGAACTGGGCCCACGGTGAAGCCGGTGTAGCCAGCCATGGCTCCATGAACAGCACTCTGAGCCAGAAGAGTGCAGTAGACGTTATCTGATGCGTTGCTTGGTACAGCTCGAATCATGTATGTAGGATCTGTTAAGCACGCGTATAATCAGATAAATAATTTCATTATAATCGTCTCATCAGGTGGAAAAGACAGATATACCCTTACTTACCTATGTATTTAAGGTTGATCTCCATTTCTGTTTGTTTTTTAAAATGATCCTGCTCATAAGAATCAGAAACTTTGATTAGACTAAGATTTGACTATTGAGGTCAAACATTATAACAGTCAACTTCAAGGGTTATGACTTGTAAGTTTGTAACTCATGCATACATGCTTGTACTTGTGTTTCTTACCTTGATCTTTTGAGATAACCACAAACCGACATCGTTTAAAACCTTGTTGCCAGAGGCATCCTTGCCATCATTAGTTCTTAAGCTCTCGGCGACAAGATCCTGGCCTGCACCTTCCGCTACCACAATTACCATATGCCCGTTTTCTTTTATTCTTTTTTCTATGTATTCAAAAAGACCCCCGGGTCCTTCAAGATAGAAAGGAGACTCGGGAATCAAACAACAATCAACATCTCGACTTGCAAGAGTTGCATACATCGCAATAAACCCTGTAGAATAATTAAAATGAAAATCTTGAGCCTTGAGGGAACAACTTATAATTAAAGAAAATAGTACTTCACTAGAAAAACTAAAAATTTAAGCCAAGAGTAATAATTTTCATTAAGAAAAATGCAAACAAACCAATTATCATATTTCAAAGAAAACGAAAACTAAGGATGTGAACATGTCGATTTGGGTTATGTTTTATCTCAAATATGTTTGATAAAATATTTACCAAAAATAGCAATGGGTCAAATGGGTTGAAAGTAGCCTAGAGTTCATTTTTAATGCATACACCTCTGACAACGTTTGATCGAAGAATTAGATTATTAGTGATAAATTTGTTTTTGTAATCACAATTAACGAATTAACTGTTTTTCAATAATTTGGACAATGAACAAATAACGTACCACTATTCCGACCCATTAACTTAACAAGCCCAATACAGTTTTCATTACTCTCTGCCTCAACATGTGCTGCATTAATAGCACGCTGAGCCTCCTCAACAGCAGTATCAAAGCCAAACGATTTATCAATAATCTGTTAATCAATATCAAAGTAACAGGTTTAAATGAGCAAAGCAAATCGTAATAAAAGGGAAAATCACTAAAAACCAACACTGATCTTAAATCACAAACCGGAATGTCATTATCAATGGTTTTTGGAATCCCGACAACTGCAACTTGAAGACCCCGCCTTCTAACTTCCTGCAAGAACACATTGTTTACAATCGTCTTCATTATAACAAACAGTTCTGTTTCAAAAGTTTATAAAAAAACACACACCTCATAGATAGCAGATGCCCCTTTTTGTGTTCCGTCTCCTCCTATTATATATACCTAATAATATTTAAAAGAAGGCGTAAAAGTTACGGATATGTCACGAAAAAGAATCAAAGAATTTGTGGTAAAGTTATTTTTCTTTATATGCTGTGATATCTAACCTGATTGATTCCCCGATCTTCAATACTATTTACTATTTTTTTATTATCATAGCCACCTCGTGATGTCCCGATTATGGTGCCACCTCGTTTATGAATACCGTTTACCCCTTTAGGAGTTAATGGAATTGTGTTACGAGAGTAGAAACCTCTGTATCCACCCTGCATGCCCATTAACATAGCTTGTAAGATCATACCCACAATTCTGGTATGAAGGAAACCAATGGCAATGAAATTATAACTTACTTCAATCCCTTCGATTCTTGTAACACCATACATATCGTGTAAACTACCAACTATTTCTCTAATCACAGTGTTGAGACCGGGGCATAGGCCCCCACATGTCACAATACAAGCATGAACATCATCTGACTTAAAGTACACCTGAAAGAGTAACAAATAGTATCATCTAATATGGTATAGCACATATATATTATAGAATACTTATAAGTAGCTGCTACATGTGAAATCTATTTACCTTTTGACGGGGTCCTGCACGCCGAAAATGTGTGCCTCTAAGACTATTAGCATGAACAACAATCTATATAAATGGAAAAAAAATTAAAGGATCAGTAATCACACAAAAGTATTAGGTGCCATTAATATTTTATTCCCCAAGTGTTTTTATTTGATTTATATTTATCAATAACTATTATCATCATAACTCATATCATCAGCTTAGCTTTGGAACTTGATAAATTATATTGAACATAGGACAAAAACTATGTTTATATTTATAAAGACTAAGATAATATTTTTTTTATTTTGTTAATTAAAAATTTAACCTATTTTGTATATATTTTATTTCATGCATATATGTGTGTGATTATTTTTAAACATAATTAAACCAATTTACTTTTTAAACAAATTTAACCTTCATTTTGTTTATTTCTTTATCAAATAGGTAAAAGCTAAGTAATTACGGGATCTAGCAAACTATAAAGCCATTCTATACAAGGATCATACTTATAAGCAAATCAATTATAAGAATTTATATAATACTAATTACTAACTTAAATCTGCTTAGTGGATAGTATTATGTGTTTCGTAGGTTGTACCCACCTTTGTCTTTTTCTTAAACTCTAAATTCTTCTTAATAAAATTTTTTTTAACCTATTACGTTTACATATTTTACAATTTAACCCTAATATTTTTTATTTTCATCTTTGATCCCCTATAATTTTCATATAATACAATTTTTTGTGTTGCATTTCCGTCTAAATTTTACGAATAACACACAGCAATACGTGTGTGTGATTCAACATTTTTACCCTTATTTTTTTTCAGTTTAACGACCATGTCGTAACGCGTTGTTTCTAGATTGACTTACTTTATTGTTTTATATGTTTTGTGTCTTGCTTATATGGTTCAACGTTTTTACATTTACTTTTCGTTTGATTTTATTCTCTTCGTTTTTTTATTTTCTTTTTAATACGAGTTTTTCTGGTGTTGATGGTCACTTACGGTTGTGTGCCATTGGTGGCACTTGACATAGTTTTACGCCCCCCACTGCAACGTAGGGGGCTTAATACTAGTTCGAATATAAATAACAACAATAAAAAAGATATTACCAATTAGTGAAAAAATCAGAAAACATGTAAAATTCTGATGTAGTTAATATAAGTGTAAGAAGGCATCATGTAATTTCGTATATTTATAAACAACTTAATTAGTATTTTGCTATTTTTATATTTATTAAAGGGTTATCAAGAATTTCAGAATCTTTTGAAGTACCTCTAACAATATTATAATATATAAATAGTAGTTTTTATATAGCCATAAGAGGTTACATTAACGACAAACCACACCTAATTTAAAATAACACGTTTATATAACAATTTGTTTATTTATTAACTTTAACCCTTTTACAAAGGATATATATATTTTCACTTTGTGCATGTGTGTTTTCATGACTTGAGAGACACAAAAAAAGATAAATTGTGTATAAGTATAGGTATAAACCCATAATTAAACAACCCACTCACCTATATACAAACTTATAATAGGCCTCACTTATAGAGTTATAGGTGAATATTCTATTACTATAGGTTATAGATAATTGTTATCTTCTATCATTTATAACTTACTGAGAGATGGACAAGTGTTTTTCTTTCTCACTTAAACGACTTTTAAACTGATTATATTAATTATTATTCATGTTACCGTTTTCAACTATTTAAATCATTTTTCTTCAAAATAGATGAGATACGTTACCAAGATATCATGTCCTTTAAGATGTGAGATAGATAGATAGTATTGTAGTTTCTATAATACAAACGTGTTATAATTAAAACTTTAAATATTTTTAGTTGCAAACGTAAGGCCTATCATGAGTGTCCTTGAATGTACTCCACAAATTATCTCGTTTGTCAATGTGGCTATAATTTGTCATTGAGGTGGTACCACCTTTGTCCACCGGTCATTATTGGTGCCCTTGTCACGTGTCCACCTACAATGGGTCGACAAACTAACATAAAATGACATGTAAAGTGACCTCAAAGATTTTTCTAGTGTTTTTAATAGCGATACTTGTTTTTAGTTGTAGTATATAAAAGTAACTTTGGTTCTAGCTATAGCCATAGTATATTAGTTAAGATTTTATAATTATTTATCATAATTAGAATGCATGATTTGATTAAGTTTTCCGAACGTTTGTATATTTCTATTGTTCTATGCAATACAATATATATGGTTAATATATAGAAAAGACATAATCATACTATAAAATCCTAATGAGTTTAACCTTAAATCACAACATCTAATAAGAAAACTTAATTAAATCATGCCTTATAATTCAAGATAATTACATAAATTTCTAACTAATATATTATGTATACTAGATTCATCATACATATTTAAAAAGCAACTATGGTAAGAAAATATCTTGACTTTGTTGCTACCTCTCTTGTCCTCTTGTGCTACACACCTACCTCTTAATTTTCACCTTATAATTGTTTGTTTGGTTCTCTCTTGTCCCACGTAATAAGGATGCATAGACTATATGAATATGCTAAACGTATCTCTTGAATATGAAACATGCCTCCTATTAAGTAGAAGTAGCGAGATGAAATGAACGACCTTAATAATATAACAACGTCATATGTTCAATAACAAAAAAGGAGTGTGATCATGCTTCTTAGTTGCTACCTACTCACATATGTGGACCAACTTATAGATTTTTTTTAATAGTCAACAATTTTATTAGAAATAAACAGAAAAACTAACAAAATGCTAGATTACAACATGGCGTTTTATAAATATTATTACTACCAGATTATTAATTTAAATATTATATACTAATAAGATAAACATTATTATGTTAAGATAACAAGTACATAAGTTACTTAACAATAAGATGAATATAGATGTGAAGAAGTAGCTCCATCCCATCCTTGAGTTGAATGATAGTTGGATACAACTATACAAGAAAGGGACTATTTCATGGCTAATTATTGCCACAAACTTGTTATCATTTGATAGTTGACGTGTCCGGTTGTTTTAACACCCACGAGGTTCTGATTTCAAATATACAATGCCGGTCACGAAAATTCCCAAGAGACCTTTGATTCAGGATCAGAACAAAAAATGAGCCCCCTGTATAATGACGTATAAAAAAGTATAAACCGAATAACTTGTATATAAAAAATATATAATACAACGATAATTTCCTTAAACAAAACCGAATTAACAAAACGAAAGTCTAAACCGAATAAACAAAACAAAAGTATTGTATTAAAATAATCTAATTTCCTTAAATGAATAAGTAATTTCTCTTAGCATTTTTGAAAACAAAGTTCGCGATCTAGTTTTCATATTAAATTGAGTTTAGATCAGGAAAACGAGACTGGGCTAAACTATTTAAAATGTTAATGAGCTATAAGGTAATAGGTTGAAATAATTAAAATGTTATTGGATCTTTTTAATGAGTTTATTAATAGTTATAGCTTTTTTTAAATACACATATATAATTATAAATTTTATAAAAATTCCGAGCTCCTGAGAAGATCGGGCCCTAGGCGGTCGCCCACCTGCCCCCCTCAGGGCCGGCCCTGCAAATATCACAACCCATCGTAATTGTTTTCTATTACCACCTACTAATTATCGGTTTTATATATAAATTAAATTCAGTCATTTAATAGAAAAATTAATTAAAATTCAATCGTTCAAAAGAAAATTAGTGTTTATTAGTTCACTAACCTATCATACTTTTCACACAAACTTAATAGAAACTTTCACGACTATCCGTTTTAAAGAATCAAAAGTGTTAAAACTAAGAGGACAGCAAAATTATAGGTGTAATATAAAAGTAGCGATCTCTTCTTTATTATCTTCTTGTTGAGTTTATAACTCTTCACTTGGTAAATAAATATTATAAGTAGTTGTAATATATTGTTTCATACACGAATTTATTTCATTTTGATAAGTTATTTCTTGTAAGATAACTTATTTGTCATATATGTATCTTTAATTTTAGAAGTACGTATATTTTTATTGTTTGATTAATAATATTATATATGGAGTAGAGTGGTACGGAATTATAATAATGAAAAAGACAAATATAAATTGACGTGAACAAAAGCACAAGATGAAAACTAAAAATAAAAAACTATATATATATACAAATATAGAACTTTTATTGGAAAACAATTAAGAAAATGAATGATGCGAAAAGAAAAAAAACAAATATACAAAAAGAATATAAATACAAATCGTTTTCTGAAAAAAGTAACTTTTTAGTTGGCATATTTAATGACTAGGTGATCAAGAAATAGGTGGTGATACATCAACAACATGCAAGCGTAAAATATTTAATTTGTTAACTTAAAAAGGATAACAAATGAACTTTTTCAAATAAAAAGTTAAAAGGTGAGTTTGTAATTTTGGCATGCGAAGAAAGGACAGATGATCTTATCGTATAAAACATCACAACGGACGGGAGGAGGAGAAAAGAGACAACCAAATTGACTTGGTATTAGCGGGTTAGACATGAGGCGAGCTGAGCCGAGCCGAACCAGGGTTTGTCTAGGCTCGAGCTCGATTCTTTTAAGAATTTATTTTTAAAGCTCAAGTTCAGCTTGAGAACTTTTTCAAGCTTGGGTTCGATAAAGTTGAACCGGACCGTAAGATTAGTATATTTTATAGTTTTAAATTATTCTATACTAGGTATCATTGTTTATCTATTTTGTGCATTTGATTTAAGTGAAACAAATTTGATATATTGGGCTAAAGCACTGATCCATTTTCTTTGATTGAATTTCTAGTGGGCCCACATATAAAGCCCTAGCCTATTAAAATGCAAGTGATATGTGTTTTCCTAAGTAGTTGCATCATCTTAGTTGTATTTTTGACTGTTGAGAGTCTTTATATTAAGTTTTATTTTGGCTGCTGAGTTTATTTAACCTTGCCCTTGGTAATGTGATGCTCACCTATAAATATTAAGTTTTTTTCTGTATCAAACATACAAATAATTCGTACATTGGTATATATTTTACATAAAGTTATATGTGATTTATTCCTTGATTTTAATATTTTAATAATTCTTAGATTGGAGTTTTTTGATGCAGTCTCCTTGAATGGGCATTCTAAGGCTCTAAGCAGATTTGTATCACAAAAGAGAAGATAAACTCTGATGTATGAATAACTCTTAGATGTGAAGCTCATCCTTATTGTTATATTTGCAAATACTAATTATTATTTTTGCATCAACTGCTTATTGTTTAATCATGTTTTGTGGCCTTTTACATGTTTATACATGAAAACATCTTATGAATTGTTTAATCACAACTTTTTATTTTATACAATTGTTTACGGTATTTTCAAGTTTTAACTCTTTCTGAAATGGGAATAAATTGATTAAAAAAAAATACAAAATCCAACCCCCCAACAACACGTAAGAAATTCAAACCCCCAATAAAGAATAGCTACTTTTGTTCTCATAGTTTCGTTGACATTCACTTACTTCTTGAAGCACGTTTCAAATGTTGTATATTTAAACAAATGACTATAATTTCTTTTAGTATTGGTGTAAGTTTTTAGGAAGTTTAAAATTGTTGCATGCATATGCTTCTATTGCATTTCTACAAACCCCAACACGATAACTCGTCATCACATTAAATTGACCTTATAACTTTATGTTTATGTTTGCACAACTTTAATATAATTAGATCCGATATCATTACAAACAAAATTTTATATTAATTACCCACACCAATTCCCGTCACATTACGCGGGACATCCCACTAGTAAATATAGTTTAGAAAATATGGGCTTTCAAATTAATTTTGGGCTCCAAAACTTTATGGGCTTTTTAAATACTTGTGGGCCCTAAAATTTTGGATGACACCGGTATGGTGAAAGCCTGATTCCCTTATCGTACCATTCGTTATAACTAGCAGTATGACCCAATAAGCTTTTTCATGTGAGGCAAAAGTGGGACGATTGCGTAATTTTAAAAGGGTTGTATGAGATTTTCACATACATATAACACACAAAAAAAAATTATGGAGGCGGCTGCCCCCAACCCCAAGCCTAGGTCCGCCCTTGATAATGTTGATCTATTAATGAATCGACCGTCATCGATTATAAGCCAATTAAACGTAATTTTGTTTTTGAACGACAAACGAGACTATAAGCTCGGCCACCCGATTTAACGCTTTGGCGAAAGGCCAGCCACGCCATGCAAACACAAACAGATCTGACTCACCCATCATTCCAGGGGAAACCCACCATTCGAAGACCCATTATGATAAAACATCTGGCTCGTCTGAAACATATTGCATCAAATGAA
Organism: Flaveria ramosissima; assembly: GCA_025215565.1. Classification (NCBI taxonomy): domain Eukaryota; kingdom Viridiplantae; phylum Streptophyta; class Magnoliopsida; order Asterales; family Asteraceae; genus Flaveria; species Flaveria ramosissima. Next base: position 8,428,705 of record CM046039.1, read on the forward strand.
ACTTGATCCCCGACCTCCACATTAGAAAGTCATGAATGTCACCTAAACCAATTGATCTAGTACTCATTGACCAATTAAACGTAAATAAATTAAAGTTTATGTTGTTAGATATTATTTTCGAACAGTTGTGAAACAATAAATTTAACGTTAAATTTTTTTTTCAACTCGAATCAAATTATCTTAAATCAGATTGGTGTTTTCGAATATGACTAGGATTTAAATTCAGCTTTCAAAATTCGAAATTATAATAACCTGATTTGATTAACTCAAGGAACTTAAAATATGATTTGTTGAACACCACAATTGACCCGTTAAAGTTAGCAATTTTCTTACACAACCACAAGTCTTATCAATCCAGTTGAGCCGTTAGAGTAAGCAGTTTTCTTATTTAAGCACAAGTCTTGCCAAACAATTAACAAAAAATGCATCTCCTCCTCCGGAGATCATCGAACTCCACGATCGACATCCTCTTATACCTTTTATTATTGTGTATATATACTCGAGCGATCCAAGATCCTTATTCAACCCTTGCAACTGTAATAAAAAGACCACATTTGCCACCACTCAGCAAACAGTAGTTTCTTTGGTCACCAAACCGTTATCCGCCACCTGATCATCTAGCAACTGAGTAGGTGGCGCTTCATCCATAATCGACTCGATGATATCTTTCGTGTTTAAAAAGCTCGGTTGATTTGTTGAAGATAACATTCTGGCCCACATCCTATCTGTAATCACAACCTTGTTTTGCTTCTCTGTTATCCTCTGCAAAAGAATAAAAAAAATAATGATTATAAGTTGATAACTCCTTTGACAGTTAACCCATGTTTCTTTTTTCTGAACTGAAGGTAATTCTATTGTAATTTTAACTTACGTAAAACGGAAGGTAACATTCTCGACCGTGAACTGGGCCCACGGTGAAGCCGGTGTAGCCAGCCATGGCTCCATGAACAGCACTCTGAGCCAGAAGAGTGCAGTAGACGTTATCTGATGCGTTGCTTGGTACAGCTCGAATCATGTATGTAGGATCTGTTAAGCACGCGTATAATCAGATAAATAATTTCATTATAATCGTCTCATCAGGTGGAAAAGACAGATATACCCTTACTTACCTATGTATTTAAGGTTGATCTCCATTTCTGTTTGTTTTTTAAAATGATCCTGCTCATAAGAATCAGAAACTTTGATTAGACTAAGATTTGACTATTGAGGTCAAACATTATAACAGTCAACTTCAAGGGTTATGACTTGTAAGTTTGTAACTCATGCATACATGCTTGTACTTGTGTTTCTTACCTTGATCTTTTGAGATAACCACAAACCGACATCGTTTAAAACCTTGTTGCCAGAGGCATCCTTGCCATCATTAGTTCTTAAGCTCTCGGCGACAAGATCCTGGCCTGCACCTTCCGCTACCACAATTACCATATGCCCGTTTTCTTTTATTCTTTTTTCTATGTATTCAAAAAGACCCCCGGGTCCTTCAAGATAGAAAGGAGACTCGGGAATCAAACAACAATCAACATCTCGACTTGCAAGAGTTGCATACATCGCAATAAACCCTGTAGAATAATTAAAATGAAAATCTTGAGCCTTGAGGGAACAACTTATAATTAAAGAAAATAGTACTTCACTAGAAAAACTAAAAATTTAAGCCAAGAGTAATAATTTTCATTAAGAAAAATGCAAACAAACCAATTATCATATTTCAAAGAAAACGAAAACTAAGGATGTGAACATGTCGATTTGGGTTATGTTTTATCTCAAATATGTTTGATAAAATATTTACCAAAAATAGCAATGGGTCAAATGGGTTGAAAGTAGCCTAGAGTTCATTTTTAATGCATACACCTCTGACAACGTTTGATCGAAGAATTAGATTATTAGTGATAAATTTGTTTTTGTAATCACAATTAACGAATTAACTGTTTTTCAATAATTTGGACAATGAACAAATAACGTACCACTATTCCGACCCATTAACTTAACAAGCCCAATACAGTTTTCATTACTCTCTGCCTCAACATGTGCTGCATTAATAGCACGCTGAGCCTCCTCAACAGCAGTATCAAAGCCAAACGATTTATCAATAATCTGTTAATCAATATCAAAGTAACAGGTTTAAATGAGCAAAGCAAATCGTAATAAAAGGGAAAATCACTAAAAACCAACACTGATCTTAAATCACAAACCGGAATGTCATTATCAATGGTTTTTGGAATCCCGACAACTGCAACTTGAAGACCCCGCCTTCTAACTTCCTGCAAGAACACATTGTTTACAATCGTCTTCATTATAACAAACAGTTCTGTTTCAAAAGTTTATAAAAAAACACACACCTCATAGATAGCAGATGCCCCTTTTTGTGTTCCGTCTCCTCCTATTATATATACCTAATAATATTTAAAAGAAGGCGTAAAAGTTACGGATATGTCACGAAAAAGAATCAAAGAATTTGTGGTAAAGTTATTTTTCTTTATATGCTGTGATATCTAACCTGATTGATTCCCCGATCTTCAATACTATTTACTATTTTTTTATTATCATAGCCACCTCGTGATGTCCCGATTATGGTGCCACCTCGTTTATGAATACCGTTTACCCCTTTAGGAGTTAATGGAATTGTGTTACGAGAGTAGAAACCTCTGTATCCACCCTGCATGCCCATTAACATAGCTTGTAAGATCATACCCACAATTCTGGTATGAAGGAAACCAATGGCAATGAAATTATAACTTACTTCAATCCCTTCGATTCTTGTAACACCATACATATCGTGTAAACTACCAACTATTTCTCTAATCACAGTGTTGAGACCGGGGCATAGGCCCCCACATGTCACAATACAAGCATGAACATCATCCGACTTAAAGTACACCTGAAAGAGAAACAAATAGTATCATCTAATATGGTATAGCACATATAGATTATAGAATACTAATAACTAGCTGATAAATTTGAAGTCAATTTACCTTTTGGCGTGGTCCTGCACGTCGAAAATGTGTGCCTCTAAGACTATTAGCATGAACAACAATCTATATAAATGGAAAAAAAATTAAAGGATCAGTAATCACACAAAAGTATTAGGTGCCATTAACTATTGTGTGTTACTAAAGGGAAACTAACTCTTTATTGAATAAAACCATAGTAAAGAAACAAGGCATGAACATGATATAACATTCAAGAATCATATGAAACCGAAAATGGCAAAATGCTGACCTTTTGAGCAACAGTGTCATCCATGTCGACAAAATACTGCCTGAGACAACACAAGACAAGTTTTTGAGTACTATGATTATAAGTTTCATGATTACTAAAAGTACTATGATTATCAACTTACTTAACAACCGCGTATGCAGGATTATCTTGCAGTGGATTAGGATACGTCTGCAACGAAACATACATATAAATACCAATAAGATATACTCCAAATTACCACCAAAGATACAAATCCCTTCATCTTTAAGCACTAATGAGTAGAGTTGAATCTGATCTATGAGTTAAAATGCAGAGAAATATTTTCTTCTTTTTTTCTTTTTTGCTTTTGAGAAGTATAATTATGATCATTTATAAACTTGATCATCAACTACATACTAAACTTCACATGCCTCAGAAAAGCAGAATCAACAATCAACAACAAATTATTAAAAACTATATAATAATTAGAAGAAAATCATAAAATAAATAACCACCCTTCATCATATAAAGCATGATTAGCAACTAATTAGAGATAATTTAATTTAATAGTAAGAAACAGAAGTTCAAAATGGGTACTTCAATCCCTCAAACTAATTCGCCCAATACAATCAATGGATTCAGCAAACTAACTGAAATCTAACGAATAACATAAAAATAATCATGTTTATGTGTGTGTAAGTGAAGAAAAAGGGATAAAACATACAGGAAGATCAGGGATGTAATCAGTCAAATGAGGAACATCTTCAAGGATGTATCCATGATCACCGGTGACAACCTTCGGTTGAGATAACGATTGACTCATAATCGGACTCCGAGGTGAAATCTTCACTTTAGGTTTCCTACCAGAAGGGTAATCCGTCTTCCGATTACGATTATTATCACTGCTTAACTTGATAGCACCGATTGAACCACTGTTGCTTACAGAATGCATCAATGATCGAACATCAAACCTCCGAATTCAACTAAAAAACAACGGAATTCACATACACAATCTCTATATATGGTTGGTTAGAAGTGGGAATTGATGAGGAAGTTACAGATTGTAGACCAAATTAGACTAAACAAACTTTGATTTTTCCTAAATTTTGACTTTCAAACAGCTGATTGCATGTGTTTCTGGATGAAAGATCATGTGGGTGTGCTTGATTTTTGAAGAAAATAGTGAATTTGGAAGAAATTGAGATGGGTTTTGAACGATTTATAGAATTTGTGGGGAAGAAGGAGAATACAGAGGATGAAATTGAAATTGAAAATAGCAGTTGAGGGCTTCTAGTAATTTGAGAATATCGAATTTGGGGTGATTTGCTAAAGGTCCCTTGAGTTTTATAGATTGTTATTGTTTAGTCCTTTTGGTTTTTTATTGTTTTGAATTAATCTTGTAATGACTTTTGTTTCGACATTTAAGGTATTTTCTTGTTTCACAAGTTATTTGTTCACCAAATTTCTTTTTTTAATAGATTTTAAGATGCTTTTTTACAATTATGAGGTTTGTAAGTAAGGGGATTTGGATTTGAAATCTTTGGCATGCATTTGGCCGAAGGACAATGGGAATATTCTATTTAGTTTATAAATTTATTAAAAAAATAATGATTAATGATTAAATGACATCTTTTCTTATACTTTATTGTTTGTTTAATAAGCCACATTGTAAATTTAGTAATAAAAGTATTATAAGGAAGTACACATACAATTTAATTGATTTTTTTTTTAAAATAGAACATGAAAGAATTATACATATATGAAGTACAAACGCGTTGTGTTGATGTTTGTGCGCATCAGACTTGGTGTTTAGGCTTGGGACCAAATGCGATCCCGCCTATTGGGCCTAGCCTCACCTTTTACATATATGACTTATGGTTTCTCTCTCCGATTATTTTAAAAACTCACTTTGTTGCATCTCCCTCTACTTATATAAGTTTCTACGATACACACTAAGTGACTTGACGTAAAAGGATGATCCCAAGTCTACGGTCACGGACCCCTTTTAAAGGGTTTCATTCATGTTGCATCATTGTCCTAGACTCAGTAAAGACTAGATCCAGACCATTCATGGACTGTTAGCTGACATAACAACACACTCTACATGGAAACACTTATACTTATTGTACCAAACGAAAGACTTAATTAACTTTGAACCTTTTATTGATGGCACGTCTTCATACAAACGAAAGAATAGACGGAGGTTAATATATGGTTTCCTACGTAGTAAATGGTTCGAATCCTTTTTGTGTGTGCTTGATCACCCAATTCAATACACGCTGCCAAAGCTAAGAAAATTATCCAGTTATCTTGACATTAATTGAAACCAAGTGCACCTGCGACAACTTAAGACAACCTATCTACCCATGTATTAGAATTAATAAATGCAAAAAAGAATTCATTTGCACAAACTATGTTCATAACATAAATTTATCTTTATTGTGTTAACAACAATAGATTTCAAGTAAATATCAATGGAACCTTTGCACGCAATCAAACTAGAACCTCAACCGATTTCACTACTTGGCTATGAACTTACTTCTCAAACCTTAAACTTGAAACCAAATAAGAAGCAGTTAACCTATCTGGATGTCCGAGTTAATTATATCTTATGCAAATTCATCAATGAGTGGTAGGTCTCATGTTGTTCTAATACGTTTATTTATTGTGAGTAGAGGTGTTCATGGATGATCAATCAGTTAACTGGTCTTAGTGATTTGTCGTTCCGCTGAAAATGAAATTTTTCAGTTTAATAATTATTGGTGTTAATGTCATTAATTAATTTACTTAATTGAGATTTATTTAAGGCCAAATAATTAAAAATCTGAATTAGCTTAGATACGAGTTATTAGGTGTAGAGTCAAACTAGTCTATCACACGCTTAAATGCCATCGTTGTAAGGATTCTACTTTCATTTTGTATATATGAAAATGTAAGGGCCTTTATGTCATTAACCCTAAATTAAGGGTCTTTTAAATAGGCAAGAATGAATATCTATTGGAATAATCGAGATTGAAAACAGCAGCCATAGATTTGAAACAGTGTCATAGAGTGATAGACTATTCCTTTTATATTTCACAATAAATTATAAATCACAAGTTTTCAAGTCAGAGACTCATAGCAAAGCATCTTTACTTAAAAGAGTAATCAAGCTTATATCTAAAAATCGACATAATTAAACATACAAACACCAAAGATATTTTTTTGTCTCACGGTATCCAAATATGTAAGATAGTATTTTATTTTATGAAATCAAGAGTTTAAGTTTTACAGTAGATAAAGATGTGTTACTAATTGAAGATTAGATTATTGTTAAAAAAAAATATACACGCCAAGCTATGCGCTACTCAACAACTTATTTTGGGTCTTTTTTTGGGGCTTCCTCGTAACTTTCTTTTTTAAGTTTTTCTATTAGAACTATAAATTGTTATCTTATATCGACGAAAGGTAGAAATTATGTCAAAGAAGATGTTATAAAATTTACATCTCATCTCATGTCATTGAAATAAGGGTTGTTTCTTTTTCTTATAAAACTCACAATCTTGCTAACAAAACAAACGACATTTCATTAATTCTATCATTGAATATTTGTGTACGTATGATTAGGGTAAAATATAGGAATACCATTTATAAATCTGTAAACAAATTCAATAGTAAATGTAAACAAATTCGATACACAAGGAAAACTAAACTACTTCCACAATTGAAATAAAGAAAAGTAAGAAGAAGGAGTCGAGAAAGGTTGGCTTAAATAACTTCCCTTATAACAGATTTTGAAAAAAGAAACGGTTTGTCTTCCAAGGTACGACACTTGTAAATGTCAGTGTTAACCATCGAGTCTGTAATTTATTGAAGTTGTATGACTAATTGTTACTTATGAAAATGTTATGTTAGAGATGATTGCTATCAATTTAGTGTTTACTTCAAACAAGGAGCACTTAGTTTTATAATCAAAACAAAAAACTAAAACAACTCAATTATAAAATTAAAATTAAATTAAAATAATAAATTATATACACAATTTATTATGTAGTTGCTTATGATTGAAACGATAATCATTATGTTTTCACTGCTAATCAATAACATGTCAGTGGGAAGTGTTGCTACGACAACAATGGGAACGTATTGGTGGCAACGACTCAGTTGCAATCCAGCAACTGCAATTGTTCACCGTATACATTCATAGGTATTGATCAGTTAGAATTGTTGCCTATTACTGGTAACCAGAGCAATCACAATTACTGCACAAGGTTTTACCCTCTTATGTGGACAAGTATCAATATTTTTACTATAATTATAACAACTTCAAACATACAATTTTGTGAATATATATCATTCATCTTATGTTTATTTTGAACACAGATTGGTTTATTACGAAGCTCTCATATAATGAAACATAAATTTAGTAAAAAATATTTGCAAATAATTATTTTTCAAATTTAATAAAAAAACTTCTTGTTAACTTAGTGAAAAACTTACTTGTTTATTACTTTCGACAGATTTTTTATTCTTTTGGTTTCCAATGAAGGGTAACTTAAAAGGGAAAGATCCACCAATTTTATCTAATGAATATCAAAACATAGAGTTTGACTTAAATACTAATGATTATATGTTAAAGGTTCATAACAATTCATGAATTGTTAAAGAAAATGTAGTTTACCTATTTATTTAACAATAAATAATAGGTTGAAGGTCAACAAGGTATCTTTTTGGGTGCAATAATAATCATGTGGTGCAAATTATTTGGAATCTTATCGTCATCACGCGGTATATTCCACTTTCTCTTATTCCTTTTCTTTATATAGCGCAATTGCATCTTCATGCCGTAACGATATATGATAAGATAGAATAGTATCACTTCAACAATCCATTGTAAATATTAACTTTATTTTTAGTTTTTGATTATTTAATGTTTTCATTCAAGTCTTATTACATGACTTGCAATGAATCTATGGTTTCTTTTTCCTTTTAGAAAAACGTGACATGGTTTTAAAATAAAGAGGATGAAAAGTTTGTTTTAATGTATGATTTATGGCGTTTAAGAGTAGGAATGACAAAAGAACTTAAAGTTATTGGGTAAATCCGACAACTGAAATATTCAAAATGAGTATTCGAGTATAGGGTTTTTTTATCATATTGGTTTTAAATTTTTACGTGTTTGAAATATGTTTAACCCATCAAAACTGAATATATAAATTAATAATATTATACAATTATTTGAAAAAAATAATTAGTATGTTAAAATTGTTAATTAAAAACTTAAATTATTTAAATTATAAAATTGTTAGTGTTGTTTAATATATGATATTTTTATTCCGTTTTTCATGTGATTTTAAAATTGATTTTCTACTAGACATTATAATGTAGGTTATTGGATTTTAATAATCCCATATTTTATTTATTGGTCGACCCTAAACCAAACTTAGAATATGTTTATATTAGAATATGTTTACAGACACTCCTAACTTTCAGTTTTTTTTCCTTTCAGCAATCCCTTACTAACTGAGAGTTAACATCGTTAGTTTTTTGATAACGTGGACTGTTATTATATGGCCAAAACACTAAGCAGATAATTGAAATCAACCATCTGGTCCGCCAATCTGAAACTTCTATACCCTAAAAACCGTCAATCTTCATCTCCTGATCTAACCACTTAACTCTTCGGAGGTAAATTTCAGTTGACGATGGATGCTAGACACCCAAAAACGGACCTGATGGATACTGGGCGGCAGCAAAGTTGAAAAATTTCTCAAAGTTGGCTCAATTTCATCATTAAAACTAACGGGTGTTAATTCTAAGTTAGTAAAGGATCATTGGAGGAAAATAAACATTTTCTAAGTTGGGATTAATGCCGACCAATAAATAAAACTTGAAATTATTAAAATCTAATAATCTATATAATTTTAACCATACAAGTCATAAACTGATTTGCATACCAACACAACAGGTATTAAGTGAGGGATAGTTGATAAGTACGAGACATGATTTTTATGAACATGATTTAGATCACCAATTCTGGTCCATATTAATCCGACATGATCAATTAGAAGTTTTATGAAGAAATAGTTTTCTTTAAGAGATGATAAGGACCACAAGAGCTATTGTCATATTCTTATTTTTATAAGTGCTCTCACAAGATCCCCACCCTACACACACAAAAAAAAAAGTCAAACACGCATACATATATATTTCCTTTAGAAAATAACTTTGTAGGAAGGAATAATAAGTATTTCCGGTCCGATGTAGTTATTCTTACCAACATTTTGACGTTAAATTTTTTCAAAATTGATTTTTGAATAGTAGTGTACTGGTCATCAAGGAACAAACGTACAAGTCAAGATCATTCAAGGTTTAATTATTTGACTTTAAAAGTATGTTTTTAATCAATTTTCTAGTATGTCATAAAAATGTCTTTATATTTTATCTACGTTTTAACATATGTTATTATTAATCATCAAGGAGTGAATAAATGAACAAATTAACCAATGAAACCGAGCTTTACAAATTTCAACACCCTCGTACAACGCACGAATCCACATACTAGTTTGAGTTAAAAATAAAACATAGATAAGATCGTATACTTTTTTATTTAGAAATAATGATAAAAATTTAACATCATGGATCATCTCCATCCATTCATAAGTCTTATTCCAATTTTGCAAAGCCCACGGACGTCACAAGACGGGGGCCACATAAAAGCTCTACAATTATTGTGTTCAATTTTTCATAATCTACCATTCATGTTTAAATGTATTGCACAAACATCCTCCATCTTTTCCAAATTAAAAGAATACACAATTTTATTTATATAATATAGAGTTAAGTTCTATTTTACTCCTTGAGGTTTGTTAAAAATAATATTTTTTCTCCAAAATATTAAAAACATCAATATACCTTCAAAAGTTTTATAATTTGTTACAATTTCAGTCCAAAGTTTCATTAGTTGTTTCAATTTTATCTAAAATGATGAAACATTTGAAGTGAAATTGAAACAACATATGAAACTTTTAGAGGTAAATTGATGTTTTTAATGTTTTGAAGGAAAATAATTATTTTAATCAAACTTTAATAAGCAAAATTAAAATTAACTCTATAATATAATAGATGTCAAATAGACTTTGAATTACAACTAGAGAGTAATAAGAACTATTAACGTTAGTGTATATAGTGGATGAAATAAATTTATATATGAGTAGTTGTAGATATTGCTTTGGAATTTGGACGTGATACATACAAACGATCTTTTAATGTGCTTTCTTATCATTCATGCGTTAAATAAATGCTTATATTTGTTTTTTCATATTTACTAAAAATAGAAAGGTTCCATATCACATGTTAGAATACGTATAAAATTGTTTGTGATTAATAAAATTATTTAATTTTTTGAGTAGTTTCATAATATAACAACATACCTTGTCACATTTAAATCATTAAACTTAACTAAAATGTTTTTGGTTCGTCCTTTCAATGTGATAGACATAACAAAAAAAATTTATTAATTTTACATAAGACTTATTATACACTAATAACAAAAATACAAAATGGAACACAAATAGTAAAAATAATAATTAAATTAGCATACCATAAATGATACTGTCCAATATACAACATTAAAAAAGTAAAACTTACTTTATGATGTTTTTCATAATTATTTTATATACAAAAGGTTAGACGACTATAGTAATTACAACATTTATAATAGACGCATATATATATATTGTGGCATTGGATATCTATCTTTCAAACACAACCAAGTGACAACAAATGTTAAGAATATAAGATTAATTTTGTTGTTACACTTTACCAAGGATCATGCCTTTGTGTCTGGTTAAATCGTATATGATGTTCTCATACTCGGACTAGAGGTGCAATGTGTGGAAATATCTTTAGAAGGTGATGCAAGATTGGGGTCCTGATAGACACTATTTTGACAATCAAGTGATCGAATAAAAAAAAGTACAATAGTAAGAGTAAGAAAAAACGCGCTACAACAAATAAATACAAAGTGTAAAAGTAAAAGAGAGCGCGATGGAAGGAGAGGAAAACATGGTACCTCTACAATTATACATGTATGTTGTAGCAATCCAATTTACATCTCTATTAAAATTCTAAAAATAAAAAATGAAGTATGGTGGCTTTTAAAAAAAAAATACTACAAACCCATAACTTTCATCAGTAAAGGCGCTTTGAGAAAGGGGACTTTCATGCAAGGTTGTTTGGTATTTATTTGTCTATCACATGTTTCTAGATTATTCAAGTGTCGTTGGACACTTGTAACGCCCATACACAATTAATTTATTCAACCAACTTATAGGCATGAATATGACACTTTTATGAATAATGGATAATTTCAGAAAAATAGCTATCATACTCCCTGTTTTTCTTATCCTTCTAAACCTGTTTTCCTTTCACTTTAAGCTATCACATGTAATTTCATATTAGTTGTCACACCCTTAAATTCCACATGCGGAGTTTTACCGCGAGGCGTGTGACAAACCAGGATCTCAGACACGGTCATATCAAACGACACTAAATGAATTTAAAAATAAACGTTTGACTTAAATCAGAGTAGCATAAAAGAAATAAACATCAGTGCGGAAGCATAAAACTGAAATAAATAATAGTGCGGAAGCGAATAACGAAATGTAAACAATACTGAAAGTTATAAGTGCTAAGTCAAAACAAAATGTTCAATGCAAGTAAATATGTTTGATGATGCATGTCCTGAGTACGTTCCTTAATCGTGCATCATAAGCTTAAGCGTTCCTGTTACCTGAGAAAACATGCTAAAGTGTGTCAACATAAAGTTGGTGAGTTCACAGGTTTAGTAACAGATAAAAATGTTTGTAACTGTTCGAATGGTAAAGTAATAAAAGCATATCGATAGGTAGCTAGCCTATAAACAAGTTAGTTAGCGTTTCAAACCGAAGCTGACTGTTTGTATGTTTGTTGCCTTCCCGTCACGTCTAACCCAGACAGTGACAAATGTTAGGTCAATAACGCACCCGTTTGACCTCCAATCAAGCTAGCGCGACTAGCCCGGGCGGGGTTTGTCAAACCCAGTAGTACTACTCAAAATTACCTCGCTACCCATTACTAACGGTTCGAGAATGTAAGGACTTTTCAAGAATGTTTGCACTAATGTAACAGGCGATATCAATAATATTAAAACCATTTTGTAAATACGTTTGCATGTTTTCTCCCCCAAAAAGGAAAGAAAGTAAAATAGGGGCCGTGAAGACTCACCTCGAGTGCGTTGCAACAAATAAGTGTAAGCACAAAGGATCGGGTTCCAATTAACCTGAGTTTCATTTAATATTTATTAAGACTAAATATTAGTAATAGAATTAATTACTCGAAAAAGAATGGTATGGTTCACGATCACGGTTCGGTTACGATGCGGGCTATCGGTATTTCTCATTCTCAAACAAGTACTACCATACAGAAGCTCACACAAACATAAAACTCAGTTATTCACGCACACTAGATCATACATGAAGGTAATGTTTATATATCTTTAATTATGAGAGGTTTTATAATAAAATTCATATGCGATACATTTATTATAATGTCTCTAAACACAATCTATATATTATTTTGAGATGAACTCACTTGGAGTTGCTCCAAGACTCATGGGGTTACTTTCCAATTTATTTATTTTAACCATAAGTTCCTCAAAATGCAAATTATGTATCAAAATACTTGACCCTTTGTTTGCTGTCAAAAAGAACAGTTTTGACCTACCTTCACTAAAAAGACGATAACTTTAGTTTTACAGCCCAATTTAATTGTGGTTGGGCTTTCTGAAAACTAGATTCGAAAATACATAATTTGGACCCAAAAAACGCAGTGATTAAGGTTGTTATCATCAAATTATAACATGCACAAGTTGGCTAACAGAATCTGCTAAAACACACACATAATATACATGCATTCATACACCCAAGTATACACACATTCAAGCATTCATATTACCACAACCATAAAAAAAAAATATATGCATCCATCATTGAATATATTGCAGAACCCAAAACAAAACACACACATTCACCTATACATAAATATATTTGCAGCTTACATGTATATGTATATATAAAACGCAGCACACATGATTATATATATACAAACATACATCCATACACAAACATATCATGACACATAAAATTTTGCATGCATATCCTCATGTACAACCACAACATTCTGCCAACCATCGACACTCACAAAAACATACATACATTCCCACTACATATACTATATATATATACACATGCAACCCGTACGCATCACAATTCACATACACAACAGAACCATTGATAACTATATATATACATCGCAGAAACATGTACAAAGAAAGCGTACACTCACATATATATATATATACACGCAGAATACACACACATATATACATACGCAGAACATACACTCACACATACATATACACGCAGCACATACGCACACAGCCTCATATACATATATATACAACACGTAAAAGCACAAATCGATCAACCTGAACCACGCAGAACCAACCGTCGTAACCCGTAAAGTAACCGACGAAGTATCGAGGTAGAAAAGCGAACTCGTTGCCAAAACCGTAACGAAACGGTAACGAAAGACATACCGTATAGAGCCGTCGTCACAGGGCTGCGGTTCTTGGTCGAGAGAGGGAGAATCACCGGAGAGGATAATTACCGAAGCTTCTTGGTTGCGTGTGGAAAAAGGATCGACGGCAAGGGGCTTCAAGGTTGGATATTAGGGTTGATAAAGGGAAGAAGTCGATGAGGGAGGGGGTCGGTTATGGCCGATGTGTATATATATAATTATTGTTTTTTTTTTTTGCAAATTAGTCCATAGGTTTGTACAATTTACACTTTAGGGTTATAATAACTTTTTAGTTAGCTTGGGTTAGGTTAAGGTTAGGTAATATAATCATTTTTTTTCCTTTTAATAAATGAAATTAAATAATCAGAAAAAAAAATAGTAGAGGAAAGTTTGGTAACGGGCATAATGTTAACCTGCAAATGAGGAGTGTCACATCATCCCCTTGTTGAAAGAATTTTTGTCCCAAAAATTAGAACATGGAGTCAACGGACGTAGTGAGTAAGCTGGTCAACTATCCGGAACGTAGACAAGATAGGGTTTAAAAGAGTTTCTGAAACAAGCCCGAAATAAGGAAATAACGTTTCGTGCGAGTTGTGACATCATCCCCCTGTTGAAGGGAATTTCGTCTCGAAATTTAAAGGAAAGGATATCTTGAAAAAAAATGATACCTTAGGAAGTAGATGTCTGATCGTTGAACAGTTGTGGGTACTTCTTCTTCATTTGATCCTCGCGTTCCCAGGTAAACTCTGGTCCACGCTTTGAGTTCCAACGGACTTTGACGATAGGAATACGACTATGCTTAAGAGTTTTGACCTCTCGGTCCATAACTTCCACTGGTTCCTCAATGAAATGTAGTTGTTCATCCACATGTATCTCGTCTAACGGAACGACGAGGGTCTCGTCTGCAAGGCATTTCCTCAGGTTTGAAACATGGAACACATCGTGTACTCCTCTGAGTTCTTCGGGTAGGTCCAGCTGATAGGCTACGGGGCCAACCCGTTTGACAATCTCAAACGGTCCCACGTATCTAGGGCTTAGTTTTCCACGTTTCCCGAAACGAATCACACCTTTCCAAGGTGACACTTTCAAAAGTACCTTATCACCAATTTGAAATTCCAACGGTTTGCGCTGTTTATCTGCATAACTCTTTTGTCGGTCACGTGCTGCTGCCAAGCGGTTATGGATTTGTACGATCTTCTCAGTTGTCTCGTGCACAAGTTCAGGACCGGTAAGTTGACTTTCTCCAACTTCCGCCCAACAAATAGGTGATCGGCACTTACGCCCATACAGTGCCTCGAATGGAGCAGCTTTGATCGACGTGTGATAACTGTTATTGTAAGAAAACTCAACCAACGGTAAGTGAGTTTCCCAACTGCTGCCGAAATCAATCACGCAAGCGCGTAACATGTCTTCCAAAGTCTGGATCGTACGCTCACTCTGACCATCAGTTTGAGGATGATATGCGGTGCTCATATCTAGCCGTGTACCCAATGCTCGTTGCAATGATTGCCAAAAATGTGAGGTAAATCGAGAGTCACGATCGGAGATGATAGAAATTGGCACACCGTGCCGAGAGACTATTTCTCTGAGGTAAATACGTGTTAACTTCTCCATTCTATCAGTCTCTCTGATTGGTAAGAAGTGTGCGGATTTCGTCAATCGATCTACAATTACCCAAATGGTATCGCATCCGCTGGGTGTTCGTGGCAGTTTCGTGATGAAGTCCATAGATATCTGCTCCCACTTCCATACTGGAATTTCTGGTTGTTGTAGTAAACCAGACGGTCGTTGATACTCCACCTTAACCTTAGAACAGGTTAAGCATCTGCTTACGTAAGTGGCAATGTCAGCTTTCATGTTTGGCCACCAGTAAAGGACTTTTAGATCGTGATACATCTTGTCTGAACCCGGATGAATAGAATACCGTGACTTGTGAGCTTCGTCCATTACCAGCTCTCGTAGGTCTCCATACAAAGGAACCCATATTCGGTCCATAAAGTAGCGGATACCGTCCGATTTGGTTTCTAGTTATTTCTCCATGCCTCTTAGTGATTCAGCTTTCAGGTTCTCGTCTTTCAAAGCTTCAAGTTGTGCATTACGTATTTGGTCGGGTAATCCAGTGTGAATGGTGAGTTGTAATGCTCGAACTCGCTTTGGCTTAGGTGTTTCCTTTCGGCTTAAGGCGTCAGCTACTACATTAGCCTTACCCGGATGATACTTGATCGCGCAGTCATAGTCATTCAACAACTCGACCCAACGACGTTGTCTCATATTCAACTCCTTCTGCTAAAAAATATGTTGAAGACTCTTGTGATCGGTATAAATGGTGCACTTGGTACCGTACAAGTAATGTCTCCATATCTTGAGTGCGAACATAACGGCTCCCAACTCTAAGTCGTGTGTCGTGTAGTTTTTCTCATGAACTTTTAGCTGAAGGGAGGCATATGCGATGACCTTCTCGCGTTGCATTAGCACACAACCAAGACCTTGGATAGATGCATCACAATATACCACAAAATCATCTGTTCCCTCAGGTAGGGATAGTATCGGTGCCGTACAAAGCTTTTGTTTTAGGAATTGAAATGCTGACTCCTGCTTGTCACCCCAACTGTACACTGTGCCTTTATGAGTTAATGCTGTAAGTGGTTGAGCGACCTTCGAAAATCCTTCAATGAACCGTCGGTAGTACCCAGCCAACCCAAGAAACTGCCGTACCTCAGTTGGAGTCTTAGGCGTAGCCCAATTCCTGATGGCTTCTATTTTTGCCGGATCAACATGTATGCCCTTCTCATTGACCACATGGCCCAAGAATTGGACTTCCCGAATCCAGAAGTCACACTTCGAAAACTTGGCATACAGTTTCTCTTGTTTAAGTAATTCCAAAATCAATCGAAGATGTTCCTCATGCTCCTCCTTGTTCTTTGAATATATCAAGATATCATCGATAAAAACAATAACAAACTTGTCCAGGTAGGGTTTGCACACGCGGTTCATGAGATCCATGAACACCGCTGGTGCATTGGTCAACCCAAAAGGCATAACCAAAAACTCGTAGTGACCGTAACGAGTTCTGAATGCTGTCTTTGATATGTCCTCCTCTCGGACTCTCAGTTGATGATATCTTGATCTCAAATCTATCTTGGAATAGAAGCTCGACCCTTGAAGTTGGTCAAACAAATCGTCGATACGGGGAAGAGGATAACGATTCTTAATCGTCACTTTGTTCAGTTCACGGTAATCGATACACATGCGAAAAGTCCCATCCTTTTTCTTGACAAACAGGACTGGGGCTCCTCATGGTGATGAGCTAGGTCTGATAAACCCTTTATCCAAGAGTTCTTGTAGTTGAGTGGACAGTTCTTCCAGTTCTTTTGGAGCTAGTCTATACGGTGCTCTTGCAATAGGTGTGGCTCCAGGCGTCAAATTAATCTGGAACTCGACCTGACGATGCAGTGGAAGACCAGGTAAGTCTTCAGGGAAAACCTCAGGAAAGTCACGAACAATAGGGATATCCTCGATCTTCTTTTCTTCGATAGTCTTTTCTGTGATCATAGCTAAAATAGCGGTATGGCCTTTACGTAAGCATTTCTGGGCTTTCATGTACGATATGATGCCAGAGACTACACCACCTTTCTCGCCCTGAACATATAAGATTTCACCACTAGGAAGTGGTACACGAACGACCTTTTCACGACAGATAATCTCAGCTTGGTTCTTAGATAACCAGTCCATGCCGACGACCACGTCAAAGCTACCAAGAGTAACAGGCATGAGGTCTATATCTAACTTGTGTCCCGATAGTTCTAGTTTACATCCTTTGAGAATATGTGTTGCCTCAATCATTTTACCATCAGCTAGTTCTACGGTGTAACTAGGTTCTATTTCCGTTGACGTTACATCTAGAAGTTTGCTAAACTTGGTAGAGATAAAGCTCCTATCAGCACCGGTATCAAATAATACAGAAGCAAAACAGTCGTTCAGAGGAAACGTACCGGTAACTACGTTTTGATCATTCCTTGCCTCACTAGACCCAATCACGAAAGCTCGACCTTTAGCGCCATTCCCATAGTTGTTGTTTCCATTATTCCCCCTGTTTCCATCTTCAGTTTTGGGCAATCCTTCCTATAGTGACCCTCTTTACCACACTCAAAACAGCCTCTAGTCACTTCACCCTGTCGTTGTTGATAAGGTTGTTGCCTGGTCATCAGTTCACCCCTACAGTCTTTAGCAGCATGGCCCATTCTTCCACACATTTGACAACGAACACGATCACACTGGCCATGATGATGAAAGTTACATTTGTTGCACTTTGGATACTTGCCCACATAGTTACTTGCTCCCTGACCATTGTTGTTGTTGTTCTGATTATTATTGGTGAAGCTTCTGGAAGAGTCAAACTTTCTGACTTGTTGTTGCTGGGTGTTGTTCGAGTTTGAGGACTTGCTGGTGGTATTATCCCATTTTCTTTTATAGTCAGATGAACCAGATGTAGTACTACGTTTAGGCAGAGTGCCCTGCGCCACTGCCTGATCAGTGAGCCTGTGAGCTAGCCGGATGGCATGCTGAATAGTCTCAGGGTCCGCAGCTATGACACTAGCTTGAATCAGAGGAGCTAACCCATCAATATACCTCTCTATCCTTTTGTAGTCTGGGTCTACCATCTGAGGACATAAAGCAGCCAACTCGTGTGAACGAGTCGTATATTCCTCAATGTTAGAGCCAACCATTTTAAGATTCCAGAATTCACTTTCCAGCTTCTGGACTTCATTCCTCGGGCAGTACTCATCTTTCATTAAAGTCTTGAAGTCATCCCATGGTAGATTATTAGCCGCCTCAAGTCCTAATGTCTGGACTTGTGAGTTCCACCAAGTTAATGCTGGTCCTTCTAATGTGCCAGAGGCATACTTGACACGGTTTCCAACAGGACAGTTGCACATGGCGAAAACCGACTCAAGTTTCTCCAACCAACGAAGTAGTGTAACAGCACCCTCAGAACCACTGAAAGAGTGAGGCTTGCAATCCATAAACATCTTGAATGTACAGACTGCTTGACCTAAATCAAAAGGTCATAACGATGTTTGAGAATTTAGAATCCGATAATAAGTTATCATAGATAAGGACCTATGGGTCCGATAAACTCGAAGTTACCTCCTTGATTTTGGTTCTGATTGTTCTGATTCTGATTACGGGTCTGTTCATATGCCGCAAGCGCGTCAGCAACACGCTCATTGATAACAGCGTCCAACTCATCCTGGGTCATGTTAATGTTACCTCTTCCTCTAGGACGTCCAGCTCTTCTTCCAGACATGATTCTTCAATTCACAATACACAACTGTTACTAATCGAATAGTAATTATTGATAAAAATAAATTATAGGAACACAACGTATTTAAATCAAATAATCATAATTCGATATATCTTTGTGTTGGATGGAAATTAATCCGGCGATCTGAGTTAAAATATTTCCCTTTGAAGCTCTAAGTGTCTGCATATCTCAGCCTGATCCCCTGATAGACTTCGAATCCCTTGGTTGTCCCACGTTTTCTGTTCAGACTAGTGAAGATGATAGGGCATGTTGGAAATAGAGACAAGTACAATAGAGTTGGAAGAGTAATGTGCGTTGTTCTCCTTGTTCGTCGTCGTTAGGTTTGTCGTGTGTGTTAGAAAAGAGTTTCGTGTTCTGAAGTGGTAATGTTAGGTTCAAGTCGTCGTTGCTTTAACTCCGGGAGTGAAGAAACAAGTGTAGATGTTGGAAGTAAGCGAGCGGGACTCTCCGCCCTTCTGTTAGCCGAGGATGATACAAGTGACATGGATACCGGGATGATGTTATGATTGTTCGGTAATGTAATGTTAGCATGCCGGGAGAATGTTCGTACAACAGTTATAATCATGTAAGAGTGTCCGTGCAATACTAGTGTTGTGTCTAAGGCTATAGTCTAGATGCAAATGCAATCCTAGTTCTCTATAACCAGTGGCTCTGATACCAATCTATCACACTCTCAAATTCCACATGCGGAGTTTTACCGCGAGGCGTGTGACAAACCAGGATCTCAGACACGGTCATATCAAACGACACTAAATGAATTTAAAAATAAACGTTTGACTTAAATCAGAGTAGCATAAAAGAAATAAACATCAGTGCGGAAGCATAAAACTGAAATGAATAACAGTGCGGAAGCGAATAACGAAATGTAAACAATACTGAAAGTTATAAGTGCTAAGTCAAAACAAAATGTTCAATGCAAGTAAATATGTTTGATGATGCATGTCCTGAGTACGTTCCTTAATCGTGCGTCATAAGCTTAAGCGTTCATGTTACCTGAGAAAACATGCTAAAGTGTGTCAACATAAAGTTGGTGAGTTCACAGGTTTAGTAACAGATAACAATGTTTGTAACTGTTCGAATGATAAAGTAATTAAAGCATATCGATAGGTAGCTAGCCTATAAACAAGTTAGTTAGCGTTTCAAACCGAAGCTGACTGTTTGTATGTTTGTTGCCTTCCCGTCACGTCTAACCCAGACAGAGACAAATGTTAGGTCAATAACGCACCCGTTTGACCTCCAATCAAGCTAGCGCGACTAGCCCGGGCGGGGTTTGTCAAACCCAGTAGTACTACTCAGAATTACCTCGTTACCCATTACTAACGGTTCGAGAATGTAAGGACTTTTCAAGAATGTTTGCACTAATGTAGCAGGCGATATCAATAATACTAAAACCATTTTGTAAATACGTTTGCATGTTTTCTCCCCCAAAAAAGAAAGAAAGTAAAATAGGGGCCGTGAAGACTCACCTCGAGTGCGTTGCAACAAATAAGTGTAAGCACAAAGGATCGGGTTCCAATTAACCTGAGTTTCATTTAATATTTATTAAGACTAAATATTAGTAATAGAATTAATTACTCGAAAAAGAATGGTATGGTTCACGATCACGGTTCGGTTACGATGCGGGCTATCGGTATTTCTCATTCTCAATCAAGTACTACCATACAGAAGCTCACACAAACATAAAACTCAGTTATACACGCACACTAGATCATACATGAAGGTATTGTTTATATATCTTTAATTATGAGAGTTTTTATAATAAAATTCATATGCGATACATTTATTATAATGTCTCTAAACACAATCTATATATTATTTTGAGATGAACTCACTTGGAGTTGCTCCAAGACTCATGGGGTTACTTTCCAATTTATTTATTTTAACCATAAGTTCCTCAAAATGCAAATTATGTATCAAAATACTTGACCCTTTGTTTGCTGTCAAAAAGAACAGTTTTGACCTACCTTCACTAAAAAGACGATAACTTTAGTTTTACAGGTCCAATTTAATTGTGGTTGGGCTTTCTGAAAACTAGATTCGAAAATACATAATTTGGACCCAAAAAACGCAGTGATTAAGGTTGTTATCATCAAATTATAACATGCACAAGTTGGCTAACAGAATCTGCCAAAACACACACATAATATACATGCATTCATACACCCAAGTATACACACATTCAAGCATTCATATTACCACAACCATAAAAAAAATATATGCATCCATCATTGAATATATTGCAGAACCCAAAACAAAACACACACATTCACCTATACATAAATATATTTGCAGCTTACATGTATATGTATATATAAAACGCAGCACACATGATTATATATATACAAACATACGTCCATACACAAACATATCATGACACATAAAATTTTGCATGCATATCCTCATGTACAACCACAACATTCTGCCAACCATCGACACTCACAAAAACATACATACATTCCCACTACATATACTATATATATATATACACATGCAACCCGTACGCATCACAATTCACATACACAACAGAACCATTGATAACTATATATATACATCGCAGAAACATGTACAAAGAAAGCATACACTCACATATATATATATACACGCAGAATACACACACATATATACATACGCAGAACATACACTCACACATACATATACACGCAGCACATACGCACACAGCCTCATATACATATATATACAACACGTAAAAACACAAATCGATCAACCTGAACCACGCAGAACCAACCGTCGTAACCCGTAACGTAACCGACGAAGTAACGAGGTAGAAAAGCGAACTCGTTGCCAAAACCGTAACGAAACGATAACGAAAGACATACCGTATAGAGCCGTCGTCACAGGGCTGCGGTTCTTGGTCGAGAGAGGGAGAATCACCGGAGAGGATAATTACCGAAGCTTCTTGGTTGCGTGTGGAAAAAGGATCGACGGCAAGGGGCTTCAAGGTTGGATATTAGGGTTGATAAAGGGGAGGGGGTCGGTTATGGCCGATGTGTATATATATAATTATTGTTTTTTTTTTTTGCAAATTAGTCCATAGGTTTATACAATTTACACTTTAGGGTTATAATAACTTTTTAGTTACCTTGGGTTAGGTTAAGGTTAGGTAATATAATCATTTTTTTTCCTTTTAATAAATGAAATTAAATAATCAGAAAAAAAATAGTAGAGGAAAGTTTGGTAACGGGCATAATGTTAACCTGCAAATGAGGAGTGTCACATTAGTAGTCAAACTTATCCTTCTAAACCTATTTTGAGCTGTGATATCTCTCTACTTTGATGGAACCAACATTACATAATCTCATAACATACGTTTCTTTTTAAATTTACCTTTGTAAGTTTCGACGTTTGTTGACATTTCGATGTAATTTTTGTTTAAAAATAAGTCGTGTCAAATATAAAGCGTTTCTATGCTTATTTTTATATACGATTTGAGTTGGTATATGTTTTGACGTAAGTTTTGTTTGAAAACGCATAAAGTCAAATATAATACTTTTTATTCGATGATATAAAACCGAGTTACTCTAAGTTTTGACGTATATTTAAATCGGAAACGAGTCGGGCGATTGCAATCTATACTTTATCACACCACATACGGCGACATTGTACTTGCTATTTTTTATGTGTTTTGATTTGGTCTACATTTCGCATAAATTATGTTTGAAAAAGAGTTGGTTTAAATATGATGTCTTTTTTTAACGGTATAAATTCGAGTTACTCTTCGTTTTGATATATATTTAGTTAAAAAACGAGTCGGACAAATTGTATATTATACTTTATCAAGCCGCATACAATGCCACCAAAACTAGTTTATATTAAATATCAAAAATCAAATGTCATGTTTATTAGAAGAACTAAGAATTGCAATCTCTTTAAATAAGGTTTGACATTCAATCTAAAAAAGGATAACTAGTAGGGAATAAAACTAAGTGATATAAATTAGGAGAAGTTGCAAATGTACTCTTCTCTAACAATATTTTTTAGGTAACGCGTACATAGGACTAAGGACTAACTTTTTGTAACTTTCAAAATCCGTGGATCAAACGTGTAATATTCACATAAAAGTTTGGACTGACATTTCAATTTTCAAAATCTTGAGACCAAACGTACAATTTGGTTAAACCACAATGACTATTTATGTTTTTTTTCTTATCTTCATACTCTAAAAGAATAGTAATAACAAGTACACGTGACAAGATCATATTACTTCTCACTAAAATTTTATCACTTATTTCTTCTATTAAATAATTACATTAAATATTAATAATATTTAATTTTAAAAACAAACTATTATAAATAAATTTTTTTCCCAAAACATCAGGCCACATTAATAATATTAATAATATTAGGACGATTGTAACCTATACTATATCAGGCCACATACGGCGTCGATGCACATGCTAATTTTTATGTACGCTTAATACGTTTTCATTCGACAATATAAACTCTAAGTTTCAACATACATTTAGTTTGAAAATGGGTCGGGTCGATTGTAGTTTATAATTTATCACTCCGCGTACGGTACCGCCACAACACACGACGGGTAAAAAACTAGTTTGTAATTTAATATATAAGGATACAAAATATTATAAGTTACATAATTTATTGAGGATAACGGCATTGCCCATGTGTTTGGTCAATAATCTAATATATACATACCCTATGCACACTTTAGTAGTATATCCACAATGTGGAGTGATTATCAAATTGTTTATTTCAACTTTGATTGCTTGTTCTATTACTTTCACACTTTCAATTCATGTGCTGACGGTTTTCCGTTCATTTTTAACCATACCCAACTTATGTTTATTACGTATAATATAGGGGCTACAAATCATTATCTGATAACTATATATTGTTTTTGACTGCTATTGACGTAGAGAAAAACATAACTAATAAAAAGATAATCATTTTGTTGAAATATATGTCTATATTTAATTTAACATCAAACAAATAATTTATATAAACATTTTTTACTTGTTGTAATTTGTTGTATTTTATTTTTTAGATATTGAATCTTTCTATTCTAATTCTACTATAATAAAAAGGTATCTTGAGATGACACGTGTCAACACCACAATCAACCTCACCAAAATTTTCCTGTCTATCTCTCCTATTATATAATTACCTTAATTACTAATAATATTATTTAACACTTTTTTAAATTAATAAATTAAGAAAGAGATATATTTATTAATGTTATCTAATTAAGAAAAAATTAGAATAAATTTTTAAAAAATTATATAACTGTTTTATTACTTAAAGTCATTTTTCATATATAATTTCAGTCATATCATATCTTAGAATATCATTTTATAATTAATAAATTTTAGTATATTATTATTTTATTTATTCAACACGTGTAACACACGAGTTTACTAAAGCTAGTTTTATATATATTGATGTGCGCTTGCTTTGGAGTGTTGCTGAGCTGATGCATAGATACAGTGCAAGCTTAATGCAGATTGGGCTTGTTAATGTAAGTTGGTTTTAACTTGGCCACTTATTTTCTTCATATACTGTCTTGCTTAAATAGGGAGACTTTTGTGAAAGACTTGTAGAACTTCTTCATCTTATCTGGACCCATCTGATTAGCTTTGTTCAACATTTTCATTTGCTTAATAATCGAATTTTTTTTATTAATAGGGTAAAATTAGGAAATATTTTAACATTTGGGGTTAAAAAAAAAAGGGACTTTAGGGGTACCCGCCGGTGGCACCGGCGGGGTCTCCCTCCTGAATGCGTGACATTGATGTGTCGGCGAACTGTCACCTCGACTGTCACCACCACCCAGAACCCGCCGGTGGGAACGGCGGGTAGGTGGTTAGGGTTTTGACCCTTCATAGCATTAAAAAAAAATTCTATTATATAAACCCAAACCCACTAAACATTCATTCTAAACGAAACCCTTCTACAACCCATCAACCCTTCTACAACCCATCAACCCTACAACCACATTATCTTCACTTAATAACTCATCCTCAAACAACTTAAACGAAAACCTTTTCATACCAACAAATTTCATCATGTCTAGACCTTATTTTATCCAAATATACTGGGGTGGTGATGTTTCTTTTGTGAACGGAAATGTTATGTGTGATTCTTCTACCAGAAGTACCACTATTGTTATTCAAAAAATTTCGTACGATTCGTTTGTTGATTTCATTTACGATCATCTTCAACTTTCACGAGAATATTATAATTTGAGGTTCAAACTATTTTACACGTACGGTGGTTTTTCTCAAACATCGGAAATTTTTAATGACTCGAGTCTTGAAGTATTGTATCAATTGGCAGAATATGTGGAAAATTTCATTGGAAATATTCACGTAATTTTGGAAGGCTGAGTACGATTAGGAGCATCGGATTCTTCATCTGTCTCGGTTGCTTCATCATTTAAATCGAATCGGTTTGACGGATTATTTGAAAATCGATCAACAACATCACCAGTCTCTTGGAACTGAGGGTAATATGGTAATGGACTAGCATTGTCAAAAAGGTTTAAAAAATTAGTTTGCGGGGATGAGTAATTAGATGAGGGACCCGCCTCACCAAAATTTTGGGTGCCCATTTGAAAATGACTGCTTGAATTACCCTCATAAAAAAGTTATGCTGAAAGGGAGGGGTAAATTGTGGTGATCCAAAGTCTTGCCCCACGTGAAAATTTTGGTTCTCTATATTTTGTGGGCTCATATTTTGTTGTTCTTCTACATGATCTGGATTTTCCATCATTCCTCGTCCTTGTCCTCTACCCCTCCTACGTAAACGTTGAGTGACAGGTGGAAGTTGAACATGAACTGGATTTTCCATCACATGAGCTGGTAGATAACCTCCATAATTAGCATGCGATAAATTCAAATACTGGCTAGCCAAGTTGCTAACCGTTTCATTGCCAACCATTTGAGAAAACTGGCTCATTCCTTGCATCTACAAAAGTTAATAATAATAATAATAATAATAACAATAATAATAATAATAATAATAATAATAATAATAATAATAATAATAATAATAATAATAATAATAATAATAATAATACCATTATTGCCAAATTTTGTCCATCGTTTTGGAACCCATGGGGATTTTGGGCTTGATGGGCCGGGTTCGTTACAAATCTAATTGTACGATCCATATACCACCGCATGTATTCTTCTGAAGCAACAATGGAATTTGTGTAGGTTCCATTCACAACAGTAGCATGTCGATTATGCCACGCTTGGATATACACAATATGTTTCTGTACCCAATTACTATTTCTCCCCCCTTGACGCGATATATTGTGAAGTCGAACATGTTCCTGCTGTGAAATTGGTAACCTTCTAGGGATCGTTTGAATCATCCCAAATTGCCTCATTACTCTGCTAGCATTGTGTGGCTCAATATATTCCCAAACTATGAGAAATGTATCACTATTCCAACATAAATTACCACTTCTACAAATCTCAGGTAGACAATGTATAATTTCATCATAAGGTCTCCAGTTAAACTAATAAAAAAACAAACTTTAAATTGTTAAACTTTTCATGATATACATTTTGTGATTAATAATAATTAAAAATTAATACCATGTTATTATTCAACGAATGTAAAGATGATCTATATGCGCTCAAGCACTGAGTGGTTGAAATATAGCTAAGTTTTCCTCCCTGCCATCTTTAAATATAATTCAAAACAAATATCGGTTAAACAAAATTAATAAATATAAATTCAAAAAATAGAATAAACATGATTGTAACATACCTTGCACCATATGGTAATGCGTATGGTGTATTAGGGTCGAGATTACAGTCATTAATCGGAGAAAGGGTAGGTAGCCTTTCCCAAGCCCATAATTGTAACAAAAATAACGGTCCACTAACATCAGTAGCTGTTATTTTTGTTGCCTTGCATAGCTGTCTATACAACCATGCTAAAGTAGCACTCCCCCAACTTAGTTGGCCACACTCTTCTAAATCTTCAACATGTGTTAAAAATTAACATGGATCCAGTTGGAAGATGAATCGGGGAATAAAGTCGCCCCAATCATGTATAATATTATTAATCGAGCACGCTGCTGGCATTGCTCAATAGAGGCATTTGTAGGGAAATCTTTTTCAATTTCTTTTAAAATGAAAACCAAATTTATTTTTAAACCTTCTATATGATGGGGATCAAGAAAACAACCTGTCAAACGCCCGAACAAATCTATTCTTTCAGTTTTGTTCATCGCCACATCACTCCCAGTAATTGCATCACCATCAACTTGTAAACCCCATAAGACTTGAACATCTTGAAGGGTTACCGTGCATTCTCCCACAGGTAAATGAAACGTGTGGGTTTCAGGCCGCCATCTCTTTACCAAAGCCGTAATCAAACCACCATCAAGCTTACGGTAACCGCAATCAATAATACCACCAAAACCTGCTATCCTTATATAAGGCATAACATTACTGGGCATAGGCTTGTATTTGATGAGTCTCCAAAAATTGGTATCCCCCCGTCTAGGACGCAAAATACCGGCATCACTCGCTGGATTCTGAAAATAGTGAGCAGCTCTATGCTCACCAACCAAAAATAACAATTCCGTATTCAAAGGACCCGATGTAACACCCCAATTCGCCATGGAATAAAATCTTTGAGTTTGTTAAGAAATAAAGAATTTGGAATGAGAGTTTAGTGTGTATTGTGAAGAGTAAATTTGGAATTTGGAATGAGAGTTGAGTTTAGTGGTTTATATAATAGAAATTTTTTTTTTAATTTGTATTTAATTGTGATAGGGGGACGGGTGCGGTCAAAACCCTAACCACCTACCCGTCATTCCCACCGGCGGGTTCTGGGTGGTGGTGACAGTCGAGGTGACAATCCGCCAGAGACACATCAATGTCATGCATTCATGGAGGGAGACCCCGCCGGTGCCACCGGCGGGTACCCCTAAAGTCCCTTTTTTTTTAACCCCAAATGTTAAAATATTTCCTAAATTTACCCTATTAATAAAAAAATTCTTAATAATCTATATTATTAATTTGGTCGGTAACAATCCCAAATTTCATCTTCATTATTAACAATAACAGTCTCAGTGACATAATCATCAAATATTAATGGTTGTTTTGCACTTGATGTTACTCATAGTAATGATTAAAATATAGGTATTAGAATAATGAGATTTCATTTTTATTTGTGGATATGAGAAATATGCTGCATATTTGGAGAAAATGATTACTTTCGAAGTTTTGTTAATATATAATGAGGAGGGCAAATTAATTGTACCAATTCTTTGAGAAAGAAATGAGAAATATATAGACTTAACAATGAGTTGTATTAACCGTTAAAACTTAAAAGATTATAAAGTACTTTATCGTCGTTGAAACGTGCTATTATCGTTATCATTGTGCTAGAATAATCTAAATTGTACTCGTATTGTTAAAATTGTGCTAGCATCATATAAAATGTGCTAATTTCATATAAATATATATGGGTGTTAGGTTAGTTTTATTTATGTAAATGGAAATGACAATAATTGTTGCAAATGTAATGAAGGAATCCGACCCGCTTTATAGATGGATCAGATCCAGAAATATTGCTTGGCCGGGTCAAACCCGAGTTAGGGAATTTGACACGTGGCGCAGGAAAGCTGAATGACATCGTGGGATAGTGGATGACGATTACCCACATCGTCAGCAACCTCCATTCGTGGTCAGGTATAAAAGAAAAGTAACACACAAGGAGAAATGCTAAGATTTCCGTGAATTGTGCTTCTATATACGCAAATTCTGGCGAACAATACTTATTCTCACGCTGGAGGTTGGTCGTAGAGACACCACCCAGGTTCAATCTTTAAGGCGAGTCTAAAGGTGTCCTTTTTTGCAGTGAACAAGAGAACTTCCAAGCTCGAAAGTCATATAAGATTGGTCAGTTCGTGAGGTCAGGATCAGAGTTGCTTTTCTAGATTCAGGAGTCAACATGTAACATGAAAGATGTACATGAAAATAATAGAGATTATAGACAAAAGATGCAAGATGACATATGCCTCTTCTTTGTTACAAGTTGAGTTTGCACCCAAAAAACTTATTTCAGTTGTCTAACAAAGAAGAAATGTCAAACGCATTGATGTAGTAGATTAGTAGGGGTTACCAAACTCGGATATTAAAAATTTTTTCAGGAGTGATATCACTATTGGATTTGGTATACAAAAATTCAGATATTCAAATTTTAAACATTCCAAATTTCATATGCGGATTCGGATAAATAAACAATAGGATTATTTTTCTAAATTTCATCTTTAAAAAATATTTATTTTAAAAAATTATTTTTTAACACTCCAATTTTTTTTAAAAATACTTTTTTTAACAATGTTATTTTTTAAAAGTTCTTTGTAATAAGAAAAACTTCATATTTTATAACCTTTTGGTTTTAAAAATTATGCTTTTTATATATAAAAGAAACATGATTGAATATATCAAAAATATTTCTTTTTTGTTTTATAATTTGAAAAGTATATAAAAAATCATTAGCATTTAATGTATCATTAAATGACTAACTTCTATTATAGTAACGACACGTGTACAAATCCTAGGTGTATGGTGTAAAAACAAAACATGCGACTTATAAATATTTTGATTTATTAGTATAGATTGACACACACCTACACACCAGTATGCAGCCAAAGCCATTGACATTGACATATGAACAGGTATGTTAATATGAGTTCAGTTCAAACTGAGGGGACGTTTGGTTGGAATGAATGGAATGAAAATGAGAAACTAGTATAAATTTCAAATAAAATTGTGTTTGAGTGAAGGATTTTGAAATCCCACAACCAAAAGAATTTGAGGTGAAATATTCCCTTGGCTTTTACATTTCATTACCCACTCAAACATAATTTTACTTTAAAATTATACTAGTTTCTCAATTCAATTCAATTCCATTCCATTTCATTCCTTCCAACCAAATGCCTCTGAGTTTTATGAAATGATTAACTCCCATAGCCACATTTGCAACACACAAAAACACTTGTTCACATAACAAAAGTTTAACAGCTAATAACACTGGAATACAAATATATACATAAAGATGATGCCTGTGTAGGCACCTATGTCGTCTTTTCTTCTGTCTTCCATCAGCATTTCTTTCTCCTGACCTCAAAAAGCTGGAATTACAAACCGATTACTACAACCTAACAAGCAGGGGTCTCTGTTAGCTTCAAAGCAATAGGACCCGAGACACTCGAAACTTTCAAAGACGTGAAGAGACAAGAAAGTTTCGCCATCATCGGGCTTGTTCTTGAAACCCTTGGAACCAATGCTAATTCTTTGCCTTGTGACGGGCTATTATACCCTTCCAAATCAGCTTTTGTTATGAGCACAGCGTCCCCTGAAGATGACGTGGCGGTTGACACTGATCGCCAGTGTTTGTATTCTTGAACCGCCTACATACCATATACAGTTTTAAAACAAACAAAAAGACACACACACATATGACACCTTAGATTGTTGGTTCTTGATAACTTCTAATATGACTGTATATTACATTATAAAGTATCAGACTTTTTGAATTATTATTAAGATTCGGATGGGGGACTACCTTCCATTGTGATGGTGCCAAGAGGACTCTAGGTCGCCTAGACCGCACGTACTCCAATGCAGAAACGGGGGTCATGTGTTTGTATTCAACCTGCATAAAGTTAAGAGCTTAAGATCATCTCAGTTATTCAAATTCAATAGTTTATATGACATTAATATTAATCTAATGCATCATTAAAGGCTACCAAATAACAAAGTACAATTGTTGTACTCCTTCCTCTCCCAGCTTTGCAGTGCACATATGTGGTTCTACCACGGGTTGCATTCTCTGTAACGAAAACACAAGAAACATGTCAAAATGTCAAGCGCCATAAACAAAGTTTTAAGGGTATAACACTTTTTACTCACTGTGAATGAAATTTACAGCACGATCAATGTCCACAAACGAAGGGGCAAACAAGTAATCTCGCGTAGGAATAACAAGATGGTCTATATCATGAGCTCGATATAAGGAAGTGGGAACCAGAGTTTCATACGGCTCGTTAAGAGTGATGACACCACCAACATTAATCTGCTTCAGTCGAGGGACGTCTTTAGGGAATGGAACAGCACCCAGCAGAAGAAACTGTTTAAAACAAAAACTAATATTACTACAAATTTACAGCATCACCAGTACTGATTATGCCAAAAATATATCAAAATTTAATCTTGATTTAGATTACTAACAAGGTTAATGATATTACAAGCTATCATAAAGTCAAAACTACTTGCATGATGAGTACAAGCAAACTCATATTTCTAGTCAACACACATGCTATTGATTCTTAAACAACAAACAAAACTGCAACACAAATTTCTAATTAACAAGCTTTCAAACCAATTAGATAGTCAAACACCCTTTAGCTTGATAATACAAACATCTAAATCACAAGTTTTCAAAGCAATTAGCAGGTCAAACACTCTTCGGTTTGACCAATAATCACCATATCACATGAACCCTAAATCTTCACCTTCAAACATCGATACGAATCCCCAATTCTGCAAGTTCTAATCACCAACACACAGACAATCAAATCGAACATAACAACATCATAATACAATCAATTAGCATAAACAAAAGAAGAACAATAAACGAATATTGAATATTTTTCTTATATACACCTGATCAATCTGATCCCACCATCTG